>JAAWXA010000023.1:13859642-14001663 GCA_038090715.1 Florisuga fusca
GGAGCAACTCTGCAGTCCGGTCCGTCCCGGCCCCTCCGTGCTCTCGCTCTGCTCGTGTTCAGGGAAAATAATAAACACAATCCTAAAAAGTGCCGTTGCTTCTCTCACGGAACCTGCTGGCAACTGGGACCGCCCCGCCGCGGAACGCCCGACGCGCCGCCCGCTCTGCCCGCCCGGATCGTTCTGCCTGGTGCACTCCGCTGGCGGAAACAGGGTGGCTCACCATGGTGCGTGCGGGAACGGGAGGGGGAGTGGGAATGGGAATGGGAATGGGAATAGGAATAGGAATAGGAATAGGAATAGGGATAGGGATAGGGGTGCGGTCGCCGCAGCCCCAGCACCTGCCCCTGGGGGCGGTGGGGGCCTCCTCATGCGGCGGTCGTCCGGCCCTTCCCTTCCCGCCGGCGTTGCTGCGGGGGCCTTGGCAGCGTGCGGCCGCTCCCCTGGAGGGCGGCGGGCGTCCCCCTGGTCCCTGAGCGGCGGGAAACCGAGCCCGCAGGTAACAGCTGCTCCCTCCCCGCCGCTCGGCCGTACCGAGGTAAGGAAGGGAGAGCTCCGAGGGGCCCTGCTCGGCGCTCGGGCGCGTTTTCCCCGGGGGAGGTTTTTGTCGTTCGAGGCCTTCCCGGCGGAATAGGCGGTGAGCCGGGGCCGTGCCCGTTCCCGCCAGGGGGGCGGCTCTGGAGTGAGCGGTGGAGGGTGTGAGCAGCTGGGGCAGCGTGAGAAACTAGTATAGGGTGCTTCTTGGCATTTCTGTAGGGGTTCTGCATCATCTGTCTTTGCATTTCATATCATATCATATAATTTGATACCATATCATTTCATATCATTGCATTTGCACATTCACCTTCCTTGCTTTCATTTGCAAACAGGTAAAGACTGTAAAGAATTTCAGTTGCATGTTGCTTGATAAAGCCTTTCAGTTTTGTTCAAACACTTTAGTACCAAAAAGCAGTGTAATGTAAAATAGTGTTGAAATGGTTTTGGAATTTGTGAGTAGTGTTCCCTCTCTGCTGCATGGAGAGCTAGTGAAGACTCTGGCTGCTCCCTGAGGTGAGGCACTCCCATGATCTGTGGTAACAGACAGGAAAATCCGTTTTGATACATTCTACAAATTGCATATGGCCTTTGTCAGAGCCCCAGATGCAACAATTACAGAGAAACTTGAAGGGAGAGATTTACTGCAGAGATACAGAGAGGCAATCTTAGTTTCCTAACTGCAGGGTTCTACAAAATAGATACTTTGAGAGCAGTCACTATGTAAGATTTTTTACAGCATTTTTTGTACTCTGGTAGTTTTGTTGCAGCATGTACCATATTCAAGTAATTTTGTTTGTTACTGAGAAGACTAAGATCTAATTGGTGGAACTGATAAGCTGCTATGGTAAGTTAAGGGCTTTCTGAGATACTGACCTTTTAAGTCTTTACCATGCTGTGTTCTCCTGTCTTCCTTCTAATGTTTTATTTAAATTAAGCAGTGTATAGCATCTGGGTTTTCTTTTCAGCCGAAGTTACGAAAAACCCAAGGAGGGAAGCAGGAGAAGAAGGTTATCCATCCCTACAGCAGAAAAGCTGCACAGCTTGCAAGGGAAGCACATAAACAGGAAAAGAAAGAAAAGTAAGTTGACTGTGAAAAATCTGTGTGCAGACCAAAGGATAACATCACAGTAGATGCTTTTTGTTTGAGGGGAGGAGGGTAGTAGTGGAAGGTGACTGCTATGCTGATAAAGCCTTAAGATAAATGAAAGACCTGTCTAACTTAGTGCTGCTGTGCCATGTGAACTGACAGGCTTGCATTCATTAAATCACCTTATACAAAGTATATATTTCTGCTACTTGATTTTTGAAGTTGTATTTATGTGTTAGGTTTCTTCTTATTGCAGCAACTTGATTTTTGTAGTCTGAATGGCATGATGCTGGTGTCACACTTAGAGCTTAGTCACCCAGTTTGACTTTACTCCCAAATACTTGTATGTCTGAAGGTAAAGAGACTTGTATGTCTGAACTGGTAACTCCTGTTACACTTGAAACATTCCTTAGACTGTGCAGTTTTATGGTTTGGGAAGTCTGTATAACCTTATCCACAGCAAAGTTGTAAAGTTGCTCTGACTGGAAAGGCACCCTCTCCTAGCATAGCTGTGTCATGTAGCCTCAGGCAGAGCTTCTGCAAGAGTTTACAAGTAGCATGTGGTGAGGATTGGGCAGTTCCCTAATGTGCAAGATGTCCCTTCTGCTTCATGTTTTGTCTGTGCTCTGACTCCTGATAGTGAGTAAGTCTTTATTGTATTTTCCTACTGCTAAATTGACAAGTTTGTCCCTTAACTCTTCCATCCTCCCTGATGGAACTTTATTGCAAATTCAGATTGTTTAATCCCAAAAGATAACTGAATGATACTTGATTCTTAGTGCTTGTATTTATGACTTTGCCGTGGAGAAAAATATACACAGAAAACACACTGAATGAAGGAGTACTGATTCATTATGACATGGCACAGCCAATCAAATCTTTTAGTGATTTTCTCAGTGAGTAGACTTATACTGATACAGACACCCGTGCTGATGTCTCCTGTTGGAATGCTGCTTTTGGTTAACAGCAATAAGTTTAAGCAAAGAACTCCCACTGGAACAGTTTCTCCTACTTAGCTTGCTCTTTAGTTACTTTTCCTCATGGAGATGTTTTTAAGGTGTATGTTAGGGATCACACAGGGCAATCTTTTGTTGCAGGTAAGAGAGTACCAAATACATAATTAATTTCTCTACTTAATGCATTAATATTCAAGTAATTTTGTCATCCTTTCCATGAAAAGGGATTAAAAGATGCTACCTTTTTACTGACTGGGTTTTGTTACTGAGGCAATGAGATTTGGCAGGTCATAGTAGGGAGGTAATGTTGCTTAATTCTACCACAGGTGCTTTTTCTGCTGAACAGCTGGAAGGTTTAGTGCTTAAAAGGATATTCAGAGCAGTGTCAGGGTGTTTGGGACTACCAGAGCCACCTTAGTCCACTCCTAACATTGCCTGGTGAAGTCTGCAGAGCAAAACATGGAAGCAAAATTTTTAAGAAGCCAAAGGCCACTCAGTAGTTTTGAGCACACAGGATTTTGTATTACTGACTTTCTAACTGATTTTCTAGACATACATACTTCCAGTCAATGATTGTAACACATCTTGTCCTTTCTTGTGATGATCTTAATCCTCAGGTTTGGTTAAAAAAGTAGTTCTGCATCCTTCTATGCCAGACAAAATATTAAATTCTGTACTTTATGGGGAGTTTCTTTCTGCAGTTGTATTAATTTCAAGATTTCTCATCTGAGAGTTGATACTAGTGCCTTGTGTTTTGTTATCTGGGTTTCTGTCTGCACTTGCCAGAATAGATCAGGTCACATCACTCAGCACATGACAATACCCATCTTCTACATGCACTAGCCCCCACGGCTGGAGTTTTACAGAAGATGCTCTAGTTAGTACATTGTGGAATACAGCTCTGAACTCAGCCAAATTAATTTTTAAGTTGGTTTTTTTTTCAACCGTGCTAGTAGGTGCAGTGCTAAAAAAATGTATTTGTTTGATTGAACAGCTGTTAACTTGTCTGTTATGGAAACCCAGATTATGCAAGGAAGAATTGAGGGTTTGTGTTTAAGGAGTTTACTTCCTATGCCTTACAAGTAGCACCCTATCCTGACTAGAAGTTCAAGTAGAACAATTGCTGCAGTGTCCTCCTTCTAACTACTAGCACTATTGTGACTGGTTATTCAAGAGCTAAATGTACCTTGTCCTTTATTTGGACTATAGCAGTTTCCCATGTAATTGACATTGTGACAGGCTAATCCTCAAAGAAACCATTTAACTTTTTTTTTTTTTTTTTTTTTTTTTTTTTTACCGTTTTACTTCAGCCAAAAGTAGTGTGTCAGTCTAGACCATCCAAAGGGTATTGTGATAGCAGAATGATCTGTCTATAAATAAGATTTTGACATCTTGAAATTCTGGATCCTAAACAATTAACTAGTTCACAGATCTGCACTTTTTAGATCTGTTTTGTTGTGGTGTTCTAAAAATAATTTGCATGAGAATATAGACAGTTGGAGGATGATTTTATTTCCTTTACAGCATTGGCTTGAAGATCAATTTAGCTCAAAAAACATGAATAATGTTGATTTCTTTTCTTCCCTGGTGACTTTAAAAGCTTTGCTACAGGTTCGAGTTTCTTACGAGTCTCTATTATTTTAATGACCAGCTTGGTAAACCTTTGTTTGTTTTTTTAATATTGGGAGTTAAACACATGCTTAAAAACAGTTTAGTCACTAACTAGTCTCTTTAGCAAAATTTCATAACTTTCAGTTTCTTCAGTATATTTTAATGATGAGATTTGTGTTCAGTTTACAGAGCTCTGCAAAAGACAGTGTAAATTTCTTGATACTATAGACTAAGCACAAGCTTTCCACTCCTACATTCAGTAAAAAGATGCAATAGAAACAATTTTCTAAATGACTCCTTATTTAATGACAATCTTGTTCTCTTGCTGGATGGTCAGTGCATCCTTTGGTGGCGAATAGGGGAAGCTCCCTTGTAATCTTTACAGTATTTTCTTTCTTAATCCCATCTACAAATCTGGTGCATTTCTAGCAATGCTTTTTATCATATAGAACTAAGTCTTAATGGGCCTAAAACTGAACACAGTATTCCCAATGTAATCTCACCAACCCTGAGTGAAGAGGAGGATTTCTCTGTACAGGCTAATGCAATTCTGCAGCATGGAAAAGCAAAATCTTTGATCTTCCCCATAAAATAAGGATCAGAGACTATCAATGAATCTAGGAAGTTCATATGGCTCATCTTCATTATTTTAATTAAGCTGTGGATTTACATGCCAGGTGATATTTCAATTGTCTGGATTAATTTGTGCAATAATACTTTTTTGAACATAGATACATTTTATCTGTTTATTACTATTCAATATAAGTATTACTTGGGGTGTAGGAAGGCCTTGAATGGCATGTTACTGGAAGGTGAGAATGTCTTTTTGAAGAATCAGTAAATGTTTGCCTTATTTGCCTTACTTTTCATTGCAAGCATTCTCAATGAAATATGACAGTACTAATAAGCTTTTTGTCCAGAAACTGGCTATATTACAAAAGACCAATCTTGACCATAATAAGAGGGAGCAGACCAGTTGGATTCAGAAAATTGACTGCTATCTTAAGTTGTCTTTTTCACTTGAATCAAACATTTTTCTTGCTGGAATCTCTTTTAAGTTCTCCTCAAAATGTAATGAGCAGCAACAAATTCCAGTATCTTGCTACCAATTTATTACCTCTTGATCCCATGTGAATCCTTATTCTTAGAGGCAACTTGTTTGCTCTGCTAAGTTACTGAAAAAGATGGTTTTATGAGACAGCAATAGCTTGGTCACTGGCACCAATAGAACACATCTTTTTCTACACTTCAGGAAACAAGACCATCATGGGGTATACCTGGAAATTCTGGTAGTAGTGATTTACCCACCCCAATCATGGTTTTTGTTTGTGACTGCTGTCTCTCTCTCTCTTTGTGGTAGTTAAAGCTGATCTAGCACCGGATTATTTTCTTCCTGTATTTTTCCCTCCTGAGTCAAAATACAGCCTTTTATCATGCATATTTTAGAATTTTCAGGAGTCAGTGCATTTACATGACAAATATACTAGGTAAGTACTCTGATAGGAGAACTAAGGTGTTTTTACAGTATTTTTTTGTCTAGCATGAAGCAACCCCTTGTGAGGAAGCAGTAGCCTTACGGAGCTCTTTGTTTGTTTGTTTCTCCTTAGCTTTTCTGTTGTTGGACCATTTAATGGTTTGAGCCACCGTGTTTCTAGTTGTGCTGCTTGTAGTAGTGATGCTTTGTGATGTACTCCTGCAGGTGCTTTATGTGGAACTGGAAAATAAAATGTTATCTCTTAAAATTCCTTTTTTTGCTTATAGAAATAAAACAATGGACTACAAAGACATTAGAATGAATTCTTAGAGGAATTTTCATATGATAGTATTCTTAAATACTTAATCAAACCACTAACTGGTGCATATGCTAACAAAAATGGACATTATTAGGGAGAAATACGAGATGCCTGAGTTTAGCAGCCTGAAACAAGGATCTATGTCCTGTCAACTGTGATTTTTTTTTTTTATTTTCCCCTTAATTAAAGGGTATAGCTTAGTTCTCAGAGCCATAGATGACATTTGTACATGTGGGTATTACAGGGAAGAATAGTGAATTGGTAAACTGATTTGACAAATATTTATTCATTATGAGAATTTAACAGAATTCAGAATAGCTGAAAACAATATCTGAGATAGAAGTGCTGATGGAGCATGAAGACTTTATAAGTACCTAGTAAACATCAAGGAAACCACTTACTAATAATTAGTGCCTAAGCAGATGATTTTCGGGAAGCAGGTGGAAGAGACAATCATTAAGAAGCAACAGCCTGCCACAAGATTGCCAGCCTGCTTTCCATTGAACAAAAGATGTTACTCACTGCATAGAAGGAGAACTTTCTTCTACTTACCTGATTTCATTAGCCTCCCTGCTAATACTGTCTTCTTCTAGCAGTCATTGAGGTGAGGTTTTTATGGAAACTACCAGGCAACATCTTATCCTGTAATTTGTTATTTCTCATACTGAAATAAGCTGTATACACCTACTGACTGAAGGTTTTTCTTCCAGAAGAAGAAAATTCTCCTTATGTACTTCATTGCCTTTATAAATTAGTGATCTAGTGATCCTTGCAGGTGCAGGTAATTTGTAGTGTTTTGAAGCGTAGACAGATGACATGATTCATGATTTTAATTAGTCAGTTTTTCTAGATGAGATTGTATTTTTCTCCATGGCAACGTGTTGCAGACATGCTGTTTTGGCTTTGTTGTGACACAAGGTTCACAGCAGTGACTGCTGGTGTGGAGCTGTACTGTGTGGAATAGGTGTCCTTTTCTCAGTTGCTATTACTCTTCAGAACTCCCTGCTGTAATCCCTTTGGATTCTACCTGCCACAGTTTTTATTGAAGACATCTTCTAGAGCTTAGCTTTGAAGCCAAATTCTAATCTAACTCCTATTTCCTTTCCTTTTTGCATAGTCTTGTCCAGTTTTGTCCTTTAGCCCACAGGACTGAGAGTTATTTTTGTTTATTTTTAATTTTTAATCAACCACCTGGGGGTTTTTGGGCAGGTGTGATAAAACTTAAAGCTCATGATTGACCTCTTCAGTCTTCTGTGCTAAGAATGTGTATCCCAGATGCTGGGCTACCTACAGAAGTAAAAAGGCATTTCTTGAATGTGTTAGTGGAATTCCTGGCAGCTCACACATGCTGTGTGTTTGCTTTTATGTGGCTGTTGGACAGTCTTCAGAGGGTGTAGTATTTCTTGAAGAAGCTGATCTTTCTTTTAATAATGTAGGTTTGTGGCCAAATGACACAAGTATGTTTGTTTCTGGAAAGTAAGTTTTTTTATTTTGATCCAAATTTTTGTGACAGGTGATAGACTTCTGTTCTATGAGTTTCTTCAGTTAACCCCTAAAATGCTCATTAAATTCTGTGGAGTATGAGGAATTCAATGAAGGAGCACATTAGCTTTGAACTGTGTTGTATTTTGACATTATTTGTTCTTTGTCAGTGATATCCTTTGCAATTTTTTATCCTTTGTCAATTCTCTTATTAAATATTTTTTTAAAAAGTCAGTTTTAGCAGAGGTACTTGGTCATGTACACTGAACAAGCACGGCTGTGATACTGTTTTCTGGTGACAAATTTCATCCTTATCCCAACAATGTATTATTTTACTTTCCGTAAAAGAAGTGGCATTCAGCAAGTTTTGTTGCTGCAGACTGAATCTGAGAGATTCAGGAAAAAAAATGCATGAGGCACTTTATTTATCTGTTGGAAAACTTGCATACTCTGAGGAGTTGTATGCTCAATAGGACAGGAATCAATACCAAATTGAATTCTGTGCACACATCCCATAGAGTACAGAAGGCTTCATGTATCCTGCCAGAGATTGAGGTGGAGTGAAAAAAACTTTGAGATGGAGTTTTTCATTGTTTTTATGAATTTGTTAATTTTGGGTTTTAACATCCTAATTTTACTGTTCACTAAGCATAAACTTTGATTATTAGTTTATTAGATGCCAGAATAGTAATTTTTATGTTGTATGCTTGATTTTCAAGGATGCAGTGTGATGAAATCTTTTGTGTTGATCTCCAGACTCCCTAAACATACCAACAGAATATTCTGAATACTTGATGCAATTATTACAATGGAAGTTTTAATGAAATTCCTTTTGCTGTGCTTTAAGAAAAGTGTTGTGTCCTATTTTCCTTCTTTTTTTTCCATTTTTTGAGGAAACTGCTGAACTTAATAGGTAAGCTGGACAAATTTCAGATAGGAGTCTTGCAGAAAAGTAGAATTTCCAGATAAAGCAGAATAAGTCTTAGATTGTTCTGAACTTGAAAAAATATTTCTATTTGAAATTTTACCTGTATTCTCATAGTGATTTTTTTTTTTTTTTTTTTTTTTTTTTTTTTTTTTTTCTGATAGGTTGAAGACTGACAAAGCTTTGCGTTTGAGTATCATTGGTGAGCAGAACTTGTATTACTGAATACAGTACTCAAATTTTTAGGGTAGCTATTCCAGTTAAGAGTGTTTTTCTCTAAAATCTGACTCTATAATCTTAAAATAGACTTCGTTGAAATGCTGAAATACCTGACATGGTCACTCAAGTAGTGAGCAGTAGGGTTGAACCTGGGGCTGAATATAGCTGTATATGCCAGTAGGGCAGTACAGACCAAATGAATGCTTTGTTCATCTCTGAATGTATTAGTGTACTTGTCTCCATGCTTTTTTTAATCACCTTTAGAAAATTATATATGTATATGTATGATGATGATAAATGTGCATTAACAGATACATTGTAAATTCAAAACTTTGAGACACAACCTGCAATATTTTTCATTTGATCAACACTGTACCTTTTCAATTTAGTCTGTTTAAAAATTGTGATGATCAGAACACTAGTTTTCAGTAAAGAAAAGCATAACATCTTTTTTTCTGAAAGGATAAGGAATATATAAAATACATTGGAAATGATGTGAGGATGTTGCTATTCCAGCTGCCTTCATACCTGGAATATACAATATCAGTGAGTCTTAAGATACCATGCAAAATCTTGAAAAATGGGGAGTTACTTCAGAAACTTTGAAGAATTTTAATATGTGTCCATGCTACAGTGATGGTGTAATTATTAATACTAAGTTTATTCTTGTAGGAGAAAAACTGGAATGGTTTCAAAGTCACCTTGACCCCAGTAAAATTGAGTACACCAAGAAAGAAGCTGGCGAACTAATTGAAAAGTAAGACTGGTGTTAAAAACATGATTAAAAAGCTTAATTTGTCTTTTAAAATAGTGTTCTTATGTATGATCTGTAAAGTGCTGATGACTCAGAGGAGGATTTTATATAACTGTATTAATAGAAATATATAAATAGTTGAAACTGACATTAATTATATATTGAATTCACATGAGAAGTACTGAAGTAATCAATTGTAATCAATTCATCAATCAATTCATCATGTAATCAATTCAGTAATCAATTACTGAAGTAATCAAAACTTTGGGTTTTTAAAATTATTTGATCTCTGGTTTTGTGGTGTATGGAGGACTAAATTATTTGGACAGTAGTAATTACATGAATTTGCTAGTCTGGGTATTCAATGACACATGAACAGATTTCATTGTATTTACTCCTTTATTCTTTAATTTTCTTTGCATAGAAGACTAAATGTTACTCACATGGGTCAGTTTTTAGGGCAGGAAATATCAAAATTAGATCTGCTAACAAGGAGCTCAGTTATTTCTGTCCTGCTGGTTGTATGTGCCTGTGACTTGTCACCATTTTTCACCTGCTAGCTAAATAATAGATGTGTTCTTACACAGGTTTACTATACTGCATTACCAAAGTAATTCTGCTTTGCCCAAGTTATACATGATTGCATCCAACATAAATTAATTTTATTTATTTCAGTTATATGTGTCGATTCAATGCTGAATTGGAGCAGATTGAATTACAAAACAGTATTAAAGGCAGAGAAGGAAGACAGCATGTTTCACGGGAAGCTGTCATCAAGCAGACCATAGAACGTGAAAGACAGCTCTATGAAGGCTATGGAATAGGTATGTAAAAGCAGTAGAAATAATACTGTGATCACACCTTCTCCTCC
The DNA here is from genome assembly GCA_038090715.1 of Florisuga fusca. Classification (NCBI taxonomy): domain Eukaryota; kingdom Metazoa; phylum Chordata; class Aves; order Apodiformes; family Trochilidae; genus Florisuga; species Florisuga fusca. Next base: position 13,869,878 of record JAAWXA010000023.1, read on the forward strand.
TGCACACAAGCCTAGAATCTAAGTGAAATTTCTAGAATCTAAGTGAATATCTCCACTTTTCCATTTATGCATAGGAGAAAATTTTAGGGAGAAAAGGAGAAAAAGATCATGGAGATCTGACTCGTATATTTCTGCTGTACTACTTTCCTTTTGTGTGTCTTTGCTAGGTGGCCTCTTCAGTGCAGGCATATGTAACATTTTTGGAACCAAAGAGGGATTTTATGAAACTTTCTGAGATATAAAATCTGTTTAGACAGTTTGCTACGACCTTAATTGTATGTAAAATATTTTTTATCTTCATGCACTTCAGTGGCTGTGCAAGATTTAATATGCATTAGCATGAAGACTTTATTTGCTCATGTGGGGAATAAACATCACCTTCTCTACAAATTAATTACTTTTTTTATGTAGGCTTCATTATCTGGACTTGTGCCAATGAAGTCTTTATACACAGCTTCCTCTTGCATTCTTTTGACAATATACAAACTTACCATTAAGGACAAACCTGTTGCCTGACTTCCCATTCCACTGAGGTGGCATGAGGATCTTCAGCAAATTTTGTATCATGAGAGAGTGAGCTTTCACAAACTGGAAGAGAACCAAAGCCTCTGATTAGGGTTGAGATTTTTTTGATGTGGCAGAATGATCGCAGCAGAAATTGTGTACTGAATGTGCTTCCAGAATGTGAATATTTCCAGAGTTTTCCTATTAAAATTTAGGTAATCCAGGTAGAAATCCTGGGCTATTGTGACACATCTACTCTACAGGCTTTATTTTAAAGACATAGAGGATAGCCCACAAATAGGAAACCACATTTTATTTATAATCTTAGGCAGAGGAGGTATTCTTGTTTCTTTGATTTAGTGAAGATGGTGGTAAAGGGAGTGAGAGCACTGTGTGTGAAGGCCTTAATGCTTAACCTCCTAATGACCAAAGCCCCACAGAAACTCGGAAGATGTAAAACTGAAAATCTTGTATATAACAGCCAAGTTGAAAGCACTTTGAGATTTTAGACATTGATCTTGGCTGTTGTCACAAATTCAAACAAAGCTGTAATGCCAGACATTCTCACTGACATGTTAAGTAACTTTTTTGTTCCTTTGAGGTAGCCATCTGTGCCAGGAGATTGTCTGATGAAATTTTCTGAGGATGAGTCATATGCATAAGCATTAGAGTTGAAAATTTACTGTTAAGGTGCATAGTCCTTTTTTTTAAGAAGAAACAAAATCTTGAAAGAATTTTCTGGTTTTGGAGGTAGCACACACATGCAAGCTACAAATGAGAGAGAGACAGTCATGAAAATTGTGTAGCAACTAGGCTCAAAGGAAGCAGTAGTAATGTGATGAGGTCATGGAGAAAGAAAAAGTCATAATGAAAGTGCAAAAAGCAGAGTTGTTTTGAGGAGACTCAATTACAAAATAGTATTGAAATTTATTTCTTTAACAAATAAGTATGTTGGAGTTGAGTGCCAAACTTGGCTCAGGTATTAAAATCTGGGCAGTCCTTCTAACAGTGAAAATACATCATGGAAGACATGAAAAAATCTACATTGTTCTGTGGGAAGGGAACAAAGCACAGCAACATTTGGGTTGTCTGTTGTCGCCTTTTCCCCCAATTCGTATTTTACCAATAAAGAAAATGAATGGCTCTAAAAATTTTGCCAGTGTAAATTACTACTTTCACATATTGCAGTGTCAGAGGAATGAAGAAGTAGCTGTGTCACTTCATTCAGAATCTTGGATTTCTTAGAAGGGGGGAAGTCATAGGAAGATTGATACTGTGAATGTCATGAAATAGCTCAGTTGTACAAAATCTACTTTCTTTTTTTTGTTTTGAAATTTTAGTTCTTTTATTGCCTTACTGCTTTGTGGAAAGCTGAGAGAGAAAAGCAATAGGACTACATAGGAAGATGTCAAATGCACAACCACATCATAAAAATAAATCAAAATCCAGAAATATTGTAAGCAAAATTTGAGGTTATTATAGTATTAGTATGTAAAGCATGCAGAGAGCATGGTGCAGCTTCATACATTAAAACACTCTCAAATCACTCATTATTTGTTATCACAACTGCTGCAGGTTTTTCTCTTTCTCTAAGACAGTATTCATTCAGAGAAAATTGTTGCTGCTAAATACTGTAATTAGAGATTGGGGGTAAATGGAAATCAGCTGGAACTGTCCTTTTATGCTCTAGCTCATTATTATCCCTGGAAACTACAGCGAGGGGAGCTTTTATAACTGACTTAGTACTTGGGTTCTTTCCCCACTCTTATTCTAGAACTCTGTTCATGTATGCGTGTGCATTTGCTATGAAGAGACTACATGTTAAGAATTGTTTATATTCAGGCAAGTCTCCTAAAATTTGATGCTCTTTGTAGCTGTATATATGGTACTTAGATGTGAATGAAAAATGAATTTTTCTTCACTAGCTGTTTATAACAGGAGTGGACAGTATCCAAATGCATAGTAAATTTTGTCTTAAAAAAAAATATTACCTGTACAAGGAGCATTCAGTCAATCTGTGAGGCTACGTGTCACTTCCTTACTCCTTAAATAAATTTTTACGGTAGTTTTCTTCCTGATGTTATAATTTGTATGTGTGTTGTTTGGTTTTGTTTTTGGTTTTTAATTGGGTTAAAGCTATAGAAAGGGAATCCTAGAGATTTATAGTATATGCCCTTGGAACTTAAGAGATAGCATGCTTTCAGTTGAAAAGCATAATAATTATTTCTTCTGAACGTTATGCATGCTTGATAATTTGCTTTTAATTACCTTGCATGTTCTCACAGAAGCACAGTGTAAATCCTGGGAGAAAACAGCCTTTAAAGGAAAAATGCACCAGCTCTAGAAGGGCACTCTGTCACTGAGATGAGCTGCTCTGTCCCCTTTTTCTCTAATTGTGCTTTAGAAGGCCTTCAGTCCAGGCCTGTGCACAGTCAGGATCTGTTAGACCTACAGCTCATGGAAGCATTTTAATTCTGAAGCTTCTAAGAACTTTGCATTGATCTGATCTAGTCTTTCTCTATGTGAACAGGGAGAAAGGTGATGAATGTATAGTATTTTATGCATGTTCTGTGTTACAAATTAAGGTCAGTCACTTCTTTTTCGTTGTCTTGAAATTTCTCCTCGCAAAACACCTGAGAGAGAAGGGAAGATCTTTCTGTCGTGGGGGCTTGAATATTTCAGCATTTAGCAATGTGCTGCCAGGAGTGCAGTTCAGAAGACTGCAGACAAAGAGACTGGCTTTGTTTCACTGCTTAGATGGAAAAGATGGACATAATGCAGCATCAGTGTTTGTCAGAATGCAGCCAAAACCAGGATTAGGCAAATGTTTCTTTGTCTTGCTTTGTTTAGCTGTGAGTAGGATCACTTTATATATCCACCAAGAAGCAAGCTGCAGAAATGAGCGTAATTGGTATAAAAACCATTTTGCATAACCAGATTTATCTTTTTTATTAGGTGGGTAAATGATTTTAGGTTAAAAGCTAGCATAACCAGACCTTGATCTTGGTTGAGGGTGTTGGTTATTCTTTTGAAACAAATTAATTATTTTCTTAATTTCTTCACTGGTTTCTTTTAAAAGGAAACTTCAAATGCTTAAAATGTTGGTATTTCTTTGTCAGTTTAGAGAAAATAAAGCACCCTATTTTTACTGTTTGTCAGGATTGGATTTTCAGTAACTGGTGCATTTCAGTTCTGGGAACAGTTTATAGATATAAGTTCACTTTAATTTCTTTAGCAGTGGGAGGTCTTCCTGTTTCTATATTGCTCTAGAAACTTCCTGATGATAACATTCTCATTTTCTTGGTCTTTTAATCTCAGAAGTAATATATTCATTCCTCTAGCTCACATTTCTTCGAAATGAGACTCACTTGAATAATGTAACACAGCTAATAGAATTTAATTTCCTTCCTATTAGAAATCCCAGACATTCTGAACAGAAAGCATCTTAAATTTTTCAGGTAAGTTCTTTTATTATAATTACTTTTATTATCATTTTATTTATGCAAAATGGTGTTTCTGAATTTGACATGTTGCATGTCATTTTTCTTCAAAATTAATTTATGCAAAACTGTCAAAGAATTTGTCATTTGTAAAAGCAAACTAGGTATGGTGTTGCTATTTCAGGATTTAGTTGTCACAGGCTGAACAGTGGTGGCAGTTAGTCTTTTAAAATGTTGGAAGGGTTAGAAAGCATCAACAGTTAGGATCCCATTTCTGTAACCTTTTTTGAATAGTCTTAAGAGAATGTTTTCTCTTTACCTAAAATTATCACCTCTGCTGTCCACTGATATGTGCAAAAAGGATTAGCATTTACTGTTAGTCTTTAAGGGCCAAGATACAAATTTATTGATAAATGGAATTATACTGTTTTCTTACCTGAAATAAGAGTTCAGCTGATAACTGTAGTCATAGAACATAATGACCTAAGTTATGTATAGTCAGAATATACTATTAAGTAATTAAGAGCACCAAGCTCTTAGTCATGTTTTCTAAGATCCAGTTGTAGGTGTAGTACTACTAGTAGTATTTACTAGTTGAAAGTCTTGAGTTTATTGACAACTTGCATTCAGTTAAAAGATGTGAGAGCTGTGAAACTTGCTGCTGGCTCACCTGGGCCAGCAAGCCAATATACCTTGGTGATGGATAGAATGAACACTCTTGCTGACAGCTTTACCAAAGGAGACACTTTAATAGGAAAAAAGGAAAAAAGGAAAAGAGACTTATGAATGCTTATGAGTAATATACCATTAACTCCTTGGGGTGGTATGTAGCCAGAGGTCATAGGATATTGGAATACAGCCAGAGCTTAACACAAAAAGCTTGCTGTGTTTATAAATGCATTATTGACTTCTTGTACTGGGACACCTGATGGAAGAGGTGTTTTATTGCCTTGGTCATAAATGGCTTACAAGTGGCAAATACTGTCTCTGTCCTTGAGAATAATTATCCATGAAGTGTACTTCAAGCATTCTGTTAATTCAGAACTGGATTTGACTTGTGGTATTTAAATGAACCCTTCCATGCAGCCTTTTGGAATATGTGCTTATTATGTGAATTAATGTTTGTGTACCCTTGAAGTCAATCATACAAGATGTTAACAGTTACCATAAATAATAATGAAGGACTTCGCATACAGGTGGTATCAGATCTGCAAATTGAGAATCCAAGACACTCTTCCAAACTACATTTCCATTGCTTACAAGACTGGGAGCTTAATGTGTCAAACCTAAAAGCAGTTGGCATAAAGTAACAGAGGATACAAATGGTCTGTGGGAATAAAGTGTATCATATATTTCTTGTTCAGAATGTCAAATCTGAAACTACTTAATTCTCCACAGAGAAAATACAGCTGCTGCAGTGTACAAGATCAGGTGAAAATGTTGGTGCTTATTCATACTGGTAGTATAATTTAGAAAAGCAGCCTTGCTTGAGTTAGCATCTTCCGAGGAAAGGTGAATTATCTCTGCCACTCCTTCTTTCTCTTTCTGTTGGTAATTGGTTTTCTTTTTTTGTTTTTAAGAGAATGGGATGGTGATCTGAGGAAACTGCCAAACATAAAAATGAAAAAGGTCTCATCTAGGGATGTTGCCTGCAGTCACCCTGAGGTAGAACCTAAAAAAGAACTGAATAAAGCAGAAGAGTTGTCTAATGAGCCACCAGCTGATTGAAGAGTGGAAGCAACAGAAAAGCACTGTAATAAACCTATTTTAGTCACCAGTGGAAACAAAAATTAATTCTAACTATATTTGCAAAGGCTCTGCTAGTTGCATTTTTGAGCTGTGTACCTATGGTAAAGCATAAGCAGTGTATTTTTTGGGTAAAGCTATATATTATTGGATAAAATATTTTGAATAAAAATAAATACACAAAATCTTAGTTGTGTCCTTATTTCTCATACCTTACCTTCTCCTTAGTACGTGGGCTGCTAAGTTGGCACAGCAGCTCTAGTTTACATCTTGAAATCATGAGCAGTTGAGTAACCTCTTCCCTGGTGATAGAGCAGTCAGGATTCAGATACCCATTACACAAATACTCTGGGGTTGGAAATACTTCCTGCTAAAGAATGTATTTAGCTTGGCAGTGGGCCCAGCTAGTGGCAACTTTTATCCCTCTCTTCAGGTGACTGGGATGTCTCTAGATGTATAGTGTTTTATAGCAGTGATAGGCCTCATCTCACCAAGCCCTGTGCTGTTGTGGCACAGAACACTCAGCTTGGGTGTTCTCATACTCTTTTTGGTGGAAATGTATATACAGAATGTAAAATATGTGGAGCATCAGTTAATCTTGGAGAACTCTTGTCTTGCACCTTCTCTTGTCTGAATGTATCAGGAACACTGAGAGCTGGAAAGAATTCGATAAAATACTGAGTATTTTATGTTTTGTTAAGAGAATTTGAGAGAATTACACTGCCCTTACTATTCTGTATTGAAAAATTCACATCAGAAGCTAATTGAAATCCCTACAGTGTGAGGTTTGTTTGTTTGATGGTTTGCTGACCCCTCTGAGAAAGCTGTGCATTTTAAAATTAAATAGCAGGCATGCTTTATGAAGTGACTCTTTAATTTGCCTTCATATGTGCCTTTTAGAAAAAAAAAAAAAAAAAAAAAAAAAAGGTAAGGTAAAGCCAGGGGTAGTTTCATAGCAGCATTAAGTAGGATTAATTTCTTTCTTAGTGTGGGTTAGATTGTCAGGGCACAGAAGTCACATTCAGAGACGTTGTCTGTATGCATTATAGCAGTCACAGTTCGAATGCCTCTTAATTATGTGGAAATAATTATTATTGGTGGGTGATTTTCTACTGTTCTACTGATTTGAACCCCAGTACAGATTTGTGTCTTAAACAACCAGGCTTTGTCACGGTGATTAATTACTTGGGTTTCAGTTTTCTTTTGCAGATACAGATATTCCAGGTGTGCCATTTTCTTAGCTGTGTAGTAAGGGCTACTGATCAATGTTATTCTGTTATCTTCTATATTCAGTTTTTCCTTCTTTAACTAATAGGCTTGTGCTATCCTTTCACATTTTAGGAATCCAGTCTATTTAGATAATATAGAATTAACCATTGTCCTCCTTAAATTAATCTAAAGAAGAAACCTGAATTAATTAAACAGACTTGAAGCATTTATGACATCTAATGCATCTTCTGATGGACTGCAAGTCTTACACCTGGCTACAGGTCTTATCCTCTGGCACCAACCATATCACTAAGCTGTCACATCACTGCTTTGTGTTTGTGTTTTACAAATTAGTGTGGGGAACTGGCAGGCCACTGATATTTTAAAAATTTGGTTAAATTGAACTGTGTTGTTGAATTCCATTTTGTTTTCATTTATAAAATCTGAAGTGTTAAAACTGGTGGAAGCTGAGCTGGGATAACTGGTCTGAACTAATGTGTGTTTCATCACTAGTTTGACAGCTTTTGCCTTCCAGAAGATTCATCTTAAATTTTTCCTTGTTCACGATGTCTTAGGTGCTTTGAAATTTTAAGTAGAAACATAGCAGACGAAGTCACTTTCCCATCACATTCAGTAATATACAGTGGGAAAATGATCAGTGAAGTAACTAGAATGTTTAGCATCTTACGGTAATGACAGTGTGTTAGGCTGACATCCTGGTTGGTAAATGTTGTAAAAGTACTGGTACCGAGTTATGGAGAAAGAGATAGTTATGTATTCTTTGAAACAATTCACTAATTAGGTGTTGCAAAAAAAATAATTATTATTTTTGAGGTTGATATGATAGTCAAATATTTGAAGTGATTTCTTTTGAACATCTGTTGTTCACACTTGAAGAACATATTTAAAATTGGGACTTTGAGTTAGTTTGTGGATTTTCTAACTTTAAGTTCATGTATTTACTGTTTGTTTAGTTGGCTTTTAAACTGTCTTGTTGACCTGGCATATAAATAATGAAATAAGAACTGTTTCTGTGTGTGAACTTCTTCAGCTGATTTATCAGAAAAAATACATTGCTTTCAAATGTTCATATTTGATTTGAAAAGTAGCCTAGACTTAAATTAATGTGCTAGAACAATTTGCCAGGTGTGTTTTGTTGCAGAATACTAGTGTAGTGATGGGAAACCCCCGCCCGAAATTATTAATTTATGATTTTTGTGCTTAGAGAGGTTTTATGCTGAGGAGAATCTTCTGCCTCATCTAAGTTGCTGAGACAAGATGGTGGAATCTCTTCCATCAGTTTCACAGTCCAGTCATGTCTGTGCTATAAAGCCAACTATGAGGGTTTTGTCTGTTGATCAGTTTCTTTCTTATGAACTCAGGAGTTCTGAATTGTTATTACATTTATATAAAATTAAACTTAAAATTTTTAAAGTCACAATGCCTTTTGTTAGGATATAAACCATCCAAAAGTTCGTACCTGTATTTTTAAGTGAAACATTCTTTTTCCCTACCTCTCAAAATGTACTAGCAAACCTAGAAGCAAATTGGCACTTGAAGAAGATTCACTTAAAGCCTTTGCCTGAACTTTCTACAAGACTGATTTGTTCTTTGGACTGCATTCTTCAGGGTTCCTCTAAGTATCAGTCTACCTTCCCAAAGCCATTAAGATTTTTTTTTGTTTCTTTTTTTTTTTTTTTTCCTGAGTTTACTTTAAAGCCTATCTATATCTTGCTACCTTACTTTTGATTTATTTGTGGTTTATGCACTATTACTAAATTGCAGAGAATGTGTTTACATCCCAGACATGCATACACATAAATATTTCATTAGAGCTTTATTTCTTCAAATTATAAATTGCATAAGTTCTAAAGACATTTTAACAACTATGGTAAGTTGGGAAGAGAAAAACAACAAAAACCCTCAAACCCAAAGTCATTTATTGAACTAGATGACCCTAAACAAATATGAGAAAAAAGTTATCCTTTGTATCATACAGCCTAGATGGTTTTCCATGTAGCTTTCAGGACAAATTATACTTTGCTAAAATAGGACCTGCTCTAGTTCACACGTTTAAAAATGACTGTGACTTTTTATTTGGAATAGGGCTGCCTATTATATTTTCATAATAACTTTGAGCTGCTAAAAAAAAATAAATTCTGTGATTTGGTCATAAATATTTGCAAGTAATAGAAAGGTAAGTTTGTCCCAGAGCCCATTCTTCCTTGCAGACAGAACCGTGTTCTCAATCATGATGTAAAATTTATCCAAGGTTATTTTCTGAGGTCTGTGTCATAAGAGATGAATTTGATGCACTTTGCAGTACTTCAGGTGAGTCCTTTGTTAACTGACAATTTTTTTTGGCTTTTAGGTAAAAATTATGCAGAACAGCCTCAATATAGCAGTGTGTATGTGTAGCAGTATCTTTTTTTTTATGTGTAAAACTATTTTTTTATGGGTACATGGAGATCAGAGATGTGTGTTCTAATAATACCCTTCCTCAAAAGATTTGAACTTTTGTGTGCAAAGCAAAAAATATAGTGAACTATATGTTTATTCTCTTAATTATGAACCCAAATTCTACTCTATTTTTCTATATTTTATAATAAATGGAAATTAATATCGTCTTTTTGCTTGAATTCTCTTTGTTATGCTGTTTCTTCTGTATTAGATCGGATTCATGAACCTGTCTTTGAAATGGTGAGAGTGAGATAGGTCAGCTTTAGCAAAAGGAATAATCTGTTGGCCTTGGATGTAGGGAATGTAATTTGCTAGAATGCTTCTGTTTCTTGAAAATATATTCTTGGCAGTCACCACCCATATTCTGTCTTACTCCAGCTAGAAGTGTGATGTTTCAAAACTCTCTCCTAAGGTGACAATCTAGAATAAAGATATGGGATATGGTTCGAAAACTAATTTTTAGTTTGGTTACAACACTGTGTATTTCTTAAGACAGGATACTTTATTTGGTTTTTCATGTGACTTGGACTACACAGGTTCTTGCATAATGCAAATACGTAATATTTCTTTTCATTTAAAAAAACATTTTGGAAAGGAGAAATCTCAACAAGTAGATTTCTCAAATAATAAAAAAGGGAACCTGATCCATTCTGACAGTCTGAGGTGGGATTAGCTTTAAGCCATTTTAATCTTTGTTTCTCCAGCCATCCTTAAAGCTTCCTAGTGTTGGACATTTCACAGTCAAATATTGCAAACAGTTTGTTCCAAGTCACTGCTCCCCTGATGAAAATGTCTTCTTCTGGAGTGCTAGTTCTACATTTTGCCGTGTGTAGAACCTGTTGTTTTTTGGGAGTTCTTTATGTAGTTGAAATCTGTTCTTATATATCCCCTTCCCAGTTTTCCCCTCTGCAGGTAATTTTTTTTTTTTTTTCCCCCCAAGTGTTGTACTGTGAGAGATTTTCCTGAATGTTGTGCCAAGGTGTGGAACTCAGAACCAGCCACTCTGATCCGATTTTAGGTTTATCTAATTTAAGTATGCAGCTGAGCATACTGTGCACCTTTCTTGCAGTACTGTGCCTTTCCCCATCCATGCTCAGCATGTGATTCTCCGTATAACAAAGTGACAAATGTAGATACTACAGTAATTTGGGTCATCTGTTTAATACAAATACATTTTTTTCCACAACAATAAGCAGATATATTACTTTTTTTCCCCTTACCATCTGTCTTTCAGTACACATTCACCCACAAGAACATACAATTTTTCTTTTGCAAAAGAGAGGGAGTTAAACAAGTAACACAAACTCTAGTTCCAGATATTATACAGAGTAAAATATTTTCATCATAGAGTAAGTTTTGTTGCATTATTAGAAATTATAAATAGTTTGTTCTGGTAATGGGAAATTACAAATTTTTTTCTACATAACAAAAATAAACACTGCCTTCAGATATAGCAGTGTGTGAATGGCACAATTGGACTAGTTATGAATCTTCGTAATGCTAATGATAGTCAAAAGTGGTATATTTATGCCAGTTTTTGAAAAAAAAACTTCATAATGCTTTTAACATAAAACAGGAAAAGAAACATGCATGTTCACAGATTGAGTATCTTGTTTGAAATACCCGGTCTGATCTGACATCAGATGACTTCTAACCACCTTCTGAAAACTGCATAAACTGGAATGCCGATTGCCCTCCCTCCTCTAATAGCAGCTCAGAGGAAGGTTCTGCCCATGTGGGTTGAGCCAGGCTAAAGTCCACTGTATGCATGTTTGCCTGAGATGCCCTGTCAATACCTGGGCAGTTTGATATGGACCTTAATCTGTTATAATGCTGTCATTTAAATGTCTTAGAATGTATCTTAAAACTTTCAGTTTTTTGCAGGATAGAATCCTGTGGTCATTAAATTAATACAGACAATTGTGCTTTGTGTGGGAATAAAAATACATTAGTTGATCAGCAGCTGCCTAGTGTCTGTATTCATCCACTTTCCTTATTCATGCACACCAGTATATGAGGCATGTTGGTGTGAATAGCTCCTTGCCCTCGAGAAAAGGAACCACCCTGCTTCAGAAAACAAGTTCCAAAATCCTGCATGAAATCCCTGAAAGCTCTAGAATATCCAGTGCACCTGAAAAAGGGATGTACAGGCTAAAACTGTAATGCTTTAAAAGGTTAAAGATAGCCTCAAGCTTGCTGTTAACTCCCTTGCTGCTGTCTTGTCTGTCTGTTCTGGCAGGCACTGTCTCCTCTTGCTCCTTTTCCTGCTGTCCAAATCAGTATTTCAAAGGGAGGAGGAATTTCAACCCAAGTATCTCCATTCTTATATTTAAGTAACTGTAGGATCAGTTGCACATGTAGTTTGAGATGAATGCCAAGATAGTGTTTTGAAGTTACTAGTATAAAATGCCTTTTGCAAAGTGTCTGTTCTATTGCTGACTCTTCAGCATATTTCAGAAAAAGGACAGTAATCTTGCTGGGTGCTATAGATCTGCTTTCAGAAGCCTTGGGTATTTTTTTATTTGATAAAAATTTTTTACTTGTGCATGAATAAAACAATGTGATGATCTCCAGTGAACTGTCAAAAGAGGGGATAAAGTACTTTCAGTGGCGTTATAATAGAACAATCTGTGTTTTTCTTTGAAGTAGGGAAACTGCCACTTAGTAAGAAACTTTGTGATTATTTCAGAAAGATCTTAATTATCTTCCATAATAATGTTCTTTGACAATTTTGCTGCTATTCATCAAGTTTTATTGTACACATAATTCCAAACCTTTAGCTGCAGCTACTAATTTTAAGTGTTTAACTTCAGATACAATGAAATTTACTTATTAGCAAGAAAATTTGCACTTTTAGAAAAACTGTGTCTTTGCACAATATCTTAAACAGGTACGGTTATGAGGTATTCCTTATTACTGATACAGTTTTCTGAAGACCTTCTGGAGCCTCCTCCACAATTATAGACAGAGAAATTATTTGGTTAGTATTGTATGTAATTTCAAATAAGAAGCTGCTACAATTCCAGTATGTAATTGTATAACTGAAAGTTACATTTTATGTGAAAAGGGCATGAAACCATGTGGAAAAAATACATGTATCCAGCTCACATGGATTAGCTTAGATCAAATATTAATATGGGCCTATTCAAGCACCAATATTTTGTGTCCTATTTAACCAAATGGCAGTCACTTACTCACTGCCAAATTGCATGAGCAATTCCAGTACAAAATAACATAATGACCTGATCAAAGACACGTTCCTTGCTAATACTGCTACTTCCAGCATTCCCTGAGCCTTAAGCCCATAAACACATTCAGAAAGCAATGTGTAATACATAAACTCCAATACAACTTAGGCCCAGCACCCTGGATATTTGCAAGAATGGGATGATTCTGTTAATTAACTGTAGACATTTGAGTACGTAAAGAGGAAATTTACCATCAGAAACTGCAAGGCTTCTGTAGAAGACTAAGTCACTGTAATTACAGCAGATTTCCCCCTGTGAGTGAACCTTTGTGCTCCTGTTCTCTCTACTGTCCTTCTTTCTTTGCTTGCTTGTATTTTCTTCTTCACCTTAATACACGATAAAAAAAGAATCACGACTTTTAAACATACACTAAGTTCAGGCCCCAGACTTGTCCACACCAGTACACAACTACCTTCCAGTCAATACTTCTTGGTGTGTCCCGATGGTAAACATCACAGGTATGAGAAGGGAATCACAAAATTGTTTCTTTATATATAATTCCCCCTGCTGGACACAATATTATATCTACATTCATTTATCTATTGCACCCTTTAATGCTATTCACACTTCATTTTATATGAGAATCCTCAAAACGCGAACAACTGAACTGTTGAATGTCTAACACTGCATGTTTACCTGTACAGAGGGAACCATTGATATATTTTTTCAACCAGGAAGATGAAAACTAACATTTCAGAACAAGGAGATAAAACCTAATGTTCTCAGAAGATACACAAGTATAGTCTGTTACGTCTACATTTCTGTATCATGGATCTTAAAATATAAAACCAAAAATGGCTTCCATCTTCCTTATGTCTCAACCTTTTCCAGACCTTTGATAACCTGCCAATTTACTTTTGTGTGATTCTGTAGTAAGCTGCATATTTTTTCATTTATAGTTCTGTCTCAAGACTTTGTTTATTCAATTAATGTCTAATTCATTCTTGCAAAGTAAAATAAAAAGCTGAGCTGCTGTTCTAAATGCATGTCTACACATTCTCCCCTTATTTTGCTGACAGCTATGCTTTAAAAAATATCTGTAGCTCATGGACATATGAGTTGTAATTGCTTAGTTTTAAAAAATTCAGGTATATTTAAAAACAACACTACCCCTCAAACACTACCCCTCTGTAGCTGCCCAAAGGTTCAGGCTCCACTGCACTCACATGAAGGTGCATTACTGTGTGAGTCTCTGAGAGTGAGTGCTGTGATACAGCTCTGTAGACTTCAATTCAGATAATGCATATAACTTGAACATTACTCTTTTGGAGTGTATCTTTAAGAAGATAAATAGCAAATACAACTTGTAGTAGTAAACAGATTAAAGGTTTCTTTTTGTTTCCTGTAAACAAAATGCTTATATCAGGTCTGTTCTACTTACCCAGCCATCCAATTTAAGAAAAAAAAAGAAAAGGGAAAAAAAAAAAAAAGTACTCATCATGTTGGTTTGGCATTGTCTGTAAAACCTGTTCTCTATTGCACTTTCTACACTTCCACTTTCACTACACTTGCTGACTAGTTGAGAAACTACTTCACGAACGGTAACATTCCATACAGTAACAAGTTGCTTTGCTGGATCCATTTTCCTTGTTGGGTTTTTTGTTTTGTTTTTAACTGAAAAAACACACAGTCATTCCTACTCTTTTAGGATTTGTAGTGAAGAAAACACTACACCTTCGTCTGCAAGGAAGAAACAATGCTGTTTCTGTCAAACCGGCATGACCTCAGAGGACAGTTCTTCAGCTGCTGGCTGAGAGTTTGTACCTGTTTGTGCTACTGGCACTACCACTGTGTCCTTGACATCCGAGGTCTGAGCACTTGAAGGGTTCTTCTCTTCCACTTTTTTGATGGTTTCTGGGCAGTTCTGAACAAAGATCACTCTGTTGTAGGCTTTCAACCTGCGCCACAGCTGAACATAAACCTTGCACTGCACGTACATGAAGACCAGGCCTCCTGTGAATCCAATGGCCACCACCACGAGTTTTGTCCAAAATGGCCATTCAAGGACACCTTTAATGTAAAATGCTTATATTTGTTACCATTGCTATAAAATGCATCAAGTATCAATAAAATATGAGTGCCCAGGTGTGTACATGCTGCTGTGGCTCAAGGAGAACACAGCAGCTGTTTCCTGTCCCAGAGGCCAGCCAAGAACCTACACCTGCCCCCCTTGAAGAAATTCAAGGCCACTCTCATGGAATAAACATACTACTTGATATAACAAAAGCCAAACCGAAACATTTTACTGTTCTTCAATAATATCCCCAGATCCAATAGCTTTCTCAAGCAAAATACAAATACAAAACTGAGATAGCAGTATTCCTAGAAATATTATGCACATCTTCAACAACTGATTTTTTTTAATTGTGCTAGAAGCATGACACTGTATAGTGTATAAGGCACCTGGAACATGAAAAATTACAGTATTATTACTTGGGTCCTAGCTTAATAGTGAAGCCAGTTATAATAAAAAAAGCAGGTGGAAAAGGCTCTTATCTCCTGCATTACCTGCCTTAGTTGACTTCTGTTTCTTGCTGCCTCTGCAGCCCCATCCCTGAACACAACTATATCAAAAAGCAGAACTTATTTTGTACTAAAAAAGTAACTTTACAGTTATTGGTGTAGCTGTTCTTTTCTTATTGCACTGGTCAATCACATTGATACTTACAGAAAAATATGTGGCTGCTAACACAAGAAAGCTAGAGATGAGAGCATTTGAAACTGGTTGTGATTATATAAATAACATTATTTGCTTTGTCCTAAATGTGATTTTGAGGATTTAACAGAATAAATTAATATTCAGCCTTCTGCTCACTACCTCATATCACTGGGTCTGCTTTTTCTCAAACATGCAGTAGCCTAAACATAAAGGAATAGCTACCAGCATTCCCATTATATTCTCATCACCTTAAAAACTTCAAATCTATACACAAGAGTCAGGCCTCTATCACTGCTTAATCTGTCAGTCTGAACAATCCAAATAGGTTTCTTGGGCCTATTTGGAAGGTCTTTCAACAAAATTTTGCTCGCTGCATGTATTCAAGGTGCCTTGCAGATTCAGCCACTGGTGATTTAGAACAATTTGGCCATATTTGTGAATTTTACACAGGGAAGAAATTTTTGCCACAGTCAGGGAAGCAACTGCATTCTTTTGGGACTCAGCAGAAGAGCTTCAGCGAGGAGCCAGTTTTGACTTGTAGACCAGGTAAACTGGACTCCTCAAAAAACAGGTCTTTACTTTAGCCAGCTGTGTGAGTCTCACACAGCTGTTCTTTTTGAACTTAAGTATCCCCTTTACTATTAAAACACCTAAGAACTGTGCTTTTAGTTAAAGGAAACAAATAGAGGAGAGAGAAGAACTTGATGATCACAGAGGCCCTTTCCAACCTGGATGATTCTGTGATTCTGTGTGATTCTGTTATTGCAAAAACCACACAAAATGTTTGAAGTAGCTGTTGTTTACTGTGACATGGAAACAGTTAAGTCTAAGTGATGCTGCAAGACCATTAATATTTCTTTTATAATTTGCAGCAAAGTAAAGCATACAGAGACCATGTAAATCATTTTGTATCTCTCTAATCACTGTTACTCTGGCTATCTGAACTTGATAGGGACAAACCCTGATGTTTGTTATGCCTTTCTTCACTCCCCTGTTTCTGGGACAGAAGTAAGTGACATCTTTGCTAAGATATCATATTCAGCAATGTGGGGGTTGTTTCTTGGGTTTTGTTTGTTTATTTTTTCCTTTAACAGCTGCTTTTCAAAAAACACTGTCTCTTTCTTGCCTTTCAATTATGAAAACTGTATGGTTTGCATGTGACTAATCCCCATCAGAAGACAAGGACACTTAGAACCAGCAACTCACAGCTGGAGCACAGAGCTCAGAAGAAAGGCTGAACAAACAGCTCATCTTTCCTTTAGGGCTTCTTCCACCTCTTAGCTTAGTAAAGATGTTCTGCTGCTTCTTGAATTGTAATACAGGAAGCATAATTTTTTGCTGAACTACTATGGCACAGTGAATTTAATACCTTTCAGTATATTCCAGGTTTGCCATATTTTCACAGAGTCAAGCGTTATTAGAAAAGCTCAGCTAAGTCTAGAACTGTCTCTTCAAGCAGAGCAAATTTATGTGACACAATTCCCCACCACTAGCACCATATAAGTTCTAGAACATTAAAAAAATATTTAAAATTATCTTTTGTATAGCTCAGCTTTACCAATTAAGTGGTTTACATTCATATATTTTCAGCAAATGCTTTCATAAGAAAAAAAACCTCAACTATTTTGAAATACACATTTTTAGAAGGAGTTTTTAAAATTACACAATATTAACAAACAATGCTATAACTACGGGCTTTCCATTTTCCTCCTTCTCAAAACATTTTTATTAATGAATCTCTAGTTCCCATGTCTTTTTTCCAGCATTTGCCATTTAAAGAGAGATAATGAAAAGAGAAAAGCAAAATACATCTCTCTCCTACCTCCCTGAAAATCCACATTTGATTCCCCCCTATCCCCCCGTGTAAATCTTGAGACCAAAGAATTCTCTTCACAAACACTTGTTTTTGCATGTTGTAAGTGGCTCCAAGGCATCTCTTTGTCCATTTTTAGTATGGAGAATCATCCATTACATTTGGCAAGCACTGAATTCTATACAAATAATTTTTGAGCCTACCAGAATTAATGTGATTCTTATTCATCCTATATAAGAACAAAAATTCATGTTAGCTCTTTTGTTTTGTAAATTCAGCTAATCCACAGACATACCTTTCCCCTTTTTAATGAGTAGGGTGATGTAGTTGTACTCATAAATAGAAGTTCAAAGCCATTCCTAGTCCTGTCCCCAGGGCCAGTTTTCTCAGATGAAAACCAGGATTACTCATTTAGAAAGAACGCAAAACAAGACTTTGTATTACACATTTGTCTGTGACTTACTGAGGCTTGTTACATATTTTCCTTTCACAGGCAAGATGGCAAGCATTAGATGTATGATTAAATATTCATATAGCAAGACACAAAGCTCTACCTGTCTCATTCTGGTTTTATAACTTCAAAGTATAGCATAAAGCCAGAGACCTTTGTCCAGCCACTATCTAATTCTTAAAGTCAATTCAGATCAAAACTCCAAGCTTCTTGTCCTCTTCATCATGATAACATGAAATTAAGACCAAACTGACATATTTGAAACGGAAAACTGTAGTTTCCACATGCAGTAAACAGTCCAGAAAGAAACCTGCTTATGTTATGCATGCATTTTGTTACATGTGTCCAGTTGGGCTTTCAGTATCTGTACAGATGCAGGAGACTCCATGATCCCTCTGTTCCAGCATTTAACCACCCTAACAATAAACACAACTGGGATAAGGACATTCACAGTTAAATTCTATTTGAAAGGGCACTGGAAGGGCTTTCCATGCTACATAAGTCCCACATGAAGGACTAACAGAGCTGGGACACAGTGTCTTGGAAGTTTGCATTAGGAAGGTTATTGATGACAGGGCTCTATTGTCTTTTAGAGAATATCAAACTTCTAGTGGATAATATAAATAATTTGCTGTTTTATGACCTAAACTTGCACTGAGCTGTTTGAATTTGAGTCATCTTTTTGTCTGAGCTTTAGAAATATCTAGGTAATAGGAGATTAACCTAAGAAGAACCAGCAGGCTATTTAAACTGTTGTAATGATTGCATTAAGTAGAGGTCTCTCTGCAAGGGCATAGCATAAGCTTTTAACACTGATGCATTCATTACTTCTCCATGAAAGCATTTGATGTAGCCATGTATCAGTGAACAGTTACTTAAAAGAATCTCACATCCATCCAGTGGATTATAAACCAGATTGAAGAAGATAAAAGATACTTACCATTATCATTGCCTTGTTTAATTTCCTCAGCAGTTCTATCAATTAAAACATACAATGACCAAACCACACAAGTAATTGCAATTACGTGGAATGTGACCGAACAAACTATTTTCCTCCTCTCGCTTGTTGTCATCTGCAGTTTCTCCCACTGAAATAAACAAATAATAAAAAAAAGGTAATTAAACAAACAAACAAAACAACTTGTAAAGTTTTACCATAAACCGATTAGGTAATTCTGGGTCTTTTTGCCAAAAAAAGCATGATGCAATTGAATTACCTAATCCTTTTATGGTGATAATACACATCACAGTAGTATATGCATTGTCACTGTAAATTCACTACAATCTCGTTTTCTCAGGTTCAGAGGAATGAAGGTTCTGTTTCTGTCTGCTAACAAATGACATCTCAAATAATTTCACTGTGCTACACAGAAGGAACACACTTCCCTTCAGGTAGTTGTAGAGAGCAGTAAGGTCTCCCCTCAGCCTCTTTTTTCTCCAGGCAACAACCCCAGTTCCCTCAGGCACTCCTATTAAGACTTGTGCTCCAGGCCCTTCACCAGCTCTATTGCTCTTCTCTGGACACACTCCAGCAGCTCAGTGTCCTTCCTGCAGAGAAGAGCCCAAAACTGAACACAGCACTGGAGGTGCAGCCTCACCGGTGCTGAGTACAGGGGAACAATCACTTCCTTAGTCCTGCTGGCCACAATATTCTTGATACAAACCAGGACACTGTTGGCCACCTGGACACACTGCTGGCTCCTGTTCAGCCAGCTGTCAACCAACACCTCCAGGTCCTTTTCTACCTACAGAAACAATATGGTGAAGAGCTGTATCTTTATTTCAGCTTTACCTGATGCACACTTCTGGTGATGAGAGAAGAAAAAAATCCCAAACACTAGATTCACAGAATCATCCGGGTTGGAAAGGATCTCTGAGATCACCAAGTCCAACCCTTGATACACTACTGCCGTGGTTACCAGACTATGGAACTGAGTGCCACTTCCAGTCTCTTCTTAAAAACCTCCAGGGATGGAGAATCCACCACCTTGAGTCCCTTCACAGCCTCATTGCTCTTTTCTGGACCTGCTCCAGCACCTCCAGCACCTACCGCAGCAGCTCTGGGCCCCTTCCTGAACTGAGGGGCCCAGAACTGGACACAGTAGGTGACACACTCGAGGTGTGGCCTCACCAGTGCTGAGTACAGGGGCAGAATCACTTCCTTGGACCTGCTGGCGGCACTGTTCTTGATACAGGCCAGGATGCCATTGGCCTTCTTGGCCACCTGGGCACACTGCTGGCTCATGTTCAGCTTCCTGTCAGCTTGTAATATTTAAACTATTCAGCTCAGTGTGACTCCGTCTCAGCTGCTTAAAATTAGAGGCATGTAGTTCTGGAACAGCCTTCCCATAGAATAAAAGTGTAAGAACTGCAAGTGCATTGAGGATTAAAGTCTATAAACTTGAAAAGATTATTATGTGGAAATGGCTGTAGGAGAGATCAGTCAAACAGCCTCAATAAGACAAGAAGGACCTTCCAGGAACATGTTTGTGAGTTATGGCACTAAATCCAAGCTTAAGTTAGGGCTATTTTAAAACAAACTAGGAGATTCTCTGCATTTGAACAATGCAACACTTAAGGCAAGTTTTTAAATCCAGCTTGTAAATACTTTTTTTTTTCAGCACTTCTTTAAAGTAAAATCCTTCTCAAATAAAATGCTGGCCTTTGAAAACAGATGAAAGAATATGACATTTAAAAGCAAAATGCCTCAGTTCCAATGAATAATCTCACAGTCAGTTGCCAGCATCAGATGAATGAAACAAGAACAAACTTCTAATACCACAGTGCCACCTCCCTGCAGCCGTGCTAACACAGGACCAGCATCCCAGCCAGGATGGCAGAGCTGCTCTTCCACCTCCAGACACCTTTTGTACCCTCCTAATAGATTCATTATGTCAGGGCTGGATCAAAAAAACTTGCAAGTTCAGAGCACTCAGGTGGTATCACTGTACTTCAAATGTTTGGCTTTGGTTTTCTGATTTGTGGGTTTTTTTGTCAGCTGGTTTTCCCCCCCTTTTTTGTTTTGTTTTTGTTTGTTTGTTTTGTTTTGTTTCTTTTGGGGAAATAACAGATTTTCAAAAATTATGGCTAGTGTTGGGAGTGGCCTCTAAGTTACACAGTAATCTGAACCAACACAGCTTTTCTTTCTAGTCTGAACATTATTTGCTGTTTGGTCACATTTCCACAGAACACAAGTGAAGTAAAAGATGAGGAGCAGAAGTGCAATGTCACCAAGAGGGTGACAGAACTCTCAGAAATAGTTCTTTTCGAGCAGTACATATTAAGCCAAACAAATTTCATTCTTTAATGGCAGCTAAAGCTTGCAGGTTTCAGAGCTGTTGTCTGAAAACACAATTTCTGGAGCATTTTCTAAGTCCTTGACAGAATTTTACAAACACAAGACTTAAATAACCGTTTAGAAGAACTGAAATATTTCCCAAATAATAGGGAAAGGGACAGAGCTAGCAGTTTTGAAAAGAAAAGAATATATAAAACAAAAACCCAGAACCTTCTGTTCATTGTAATTTCTGTAGGTAGTATTCAGTGGTCAGGCTTGAGAGACTGTGGCTTTGTCAGCACAGTCTTATCATAGCATTATAGTCACAAGGTTACATAGCATTTGACCTGGAGACTTTCATCCTTTTTGCAGTGCAAATTTAATCCCAGCCTTGCAATAGGCTTTCTTTCCAAAGAAACAGTTGTCTTTGTCCATACGGAAGAAAGGATTTTAACTTAACTCTAAACTTGGCTTTAGGTGCTTTGTGGGAAATCACTGCCAAACATAAAGAAGAATAAACTGGGGTTTCAAGCTGAAATTTTACCTCATCTCAACTCTGATGCTACACTTTTTGGTCTAATGGAGACAAAAGTCTGTGCTAAATTTTCATTGCCATGTATAAGTGTAGCCTCATTATAGCCGTTGTATTTTCTGTAATATATTCAAAAGCTTTACAGTGTTGATCTGAATGCCCAGTCAAATGAAGCTTTTTCACATGGAATTTTAAAATAAAAGAAAAATAATGCTGGTCCCATTATGCGAAATGTAAAACTTTTTTTTTTTTTTTTTTTTTTTAATCCACTTACAACACCAAAGCAAAACAAAAAAGACTAAAACAAATGACTAACAGACAAGACAGGTAAAAAAAAGGAATGACCTCACCAATGTCTGCTAAAATTTACAGGAAATGTGTCTCATGAGAATGAGCTAGTGGAAATGCACTTAAATTAGGCCTGTTTTAGCTTACATCTCCTGATCAAATCCAGACAGAAAGTAAGACAAGGCCTACAGTACTCTCCTTGCTCTCTCTCACAAGACAGCATGCCTGTGTGTCTATTCCATCCACAGAAAGAAGCCAGCTGGCAGAAGCCACCAGGGCATGGATGGTTATGGAACTGGAAGACTGTGCAGAGCAACTTGCACTGGGAGTACATTGTAATCCAGGTTATAACCTAAAGCTGGGCTGGTAAGTTTGGCAGATGCTACCATGTCACACATGCCCATTAATATCTCCTTTACCACTGACAGATCTACCCCTGCTGTATTTTGAAGCTTCTGCAGTTCTCATGGCTCTCTACACTCAGCACAAGATGGCAAGATAAAAATAAATTGCATCACGTTTTATTATCTCCATCAGTGATCCAGAAAAATGTACAACCATCAAGTTGATGACACTGACATGCCTTGGACAGAATATCAGATGCCACCAAGAAAAGAAAAATAACACAAAAATAAGTGCCCAGATGCAATTTTCCTTGGAAACTTGTATTTTAATACTCCTAAGGTGCTCTAGAGACTGAAAAGCGAGAAAGAAATGGAAGAATGTAACAGCCCAAGAAGACATTTATAATGGCTTGCAAATTATTGAATCACGAAACTGTAGTTTATGCCCAGGCTCCTCTGAAGCACCCCTTCACTGTCATACATCTGATTGTCACCACCCACAGATTCCTTAATCCTGGTAGCTATAAAACCAGACTGAACAGCATTACAGATGCAGATGGTTTAATGTCCTGCAAATGCAAGCAGTTGCATGAATATCAATATGTTTCACAGAACGGGTATGCTAAAACACTTCAGAACATCTAGCAACCGTAAGAAATTTTACACAAGTCACCAAACAAATCCACAGTGCAACAATATGTATCCTGAGAAGAAAGCCTGAAATACCTCTAACCCTCTTTTTATTTTCTGAATAAGCTTTTTGTACATTACCATGTACTGTACTCTGCAATCCACTGGAGGGTGGTAGGAGACTGTCTACCTGCTTGTCAGAGTTTCCTATGGACAAGCAAGCCAGAATGAACTAAATGTCAAAGAAAAGAAGGTGGATTGTAAATGTGATCAGAAACACTCCTCCCACTCCAACTTACAGCTATTTCTAAAACACAACGAGCACCTCAGTCTGAATTCATATGCTTCACAGGCAGAGGAGTTCGCAATAATTTTTAACCGGCAGCTGTAAAACAACACTTCTTGTGTTTTAGTTGTTTCTTAGAGACTGACTCGCTCTGAAACTTGAAGGGAGTGTTTACTGATTTCATAACACACTCTTGGAATTACAAAATATAGTGATGAAGCTTCTGGGGAAAGAAAAAAAATTAAAAAAGCAAAAAAAAAAACCAACAAAAAACCCCAAAAGTCTGTTAACAGGGAACATTTAATCATATGTAGCAAACCCCTTCCCTTTCCTGTCACATAGTCTGAGTGAATCCCTGATTTTTATTATAAAGGACCAAAATTTGCTTCTCTGCATGGCACTTCTGATAAAAGCTCAGTTTTATGCAAGAGATAGATAATTTTTTTAATATCCTCTGAAAACATATTGTCTGCGGATGTGGGGGATGCTGCTTCATATTCCAGAGATCGTAATGAAGCCTCTCTTTTCATAGAGAGAAGTAAATCTGCGATCTTAATTCCCTCCCATGCATTAAGCTTTCTGCAAAGTGGTTTCATGATGGCCCAGTGCAAATTCAAAAGCTTCACACTGCTCACACAAAAGCTGTTATCACACCAGTGAACAGCACTCTGAAAACTTTGCTGCTTGTGTTCCTTTTCCTCACCTTCAATACTGTTGATTTACTTTGCATGTCCCTGTCCCCATTTTGTGTCCACATGTTGCCTTCTGCTAGTGATACACAGCACTGATATCTACACAGATTTCCTGAACCAGCTCCGTATCTGCTGCAGATTCACACCTCTGCAACAGAACGTCTGTCTCTGACAGGGGCTCAACACTTGGGATGCCAAATTGAAGGTGAAGTTATTGGGCTGCTTTGCAACATGTTATGAATGCTTCAAAATTTAAATCCTGGGTATTTTCAGGACCAGACCTATTTATAAACTTATTTATAAAAATCGCATGTAAGGAGGCCTGGCAGGCGAATCTGGCGTGTTATTGTATTAAATATTTTTCCAACTCTGACATTTTTCTCCTTATCCATTATTGAGCAAAAAAATCACAACAAATGTAATGTAAACAGCACCCCAGCTGGAAGAACTTCCTTCTGTTCTCACCTAGAGCTAAAGCCATCATGTAACATTTGCTGAAATCTTCTTCAATCTAAAGAAAGACTTTGAGCCAACCGCTATCTTGAAATAATCATGCCTGCAAAACAAAAGCTAAAATTATTTACTAGGGACTGTTGAGGAGACTGCATTATGCACACAGGCCAGAAGTACACAGAAAAACATCTCTCTTATCTGAAACCTGGCCTGAAGGACCAAGCCTTCTTAAGTTCTTAAGAGAGTTCCTAAGAAGTGAAGTATGATGAACAAAGTAGTCTGAACACATAGCTTTTTATTTTCTGTGGTTTACAGGTTGTGGGGGGTTATGGTCACTAGTTGCAGTACTAGATGTCTCAGGCTCCACAGTAAACTGTTCACTACTATCAACCTACCAGCTGGAGGAAAGTAGCTGCAACAGTAGCTTGCAGGATTGGAATTTGTGCAGTGGGTGGTGAAGGAAGAAATAATAGTAAAACAGGGCTCCACATGTCGGGAGAACAAAATAGCTTAATGGAGATTTGAAGTGTTGATCAGAGATGAGACTTCAAACCTTGAAATTTGAATAAAAGCATTTGGGACTACTCTGCACCATCTAAACAACATGCAGTTACAGCTTGTGCCTGAGGAACTGCATCTTCAAGAAAGACAAGACATGCTTCACAGCATCCCATGCCAAGACGAGAAATTGCCTCTCACACAGTAAAACAGAATGTGTCAGGTCTGATGGCTCAAAAAAGATGGGTTTGAGCCATGAAAACACCTCCTCTGTTCTTTTCTTTTAACACACCCAGAGCACATTCACAGAGGAAGAACTGAGCAGGCTCGTAGAAAACATCTTTAGCTTGTCAAAAGCAAAAAAACCAGAAAAAAACCAAAAACAAACCTCTTCCCAAGGATTAAGAACAGAACATCAGACATAGACCCCTGCTACATTAGCCACTGAACACAAAAATAAAACAAATTTTAAAATACCATGTCATATGCATCATGTGACCACAGCTATGCACAACCTTATCTCAATATAGTTACATCATTAGAGAAGCCTAAGAGTATGTTATGATGGTTTCAAGGTATGAAGAACAAAGGATCAGTATCTCTCATCACAAGTCCATGTGAACTGGAGCAGCTGTGTGAATCAAACCTGTGTTGAATGGATGAGATAGAGATTTGGAGATGAAAAGCTAACCCTAACTCTACTGCAAAGATCTGTTACTCTTGTTACGACACAAAATGCAAGACATTACCCTGTGAACTACAGCACATTATGTAAGGCTGTCCTATGAAGACAGGCTGAGAGTTGGGCTTGTTCAGCCTGAAGAAGAGGAGGCTCCAGGAAGACCTCATAGTGGACTTCCAGTACCTGAAGGAGGCCTACAGGAAAACCTGGGAATGGACATCTTAGAAGGACATGTAGGGATAGGACAAGGGGTGATGGCTTTAAACTGGAAGAGTGCAGATACAGATTAGACATGAGGAACAAATTCTTCAGTGTGAGGGTAGTGAGGTCCAGGTTGCCTAAGGAAGTTGTGGCTGCCCTCTCACTGGAAGTGTTCATGGCCAGGTTGGATGGGGCTTTGAGCAACCTGGTATCTGCCAGTGTCGTGGAGGGTTGGAACTATATGATCTTTAAGGTCCCTTCAAACCCAAACCATTCTAGTACTATCTATACAGAGATACATTAGTAGCAATGCTGTATTACTCTCTCAAGAATTAGGAATACAACTGTCTGAACAAAGTAGTCCCTTGCATCTTAGGGCATCACAATATGATTAAATGATAGTTGGAATTATTTTTACTTCAAAAGCCTTAATATACACATTCTCTCTTCAGCACAAAGCTATTTGCTATAATGACATGACAGCCAATAATAAAGTAACAGCTTTGTGCCTCTGTGCATACCAGTGAAGTGTCTGACCTCACAAATTACAAGAAATGATTTGAGGCTAGTGATGTTTTGAGACAGTTTACCAGGAGAAAGAAAACATAGGAGCAGGTTGCCTTGACAACACTGTGTCCCTGCACAGCAATCAAAAGGAAATGCACATACTCTGTTAGGACTGCGAAGTATTCACCAGATTAGGTTAAAAGAGAACTAATCCCACAGCATGGTAACCTTACCTGACCTACGCTATGTTACCTATCACTTCTTAACATGAGTCTTATCAGGAAACTGATGATAAAGCCAGATGGCTCCTACTTCACAGCACAGGGCCATAAGAAGTAAACAGGAAGAGACACAGCAATGAGTGCTCTAATTCATTTGTTGTTTTGTTAATTTTTTTTTCCTGGGAGACTCTGCAGGTCACTTTTGGTTTTGAGAGTCTACTCTGGTGGGAGAAGTGGTTTCTAAAGGCGGCCACTTTTGATTTCACAGTAGGATTTCACAAAGATGTCTCTGCAGGCTGTATCACTTTCAGCAGTGAACACCATATTCCTAAACAAGGAGTGTAAAGACAACTTACTCAGCTAGCATTGAACCAAAAATAAATCTACATCCTTAGCATTCTGTCACTGCCTAATATCATGCATGCTAAAAAAAAAAAAAAAAATGTATCCACAAAGGACTCATGTCTGATATCTGAATGAAATCCTTCAGGTAGTCGTATTTTTTTAAGATTTCCTCTTTTTATTGGAGTGCATAGAGCACAGAGAAGGGAGCTAAATCTGGTTCTCACATTAGCTAGGCCTCTAACAATTGGATTTAGTGTAGGTGATGACTGTTTTGTCTCCAGCAGAGAAATAAGAAGGAAATGGGTCTCTGATAACAGAGTGAAACGTTAGGTCTGAGACAGAAATGGGACTTAAAGATTCACTTTAGACTTGCCTTTCGTCTGTCATAGCTTTCAAAGCAGCATTCTGATTTTCTCTGTTGCTTCTGTAGGTGACTCTTGTGGAATTGCTGATTTCTCTGCCTTACAGCTGGGTATCACCCACAAGTTGTCAATTGGCTTCAATCCTACGTCTTAACCGGTTACACAGCTCCTACTTATCTGATGGTCTTGTTGCAAACACAGTATCTTCATTCTACTATAGTAAAACTAAATATTAGTTAAAGCATCATCATACTAAACAGTTGAAATCTTCCTCAAACTGATTTAACTGGTTTAAAGGGGCACTGATATGCTTGCACTGGGTTCTGCTTTGTGTGGAAATTTGAGTTGACCAGTTCCACAATTTCACTCCAGGACGTAAATGGACAGTACTGACCCATGTATATCCAACTGGGACTTAAACCTTTGAATAATATAAGGGTGTTAAAGCTGGCAAAGACCTTTTATCGCTTAGTACAATCTGGTTATTTATAAAATTTACAAAATGGAGAGAAAGCATTCTTTGCTTCTCTTCTGGTGACAGTAGCTGGGTGCAGGAGAAGTTCGACAGAGTTCAAAGGTGTAAAGCCCAGAGAGATGGGCCTCATACCAGATTTAGAAGTGTTATTCATCATCACATAAACAAATACAGGCCACAAGGAGAGTAAACAGAAGATATATGCACCCATTTAAAACAAATACTAAGATCAAGTTTCTTACGTTATCCATATTTTAAGATTGGTCTTGCTTCTGTTTAATTTAACAGAAACTTATTGCTGTAATTGAAAAGAATACTGCCGATCCTCTACTTTTAAAACTGAGAAATTCAGATATCCTTTTGATCAGAAAGAAAATCAACCTCAACTTCCTAAACAAAAAATCCACTTCCTCTTCCTTAATGACCAAGAGTAACATGGTAACAATGTACTACACTGTTTCTGCCTTATATAAATAAGAAATTATTTTAAACTCATTTCAAAGTGAAATGAAATCAGGCATTAAAATAGGCATACCAACACCACAGAAGAGTCTGTTGAGATAATGCATCAGAGTAAAACATCTCATCAGATACCAGACATCTTAAATGGACAGCAAAATTTAAATATGAAAAATATTTCAAAGGATAGTGAGACATTGTGGAGAAATCTCCATTTGAAGACATTTCTGCATTTTAAGTGCCTTTTACACTTTAATCCATTTCATACTCATGGTATTTTTCATTCAGTTCCTGTCTTTACTACACTTCCAGCACCAAATTCAGAAGATACAAAATGCAGATGTTGCTTTACAGGGATTACATACTTTTTAAAGAAGAAATTATTTTCTCAGGATGAAGCTATTGCCTGAGAGAGCTCTATAAGGAACTCACATGAGTCTCTTGCCACTTTATAATTCCTTCCATGATAAATAAGTCAGTTTGTAAGTGAGAAATTCTGCAAATGCTGAAAGGTAAAGTTACAAATGCAACTCTATTATTTATAACCACAGATAGGTATGACAGAGACCATGACAAATAAAACAGACACACTAAACAATGCTTACTATTTAATCTCCAAATTTATATTTCACTAAGTAATTAGACCTGCTCAAATATATGAAACACTTGTAATGTCTGTTATCTGAATATCTTCAACGTCTGTTAAAAGAATGAATTCAACACAAAGACTCACTAAAATGATTAACTAGGTTTTATTTGATGTCTGGGACTTCAGGGATTCTGTAATTAAATAACTGTTACAAATTGGCACAAACCTGTTGATTTAATTAAGAGATATCTTGATTTAAGCAAACTTCATATGCTATGCATTGTCACTTGTGGGTGCTAAGAGCTGTATGACAGCTGATTCAAACATAATTTTGCTATAAAACCCTAGATTTGATTAAAAACTGTTAGAAAACATTAAGGGTACATGAAAGACTGAGGTGTGAATAAAGATAGAAAATCACCAGTTTAGTCAAATAGTTTGTTATATATTTAAATTCTGCTTCAGTGACACTGCAAGAACATGAGTATAGATACCTGTATTTAAATTCTGTGGGCTGTAATTTTTCCCTTCAGGAGACCAGCAGTTGGAATGTTACAAAGGTATTATTATAAAATTCATCATAATGAAGCAATGCACAGTCAATAATCAAACCACAGAATTTAACATCATAGCTAAAGTAGAGATTTAAAAGCAAAACTGGTTGAGAAATGTGATCCTTTCATTTGTAGGAAACACTGAAATGAAATCTGTTTTCAGAATCCCTTGGGTTTTTTAGTCAATTTGGCTGTTTTAACTCATCATACAGGATAGCTGATAAGAACTGCACCATTTTCAGGGTCTAGTATATAGCCCAGCCTTAGCAAAACCTAAAGCTCTCATGGAGGTCTGGAAGTCCTAGAGTCTCTGTAGTGATTTTCAGATCACACAACAAAGAGAGAGGATTGTGGAGAGCTTCAGCTTTCTGAGTTGCCTATTCCACAGCACCCTGATCTCTGGTAATCAGTCTTCATGCCATCTTCCGAAAACCTGGACTACTAGGGAATGACCCACAGCTAAAGATCTGGGCTCTGTAATAACTTGCAAGAAATTTGACAGTTTCATTGGAATTTTCCACTTCCGTAAAACACAGAGGTTTTGATAAAAGAGTACTCTCAGTGATTTTTATAAAAGATGTCTGGGTGAAAAGTTACAAGTCAGCTTTACTTACCTGAAAGGTCACTTGATGACAACACTTTCTTCCCTTACCTTGTCTTTGCTACAGTTCTCAAAATATTTGGTTTACAACACAGCTTTTCATAAATCGTGTTCCATAAATTTGTGAATGGTATCAGTGATAAGTGCATACACTTATTAGATGTGATATATTTACCTTAATATAACATATGAAGGGCTGCACAGTTGAATGCTGTAATTGTAAAAATGATAAGTGGTTTAACCTTGAAAAAGTCATAAACTTCAAAAAATGTTTCCATGTTTTGGTTTCTGAAATGGCTGTAAATTTTAAGAAAGGCTCTAACTTAAATGCTGGTCCATACAATAAATATATTTGCTAGCAATGCATTTGAAGGGGATGATGCTGCCAGCATTTACTGTCAGGTAGATAAACTACATTTGAGTACTGCTTTGAGAAGAAACAAAAATATCCTGTCTGAAAAAAGAAGTTCATCTTCACTATGTCAGAAATCAAAACCCCACCTGACAACCAAAGATAAGATGAATAAGGTGGTTATCATTTGACTAAGAAGCTACAGACTGGCAGGAATTACATTTTCATTCTAAATGAAATTCTAATACCTTTCAGTATTCCCCTTATTTATTTTAATTAAAAAAAAAAAAAAAAGGTGGGGCAGAACTGATGAGACATGCAGGTTAAGTGCCTACCTCTCATATCAACAGCTATTCACATTTTGGACTGCTTTTCTTCTTGGATGCTATAAATTTTATTTCCAGATTTTTAATGATGCCCTATCATCTCACATGATCAGGGAGAGGCTTTTGTTAAAAATACTGACATCTGTATATTCTCTAGGGAAAAGTGACCATTGTAAGTGTGTTTTGTTAGATGGCAGGGTAAAGCACTTTGTGTTGAAAATAGAAACACCTATATGTAAAACAAGCCCAAAAGGTATGCTAGAGGCAGGGGATTTTATACAATTATCTTCGTCCTGTCATATTAGGTAAAATTCATCTGCAATTACTAAAAACTAAATCCATATAATCTAAGTTTTAGCGATCAGTTTTTTATTTCCATCTATTGTACATTCCAGTGAGCCTGGCAAGATCTAGCTCACAAGAACTTTGTCCTATCCGTCAAATCTATCCCAATTCTCTTTTCAGAAATGGTTCACCACTAGGGACTTACTAGATAATTTATCTGGATAGGAAATCAGTAGGAATTTCATTTGCTCTCCTTTCTTTGACAAAGCCAGAATGCTTTTTTGTCAGGAAAACACCATTACTATGCACGTTAGTTAAAGGCTAATAATAGTTTCTACATGACTTTCAAGGACTCTCACGTGAAATTTATTTTAAATCAAAACTTGCCCTGTTCTAGATTGACACAGACTTCAAAGATGCAACAAAAGATGAGAGCATTTTTAGAGAAAAATGAGAGGAGAAAAGATTAACTCCAAAGAAAACAAAGCCCACATGTTTAACAAACTTCACCTTGTCTATACTGCTAACTCATGTACCATTAAATCGATTTATCCTGGAAAAGAGATGAGTGCAGATAACTTATATTTAATTATATAAGTTATATAATAACTTATATTTAGACTTTTAGGATGCAAGGTTGCCCTGTAGTTTAAATTCCATTAACTAATCTTAATGTATGAGTAATTAATTTGCCCCAAAGTGTAACAGTTAGAACAGATGCAGCTAAATTCATTGACTGTGTTACTTTATAATTGCTGTCTCCACACTGGTACAGGCATTGTTCTCAACCAGAAGTTACAGGCTCAGTGTAGAAATTACTGGGTGAACTGGCATGTGTTGTTCAGGAAGAAAACATGATGATTAAGTATTCTTTGTGGCCTAAAAGTAAGCATATCAGGCAATAACAAAAAGCTGAAGATAAAAATCCTAAATACAAAAAGCTATTTATCATGCATTTATATTGCATTTGTGGTGAAAGAGAGCCTCTAGTCAACATAAATTAACTAACAAACACAGAAATGAAATCACTGGGGCTGATTTAACAGCAAATACAAAGCCACTTTGGGCAGGCAGATCTTTCTTTAACTGTGCCGGTATTTTGAGCAGCTGTCCTGGCTGTTTGATGCTTGAGTGTGATTAAATTCCCATACCTTCCGAAGAGGTTTGAGCTTGGTCTCCATGATAAAGTCGTATTTGCAGAGTTCACAGCAGCGCGTGTCCGAGCTCTTAATCCACTGGTGCAGGCAGGCCTGATGGACAAAGCGCAGGGTCCCTGTGCAGCGACATGGTGTGATGAGGGGACTTTCATCATCTCCCTCACAGTGACAGATCCTGACAGGAAGGACAGCAAGAGTTTTTTTTTTTTTTTTTTTTTTTTTCCTTTCCTTTTTTTTTCTTTCAGACTTGGCATTCGTAAGATGCCAAGTATAGGAAATTTTGGATTGAGAGATAGGAACATATTCCTTGTTCCCTTCTGGCACTTAGCAATTTCTCTTCACTTAGTTATTTCTCTTAAAATTCACTGCATGGTCTGACGGTGAATCAATACAAATAACACTGTTTCTTCCTTTTATATATGGCAAAACCTTTAAGAAAAATACCAGTGTTCTTTCTGAGAGCTCAATAGTTCTTGGTCTGTTAGTAATGCCAATAAAACACCCAAAGTTAGCAGAATATAAATTGAAAATATCCACTACGAAAAGTACAAAAAGTTCCTGGGATACCTCTACAGTTACACAGTTAAAAAGATCTAAGAACAGTTTTGAGTACTCTGAAGTAATGTGTATGGCACAGTGCATACACACACACACACTTTTTAGGAGGTAGATGTTAAAAAAACATGGTCCTTCCTCCCTTTCCTTCTTCACTGTTCCTTGAAGCAGAGAACTGCATGATCTGGGAAATGAAAAACTACAGCTGCAAACAGACCCCAAGGCGGGGTTGGTCCCAGAGCTGTTGTTATCTTGTAATGGGATATAGAGCTTTTCATGTTGTGGTTTTGCATAAAACGGTCAGTGTCCTAATACCACAATCTGATAGTTTTCTTCTGTGACATATGTCCAAATGTCTTGGTGATCCCTCCCCTCTTCCAAAAAGCCTCCTGATCATATCAGGAAAACATTCACACAACAAAACCAGTGACAGCTTTATTGTCAGTGTCATTGTGAGGGCAGAGAAAGCTCTTCAGTGTGCACAATACTTAACTGAACATCTGAAGTGAAGGAGGTTAATCTCATTGAAGAGTAACTCCCTCCTGTGCCCACTCCAGAAAAAAACACAATAAAGCACCCAAGCCCTAACAAATGTCCTAAGAGTCAAAATGAAATGGGAAAAAAAAGACAAAAAACCAAACCAACCAACCAAACAAAAAGGTTTAAGCCTAAGAAATGTTATTTCAAAATAGAGAAGTAGCAACAGCACAGATCCTGGTGTCGTGCAAATGAAATTTAGAGATTAGAAACTTAGTTCCTAGGAAAGGTGCCCTCAGATGCATATGTGCAGAGGAGGCTTAACACGTCTGAGGAATAACTTGCCCTTTGAGCAGTAAACTGCAGCCACACTGCTCCTGGGGTGGTAAAAAGCCTGGTGATGTCCCTATGGTGAGGTTGTCTTCCTACCATCCGGGTTAGGGAAGAAGGGTACAGGAGCACCCAGCGTAGGTCAGGAGGCAGTCTGAAAAAGGGACTTTGTATAAGAGTGGCTACAGCCCAGTACTGAGGCTGCCAAGTCTACGAGCAAGGTCAGGAGGAGTTTTCAATGTCTAAGTGAAAGAACTATGGATCAAAGCCAGCAGCTTCACTTTTCCTCTATGGAATAGCCTATAGCTAGGAGAAAATGAATCTACAACAATGGCGAAGCAGAACAAAGCTGCTTTGCTAGAAATACAGCAAAAAACAAAAAACAAAAACCAAAACCCACAACCCCAAAACAACCCAATGAACCAACCAACCAACCACAAAAACAAACAAACAAAGTGGCCAGAAAAACAAAGCTCTGGAAATCTAGTACACAAAAGGCAGGTTTTCAGTGTCTGCAGTGGTGTTCCTACACTAATCAGCATCTTCTGCCCCATGGGAGTGGCAGGGAAACTAAAATATCCACACAGCTGCTACCTTGCACATACTCATTTTTTGTGAGACACATTTTGCAAGAATCCAATTTACAGTATTCTATTTTCTGAGCCAGTCAAGATAAATTCATCAGTGGCTTAGTTCTTACACGGAAATTGTCTTTGTGCTGACTTCTTATGGAACCTGTAGCTTAAGCAGAACTAAATTTTCAAAGCACCAAATAGTTATTTTCCTAACAAATGCATTCCCAGCTGAGAGTTACATAAAAAGCATCATTTTATTTTTAAATTAAATCTATTTCCCAGAGGAAAACGAGTATTCTTTGTTCTATTAAGTGCAAGCTATACATAAGCAATTTTACAGGATTAACATTTAAACTATTTAGAAATTAGAAAACAAAGCTGGCACCCAAGAGCCTTTTTTCTGCTTCTGCAGAATTGTTTACAATTATTTTAAGAACAAAAATACATGCTTAAAACTCTACTAGGATCTTCAAATAAAGTGACATTGCAAATTTGAAATTAATATAAGTATGGTTCAGTAGAAATACTTTTACAGAAAAACACTGTGTGAATTATACACGATTTCTGTTTTCATTGTACACAAGCTGTAAGCTTAACATGTAAATAACAGGGTGACATTAAGAACCTATATTATAAAGAAGCTCCAAATAAATAATCTAATGGCCTCTTCTAGCTTTCTAGACATGAAATACGTAATGAGAATAAAACCAAACTTTGAATGGAGTTATAGTACAGAAAAATAACTAAAGGCATGATCTTCATTAGCCTGAATGCTCCTTGGTGCAATTTATCTCTTCATTATTTGTTTTGCCTGAGCAAATGCACATAAAAGAAATTTGTGCTACCTAGGCTCACAATCACAGTCTTTAAAGACATGTGGGTGCCTGATAGCTATTGAAACACAACTGTTTGGTAACTGCTTAAATATCTTTTAAAGACTTTGGCCACATAAATTGTAACATCCTGCTTCACCAAGAGTACTGGATCAGAATTTTGTGCATCCTTGTCCTTTGCTATATTTATCTATAAGGTACATCTTGATTGTCAAAATAATAGCAAATAAAATTGTAAACAATAATTTTGAAAACATATGTTATGCAAACAAAACTGAGTTAGGGATACAAATTACCGACTTATCTGAGTGGTATCTAAACCACTCAGTGGAGACACAGAACTTCCATTCTAGTTTCTCATTTCTACCTGATCAACTGTTCAAAACTTTCACCCATCAGACTGTCTTTACAGGAATTATCTTATCCTGAGAATAAAATTTGCTTACATACTTTAGAAATTGATTGAATAACAACAAAAAACCCTTGATGATAACTATAAATTAAAAAAATATATATATTGTGAAATTGATACTTCTTCATACACAATTTAAAGTACAGTACTGATCATGGTTAATAGCAGCAATTTCAGATGGTTAGACATACCTATAGAATCTACAGAATTTACATACTCAGCTTTTCTCGACTTTCTAGTCTTTTAGTAGATAAATAGCATCCATTATAGAGCAATATTTTTGAATATCTGGAAACAGAAAGGAGGGAAGTCGGCTATTTGACCAAATCCTTTTAGCTAGAAACCCTTTATAGTCATAAATTGAGTTGGGGTTTGGGGGGAGGGGGGGTTGTTGGGGTTTTGTGTATGTTTGTGTGTAGGTTTGACATCTTAGTGCTTAAAGTTGCCTGCCTATGAATAGGATCTTACTTGTCTGGGGAAAAGATGAACACCAGGCTCCAAAGGGGCTTTTGCACTGTAAATCATGGGTACAATAGAGAATACAATTCTTTTTAAAGATAAAGACAATGTCTTTAAATAAAGCTCACAGTGCAGTCATTCTTATGCTTAAGTTTTTGCTTGATATGTCACCATTTTAATTAGCTAGAATGTATTTTTCTAGTACAGAATTGTTTGTATAGCCTTCAGCACACAGATGTACCAAACAGAAATTCATGCCAACATTGTGCATATATCAGACAAAACCCATAAAAATCCTTTGAAATATGTTCTTGAACAGCAAGTTCACTCACAGTGCAATAACCTAGAAAAAACACAATTCAGGAAAAAAATATAAAAAACTACACTGAAAACAAAATTAGTCTTTTTGAAAGATTCTGCACAATTCATATAAAAACTGTTGCAGATTTTTTGTATGTTCCCTAAAATAAAACCCAATCCTCAGAAACAGAATACTTCAATTTAGAAAACAGTTAAAGATGCATGCAAAAACAAAAATGTAAAACAGTTTACTGAGAGTTTTAGAATTATTCCTCAGTATTTCTTTTTGTGCAAAATCTTAACTTCATGCAAGGCACATTCAAATGATGCTAAGAACCTAATAATAATGCAATGCTTCACTGAGAAATTGTATGCGACATATGAAACTTCCTACCATGGTGATCATGCAAGAGGAATAAGTAAAGTTGCTAGCAGTTTAAGAAGGTCTACCATGTACTTCACTGAAGGGACTATTGACAATCACAGAATCAATAAATGACAGAAATTTTGTATTGGACTGGAATGAAGAAATGCTACTGAACTAGGCATTCAGAAGTAAGGCACCTTCAAAATTAAGTCTTATTGCAGTGTCTTTAATTCCATTTCTTTACTGCCCCTGGTCCTGCTCATTGCAAAAGTTAGACGGCAGGAAGGGAAGTATGAAACAAGATGTCTGGAGACACTCATTGGCTGTTTGTACTTAGGATGATTTTCAGAAAAACATCAAAAGCTATCTATCCTCAATGACTCCTTCACTTCTCATCAAATAAAGGTTTTCTTGATTTTTCCATACAGACAAACATTTCTTAGTCATCTCATAATCTCAGTTTAGAAGGCCAACTAAAATCAGTATGAAGCAAGGAGATGAAAAGGAAAATTTTCAGGTTTCCCTTACAGTGGTTTAATTGGGCAAAATCATAGCAACCAAAATTACAGACTAGTTGCTTAGTCACCCCCTGAGCTGTTTATTGGAAGAGACTGGGATAGATTCCAACAGATTTGTAGCTTTTCCTTCACATTCAAAGTAACAATTTAACCCTCATGAAAGAGAATACCCGCTAATCTCAAATCTCACTGGAAAACAGCAGTTATCCTAACCTCTTTCACTAGTTCACTTTCCTCTTCAGTAATTAAGAGAACGGGCCTATTTCTGTGCCACTGCAATGAAGTATAAAATGCAATTATTCTGCAGGAGTCTTCTATGCATTGTGAAACTTTGTGCTCTACTTACACAGCTGGCAAGCTCTCCTCTGTGACAGTATCCATACAGCTGATCTGTGATGATACTGGTGATCATAGCTTGATAATGATAAAGGAAGGTGATTAAGGATAAGAATTATTTGGTATGCCGTGATTCATTTATGCAAAAACTGTATTGTTTTCTAATAGGCCTGGGCACTAGGCAGCTGTGTCTGTTAACAGGCATTCTAGTGAAAGTGTAGCAAGTCTGTTGAAAAAAACAACTAGCGCTAAATACCTGGTAACTACATGAGGGACTTAGCTTGTGGGTGTTACTTTGAATTGATGCTGATTTGAGGCTAAACCAGGAATGCATCTTTCAGTTTACTTTCACTGAAAGGGAGGACACTTGGACAACCGCAAGACCAGTCCTCAGTGTGGTCTAGATCATGGTGTAAGTAAAAGATGATGCACTTAAAAAGCAGGGTCCTTTTCTGACCTAAAGCACTAGTGGAGACTCTTTCACTGACAAAATTAGGAGGTACTACTGCTTTATGACTGTGACATGCTTACTGTCCTTATTAACTAGAGCATGATAATAAACTACTGCACATACTGCCCCATACCCATTCTGTCATTTTCCTGCAGATGGAGGTATATCAGTAGAACAGAACTGCCTTTGAACTTTTAACAGATCTCCCTACTAAAGGGAAAAATAGCTTCTCCATATAAATATGTCATAAAAGCTTATTTTTAAATATTTGGGGTGAGAAAGCATTGAAACAGCAGTTAAAATCGTGACCTTCACTGGGTTCATAATGATTATGCAAAGATAAATTCTTACCCTGCTCAGCAGGTACATCTCATTGCTGTAACTCCCTATTGCTAAGGGCAGCTTAGTCAGGGAGAAACAGAATAGCTGTAAAATGCCTGACCAACTGAATCATTGGCTTTGATTTTTGGCTTTGAGGATTATTAGCTTTCAGCATGAAATACCATGAGCTCCTAGGTTATCTTAATTGGACCAAAAGGAACCAATGCCACAGGTTTGCAAAATGATGCACAAAATTGTCATCATTACTATCTGATAATGTTAAGAAAACTGCTTGTTCAAAAAACTTCACTTTCTTTTTCTACTAATTTCTAAAGTGCTTACAGTGCTTTTAGATAGTTAGAACCTCAAATTAAAGCAAACAACTCACAGCAAATAATTAACTCATTCAGAAACAGAAACAAACTCTGCTCCTGCATAATTTACCACTTGGAAAAAAGTTGTTAAATTCACTAAATACATTCACCTCGCAATACATTTTAAATCTCATTTCCCTTCTTTCCACTGTTGAGTCAAAAAGTAATCTAAATGACAAATCGGTCTTCTCCATTTAAACATAATGTGAATAAAGCACATCAATTCTCCATGCCTAATGTAATCACTTTGTATACCTATTCCCTGTCACTCCTGCCCTTCCATTATGTTATAGAGTCAGCTGCCTTAATCTGACTAGAGAAAAAAACATTTTCAATATGTTGCACCACACCAGTGGAATTTTGTAGTGGTCTGAGTAAAGCTTCCTCTTGATTCCTGCAAGCATGATCAGAATTTGTAAAAGACCCAAGAGCAAACAACATTAGCAAACGCACACTAAATCTTTTATTTTGTCAACATTTCTTGTCCTTCTATTAATCTTCCAGTATAAGTGATAAATAGGATATCTAGTCATCTAAAGAGTTACCAGTAATTCCTTCCTCAGATGGACTGTCAGTGCGACTCACGATACATGTCAGACAAGATTTACTGTACTGAACACAGTTCAAAGAACTAGGGACTGCATCTTAAAAAAGGATTTAGATTTCCTCCCACCCACCTAATCAAAGTCACTAGCTTTAAGTAACTAAACTCTCTGCAGAATACATGCAAGATTTAAATATTTAATGGGACTCTTAGAACCCAGGGTCTCCTCTCACCCAAACTTTCTAGTAGGAAGTGGTGTCATTTCACTTACATGCAGTAAAATTAATAACAGGTTTTATTAAACTGAAATAGAGGACTGAGAAACTAGGACTCAGTTCTCTCACAGATAAGTGACCCTAACCACAACAAAGATGAGCTGGCCTTGTTTCAGCTTTCTTTGCACCCTTCTGTATCATGAAGAGCTTCCAAAAGAGTCTGTGTAACCAGATGGCTAAAGAGGTGACAGACGGGGCTTTGAATCGTCAGGCAGAGAATTAACCAGGATTTCATGCTGCTTCAAAGACTGGTGAAGACCTTTATACTGAACTTCTTACTGATAGGAGATTTCTATCAGAAAGTCACCTTGCATAATGAAGGCTTTGAATGAGAAAGTAAGCAGCAGTCGCAATTCTTTAAAAGGAAAGGGTGAGGAGCCAAAATACAGAGCAAGGCTGAAGGATTTGGCTCCTAATGAAGGGATATATGACCCTGAGACTCCAAGGAAGGCACTGACATCCCAAGGAGAAACAGGTTAAAAACTCTCTTGATCAAAACACTAGTCAGGCTCTTCAGCATCCTCCAGTTTTTGGTGATTTTGGAGGACTCTCAGTCATACTTCAAGTCTATGTATTCTGCACTACGGCTTAAAATTATCTACTGGATCCAGCTTCATGGTTTCACTCATTTCAAATGAGTGTTATATTTCAGTGGTAGTATTTGAGACTATACATCTAGCTTCGGTTCATGTTTCTCGTTTCTCCTCAAGCCCATGATGATTTATTAAAACCCAAGAGGCTGATGATTTTGTGAGCACACTGCCACATCATCATTTCAGGATATAAGTATTTTCATGCAAGATGCAGGTTCCACTAAATAATATTATGAGAA
Source organism: Florisuga fusca (assembly GCA_038090715.1). NCBI lineage: Eukaryota > Metazoa > Chordata > Aves > Apodiformes > Trochilidae > Florisuga > Florisuga fusca. Next base: position 13,909,483 of record JAAWXA010000023.1, read on the forward strand.
AACCTACCCTGTTACAACACTTGATTCCAGAGACAGTAGCTACATAATCATATTGCCTTTAGTCCAGTGCAATGTACAGTTTCTTCCTATGACTATATTTTAAAAATACCCATATTACTCTTTTTCAAAGTTTTTAATGGACTTTAAATTAAGACACTAGCTTTTTAAAGCTGATTTTAAACAATTATAGTTGAAGTAGATACTACAGATTTCATGAATCAACTTAGTCATCTCCCTTACTACTTCTTCCCAGCCTTCTGGCAACCTTTGCTCTTCCATTTACTCCTCAGTTGAGGGCCTTTCTTTACCTGACTGCATATAGAGTCATTAATGGAGATCAACAAAATCAAAATCCTACTTTTGATATGTTTTTTTTTTTTTTAGTGAGAAATTCTCTTGTGTGTGTTTTCTTTCAGCTTACAGAATTACAGTTCAGTGTTATTGCTGAAATGCTGCATCACCAAAAAACCTTACACCAACAGCATAACTAGTCACACTGCTACAAAAAGATCTTACACCAACAGCAAAACTACTGAAACAGTAAATATCTTTCAATTCTGTCATCATAAATAATAAAAATACCGTAATGTTAACTCACAGTCTTATTGACAAAGCACTTATGATACACTATTGGGAGTGCCAACTAATCCTTTGTCTTTTCTTAGTAATTCCTACATGAAAATCCCTGGGGCTAAATCCTCACAATTCATTCACTTTATCACATCCCACACATAGCTTTTCCCTTCAGTGAGATTAGCCCGATGTAGATCAATGAAAGCTATTTCTGAGGTTGTGCCTCAAGCTCCATGGCAAATTCCAGACTACAGGATGTATGAAGAAACTCAGACACAGGGCAATTGAGGAAAAGGGAGATCCAACTGTATTATTTAGAGAGCCTATCTTGTGAATCTCTAAAAACTAGATGCCAAAACAACTCAGCATGGTCAGAACTAACCTATATAATTGGCCCTAATTCCAGAAGTAGAAACCTAAACCTTGACTTCTAATGAATTCTAGAAGACATAGGTTCAGGGAAGAGATTGTAAAGATCATAATTGGTGTCATATCATTAACTCAGTATTTTGGAAATAGTCACTAGAAGGGAAAATGTCTCTCCTGAGGTGATCAAAGAGCCTTGCCTTAGACTAGCTGAAGCATATCTTGTGCCATAGCACTGTACTTCATCTGCATGACTGATGTGCTTAGCCAGAATACGATGTGTCCTCTCACGCTCCTGCTCATGCAGCTAAATGCACATTGAGGAAACAGCCTGTAGCCTTATGTATGTATAGATATATTTTCCACTGCCAGTAATTCATGAAGAAGTAAAGAAAAAAAGTGCCTAACTAAACACTTAATGACAAAATAACTGGTACAAGATGTTCAAGATTCCTGTTCCTCTGCTATTTCAATAGAATCCCATCTAGGTGAGGGCCATTCCTCTCAGCCAGTTTTGTCACATCAGCTAGAAGGCATAAATACGTAGGCTGAAAACCTTGAAGAGATATCTCAATAAAACAATTTTTTTACATCACAATCAGCAATGTTAATGCCAGTGTAAGAATAAACACCACAAAACCTCCTTTTTCTGTATCTTATGCAGAAAAATGGCAACTTTATATGTGCACATCTGCACAGAAACATTTTTTTGATTTAGAATTATGACTGCCTTGACAAACTGCTCAACAGGCCACGTCACCAACTCTTTTGAGTTTAACTCTGGTTGAAAGAACATCTCTGCTGATGGCCCAAGAACACATATGTATCAGAAGTTTTCAACTTTCATCTACTAAACAATAGCCTGGCAGAAAAGTTTGCATGCACATTGAAAAAGCCCATTCTTGAAACAATCTCCAAGTCTTGCAAAAAGTGCCCAAATAATCATAATAAAATTTAATGGGTTGAGAAGACTGATAAAAATCTGGAGACTACTTTCCATCTGAAAGCAAAATCTAAGTTTGGGATTTAGGCAACAGTTAGGATTACTCTAGATGAGACAAATATAAAACTTAAGACTTAATTTTTTTTATTTTTTTTTTAAATGGTGTAGTTTAACCTGTAAAAAGACTCGTACTGGAATAATTTATTTTAGGTTTTGCATAGCTGATTGATGATTAAATAGCCCTATTTATATATATACTGTGCCTGCTACACTGGATCTTTAATACATGCAGGCTTGTTGGTTCAGAAATTCAAGGCAACTGAACATGTTGAAGTACTTATTTGTGCAAATCTCTGGATCATACCATGTAGACATACTTCAAGTGTTTCAAAAATATATAACATATTTACTACTGTTGCTGCTTCTTTGCATTACTACTGCTGCTGCTTCTCTACTTTTCTGTTAGGGGAAGTGGTCCCAAGCCAGAGGCGTGGTCCTGTTGTACATTCTGATGTACAAAACCAGCTGAACTTCACTCTGAAGTGAAATTTAAACTATGATGACAGAAAATGGTAAGACAACTGAAATCTCCATTCTCACTTGGTAAGTATAAAAAAGGAGTGAACAGGACTAGTGGTGCTATTAATGGCTTAAATCTCCTGCTATGAAAAAGCACAATGCCTTCACTATGTTACTAAGTTGAAGCATACTGTGAAACTGCATGATTTGACATCATGAACTTCCTCATTTGGGCCATGTTTTTATATCCATGCAAATCTCTTACCAGCAAAGAAAAGTGAGAAGTTTTAGGTTATTGTATCAAGAAACCAAGCCTGATCCCCCTTCTTTGTAGAAGAGAATCAATGCTCGTTCTCATGTTTGGGGAGACAAAAAAAAAAAAAAAAAAAAAAAAAAAAAAAAAAAAAAAAAAAAAAAAAAAAAAAAAAACCACAACAAAAAACCAAAAAGCAAACCAAACCAAAATCACCCCAACCAAATCTACTTGTTTCACTTCTGTTAAACTTAGGGGATGGTGCATTTTCATTTACCACTAAATTAAATAACTCAAGTCCACCCAGATGCCTACTTGAAACTCAGACATTAGCTAGAAAATGGCCAGCTTGCTCTCATTTCCAGGGAAAAATGCTCTCCTTATATCGTGCTTCACACTAAGTGTATCATACTGTTAGCCTGAAGTTCTGGACTGAAGAGGATAGTTTGTGTTAATTTTTCTTTCCTAAAGCTAAGTTCAATGCTTATTCTCCCCAGTCACCCTTTGTATTGTTCCAGTCTTTGTGATGGGTGCCAAAGTAACAGCCCCTACACATTCAGAGTGTAGAGGTGTTCAGCAGTGCAAAGTCCTGTCCAGCTTATGTCAAACTCACAAGGGCACTGCAGGCACTGCTCAACAGATGACTGTGGTAATGGTGGCTCTAGAGGACACTGAATCAAAACCAAATATTTATTTCATATAAATTTATGAAAAATTACGAAGAGGGACCAAAGCTGGATTTGAACTGATCACCTAAGAATGAAAAACTCCATATCCCATTGTATTGAGCTATCTGGCACTCTGCTTCATTCTCTGGCTCTGACTGGAGATTTAAAACACAGTTATTCTTTGCCAGAGGACACAGTGTGCCTTCATCATGAAGAAAAAAATCAAGCAAAGAAAAACATTTGGTTCTCATGCAGGATTAATATTCATAAATTAGAGAAGTATGTCTTCAAGATTGAGGTTTGATAACTTAACTGTAGCAGGTTCCTCTGTTATTTCTTACAGCCTGCCTAGAAGGTTACTACTGAGAAACAGTGACAGAAAGCAGCCAAAAGAAGGGCACTCAGCCTACAGCAGTGAGAAATTCCTTCAAGAGTGCTAAATCTTTCTTATTAGGGACTAACCTGCATACTTCAAAATCATCAGACAAGTCATCATACAACACCGGAGGCTTCTGAACAGCATCAGCCAAACGGGGCCCTGTTCCAGCAAATGCTCTGTTATCAGGGACTGCCAGAGCATCACTGCTGGAGCCTGCCTCTGCAAAGCACTCCTTTGGATCTTTACTGTGTCTAAGAAAAGACACAGGCTGCCGATCTGTGTAGCAGCTTTTGCCTTTGCTTTTCTCACATTTTCTTGAGGAAATCCTTGCTTCCTGAGACGATGCTGAAGACTGTGTTTCCTTAAGCCTTGGAACCCTTCTTCGGTGGTGGCTTGAAGTCAGATTCTCAGGGTCAGATACCTCTTGCTTCTTTCTTCCCATTGTCCCCAAGGTCTGAAGTTCAACAGCATTATTGTTTGAGGACTCATCCTGGTTAGTGCATGATCTATGGTTCCTTCTGCCCCTCCTGGGCATTCTGGCTCTTTCTCTTGCTCTCCTCCTAGCCTGAGCCCACTGACTCTCATCTGAAGATGATGATGAATCAGATGCATTCCAGCCGGATCTTGTTGGTTTAGGGTGTAATTTACAGTCTTTTCCCTTTCCTTGCTCACCATTGTCTCCAGTCTCTTTTTTCCGCCTAAACCTTCGTTTTACTTGTTTCTTACCAGACTCCCTATTAGACGGGGTCAGCACCATGACAGGGGTTGCATTTTCAAGCTCATCTTCTGATAAATCATGCAATGTAGTAGGTCTAGACAAAGCAGTAAGCAAAGGAAAGGGATGGATATGGTAAGGATGGGTGGAAAGAGAGAAAGAAATCACAAAAAATGGATGAAAATGAGAAGATGAATTTTAACAGAAAAACATCAGACTGTAAAACAAAACAGAGAACCAGAACAGAGATCAAAAGAAAACTGAAGGCTGTGTAAATTATGCAGTGCTAAGCAGAAACAAGAGCTACATATTATTTAATAAATACAACAACTAACAAGCATCAGCTAGATTAGAGTATATTTTTCTCTGCACATACCTACAGATGTCCTGAGTAGAAGGACAGACAGACAACCGTGACTGACTTCTGGGAGCTGTTCCTGTCGTAGGGCTGCTTGCCTGTTGAAATAAGTTAGACAGTTTGGAATCCTTGTCCATGAAATACATTGCAGATATTTTACTGCTTTGCCACATGATTACAAAATTAAAGTAACTGTTGCTGCTGTTCATAGCACGCTGCTGAACACAGGCAAGCTCACAAAATACAGGAAGTCTGACCAAAAGCAAAACCTTATTTGTGGAACTAAATATGACTGAAGTGTTTCAGCTCTCATTTGCTCATGACTACTTTTTGTCACTGTTTGAGGAAGCAGCTTTCAACATTTGAATTTTTTTTTTTTTCATCTACTGTAAATGTCTGATGGGAAAGAATGTTGATTTTATTTCATGCAATCAAACAACAATGGTGATTCCTTTCAAAATGGAGTGAAGTGCATTTAAATTATGCTGAGTGACGAAGAGCACAAAGCTAACCTATGTTGGGTGTACTGACAGAACAGCAAGGAAATTGAAATATCTTTTAAAAGGTTTTCAAGGCAATCAGCTTTTCTAGAAGAGCTCAGAGCTTAAACTGATGAGCATGAGAAGAACAAAGTGCAAGCTGCATCTCTACAGAGCTGATCACATTTCCCAACAGCAACATAAACCACATTTAGTGTGTGTCATTTTGCTTTTAAGGTTGTTGATACAAGTTGTGAATTCAGTGGCTCAATACTTTCACTGAGAATACATTTTAATGCTGTTAAAACATTTCTGAAAAAACATTTCTATCTGGCCTCACAACTTACTGGCAGCAAAGCTGCACAGAATCCAAATTTACATCCAAGGCTTTGTGATTCTTCAAAATCACCCACAAAGTATAGTGTTATGGGGAGAGGGTTCAATAAAAGCCATTCTTACTGTTAAGACCTTCCTTTAACTGATAAGGAAATTAGCTTTTATTATGCAAACCTATCCCACTGTGAGCACCACTATCAACTAGGCACAAAACACTGTAAGAGTTCCACAAGATCATGCACCAGATGTGGGGGAAGAATGGCTGTTGAGCAAGAGTACAAATAACATGAAGATTTAAAGGCTGTTACCCCAAGCTTTTGTACTAGCAAATCAAATATAGTCACACGTAAGGCCCATAATTAAAATTATTTCTAGCTCACCTTTCACAGACACTTTTGTGGTGTCAGTTTGAACATTAATAGTACAAGCAAAAGAAAATAAATACAGCAAGAACCTGCTGACACTTCACTTTTATCCAAGATTCTTCATAGCCAGTATATTTCATACATAGACTTCTTTGAAACACTGGTCACCACTGTACATTTTTGCTTTTAATGGGATGCCAGCTGTGACTTAAGAACAGTGTTTCTGCATGAAAATAATCTTCTACCTTTTGGAATTCAAGTAATCCTTTTTACCTCTTGATGAACTTATGTCACAGCACCAAAAAGATTACTAATTCTTTTCTACTAGTTCCAAGAAATGAAACTCAGATGTATGAAAATTAAGCCAACATGAGAAATTAAATTGATAAAGCATCTGCACACAATCCTTATGTTCAAATGTTTTTTCAAAGCCTGGGCTCACCAGAGAGTGAAGAAACACTAGAATGACTGCAGTCTAATGGTGGGAAAAAAGAGCAGCTATAAGTGAGAAAAATTGTATTTCATGTCACTTTTTCTACAAATGCAACATTTCAATGACACATTCTGTGAAGGAATATGAAGGTTTTACATACACATTAGAAACAGATGGTTCATGTATGGTTGGGTATATAATCTTTGTCCATGACAGGCTCTGTGATTAGTTTTAAGTGATTAGGCATACTTTAAGCTGTTTGCACAGCTACTTGATGAGGAAAGATGCAGACCAGTGCCATGTTGGGCTGCATGTGAAAAAAAAAAAAAAATCCCTCCAGACTAAACTGCAGATGAAGGACTACTGAAGAAATCTAGCCCTAGAGTATAGTGTGGACTCCTGCACTCATCCCCTGAAAGTACTTTCCCATTTCTTTTACCCCTCATAGCTGCTGTATCTATACCATTGCTTCTTGCAAGATCTGTGCACTGTGGAGGTTTGGCTCAATCTTAAGCAGTGCTCAGGTTATTCCCATGCCATACTGGCAAGTTTTATGTCACCTTACCACAAGCACTATCCTATGAAGGGAAGAGGAGAAGGGCTAATCTGGCCCAGTAATTGTACAGCAGGTCTGCACAAGTTAAGGAAACTTTCAGCAGTTATTAAAGGAGGAATTCATCTAAACAGTTCTTAAGAGGGATGGAATCAAGCCGAAAATTAAAACAAAGTCCTTGAAAAGTTTTTACATTTATTATTTGGGACTGGAGACAGATGGAAATCTAATTATTTAAAGACTAAATTTACATTACCATTTTGAGTGTTTAAATCTTTCATTTCACTGTTATCTGTAAGGATGTCTGGACTGTATCAGCCCTGCTCACAAAAATTTATTTTTTCGTTCCCCTCGACTGGCATAATAAGGTTATGTAAATTGCACCTGACTTAAAGCAGGGTTTATTTCATTCTAAAATAACGTACATCCCAATCTAAGAAAGAAAAAATAAATGCTTTTTGCTTGTTTGTCTAATTACCATCAAAGCAAACCTGAGGTCTGGGCAGGGGAAAAGCCTATGCATTATTTAAGTCTTCAAAAACAAAGCAACAGAAGTCCAAAATGTCAAGTTATGCACAAGTTACATTCAGTAAGTTTTTACAACTTTAAAATACAATTGCTGATTTTTATCTTCTTGAAAATAGCTTTTAATAGTAAAACGAACTGGTGGAGTGATTTCTAAAACCAAGAAAGTTAGTGTTTCTGATAATTAGTTATCTGATATTCACTTATGGGCCTCACAAATACTGGAGGGCCTTATTTTGTAAAAAACTCTAGTTTCCTCTCTGTAAATTAGGTAGGAGTGGGAGGACCTGTTAACGTCCAGTCTGTCCTTTCTACCACATCACACGAATACAATTATTCACATCTAGACAAGCTGTATTAAAAAAACTTGTTAATTCAAACCCAGATGGAAGCCTATTGCAGATCCTTACCCCCATATCCCTTTGCTTTTTCACACTACCCATGTTCTGACAGCATTAACTGCATCTGCTTTCTGATGCCAGAAAGCCTGTGGGCTTACCTATTTTCTTAGTAATATTGCCTCTTGGTTATCTATTCTCCAAGCTATAGAACTTTTTTGAAGTAGCATATTCTCTGAAGTTCAGTCTCACTGTGAAGACACCTGAAGAAGCATTTAGTCAGTTGGTGTATTTGTAGAGCACAGCAAACAGCTGTAGGGAAGTTCCACATTAGATCTTTGAAGTGATACGGTTGTACTTGTGCTTTCCTTCCTCTGAATGGCAAGGCAGGGTGATGAACACAAGCACTGCCCTGAACAAGTTCCACATTCGTTTAGCCTGGGCTGCCTTGGAGCCTCCGCAATGCTGCGCTACCACCAAACCCAGCATAAAACAAGACCATCACCCCTGCTCATAATACAACTTTTCTTTTAGATTCAATCTTTACTGCTTGCTTTAAGCAACAAAATACAAAATCCTTCAAGTGGCAGCAAGTTTTTTTTAAAGGCCCATCTGACAAAACAAAACATGATCACTTGAATACATACTGCCCACATCATGTCTGTCCAGCTCTTAAGGGATTGTACATACAACTGATGATGGAAATGGTCTCAAGAACATAGATCTTACTGCTACAATTGCTGTCCCACTGCGATATTGGTATTTAGCACTCTGAATATTTTGAGATACTGTGTCTAGTGAATAGAGGGATCAGACTGATGCTGTGGACTCCAATTCTGCTTGGCAGGCAGAACAATGAAAAATTTTTTAAATAGTATTCCTTGAATGGATGTCTATGTGAGACAGCTGTATTGGACAGCTCATTGGAATGGGAAAACTAAACAAGCACTGTAAACTAAACTAAAGCACTAAACTAAACAAGCACTGTACTAATTTTCTCATAGCAAATTATACTAACAGCATATTTAAATGTGTTGATTGTAGATAAAGTTGTTTGACAATTAATTTATAAACAAGGCAGATCATTTCTCTATGCCATCAACAAAAGGAAGATGTTTGAGGGATAATGGCAAATCCAAAATGCTGCTGGTAGTGAGAGACTCCCATCTTCTGAGAGAGTCACCATCTTCCGCTGCCTTGGTCAGATTAGATGAACTCTTTCATCAAGGATATGCAAATCAATCAAGAGAGATAATAGGCCACTTATCCATAATTATTTTGTGTATATTTAACAGGATTTTATAGTACACTTTTTGAAAAGAATACTGGTAAATATGGATTTTTTTTCAAGACAAGCAAGATGACAATCATTTAACTGACACACATGTCCATGTTCAAAGACAGAACAAAGAAAAGACAGAGCAAAGACAGAAATGAGGCAGAGAATGAAGTTAAAACTGATGAAAACAGTAAGAATTTCAAGTCAAGACTGCCTTTACCTCAGCATTCAGGATCTGATGTAATTTTCCAGATAATAACAAAGAATTAGAGTCCTTGCTGACCATCTATTACTTAATCTGGCATCTTGAAACTAGCCCAAGAACATGAGTCAAGCTGAGGTCTTCTTAAGAAGAGAGAAGGACTTTGATTTCACAGAAAAGCTGAGTAAAAACACATTCCACAAGTGCAAGACATTCATATGTCAATGGAGTTAAGCTTTAAAATAACAAAGCAGCCGTAATGGACAGCTGCTCTAAGAACTTCACAGATACCACCAGAAAGGCTAATAAATCCTCCTGTGACTATTCTGAATAGGGAAGGCCAGAGGCATTTCCAAAAGCTGCTCAGTTTACCACACTGCTGAAGCACAAAGTTGTAAAAAACAGAGGGATGATACGGCAGACAGGGAATATGACTAATGCTTTTATTCTCCTACTAAGTATACTTTATGGCAGTGATGCATCACGGAATCCTCCAGGTCACACCAGGCAATATAGTAAAAAAGCTGAAACGTTGTCCTATTAGGATAATGGGATAGCAAGGAATGGATACCTTAGAAAAATAGAGCAGTTTGCATGGCAATGAGCTCAGCAGGAGAGCCAGTCTGTGTATTTTCATCTGAAAAATTCTGCTTTGTAAACAATGAAGCTCTTTATGGAAACATACATCTTCATAAAGTTTATGTGGATAATTTCTCATTAAAGATCAATCCACAAAGTCTGGTCTATCTTACAAAGTGTGTCTTGATGACAACTGAACTCTGGAACTTAGACACATGGGTTTGTGAGAGGAGGGCGTTTTTTGGGGAGGTTGTTGGGTTTTTTGTTTGTTTGTTTTTCCTTTTCCTTTGTTTTCTGTTTTTGTGTTTAGGTTTTGGTTTTGTTTTTCCTTCATTTTTTCTGATTTTTTATGATGAAGTTCCTGCTTTGTGCTCAGATCTCAGTTTTTATAGCCTGGCTGATGGCTTTACAACAACTGTTAAATTAACTGTAACTTGATTTCTGCCACATTTTCTTCTACAGAACTAATTTTTGTAAACTATTCCTTGTAAAATTCTTCTCCAATCCTTTTCTTTCTCTCCTGTCTTCCTTCTATCTGCCTCTGAAGACAAGGAATTAAGGGAAAAGTGACTCAGAAGGAAGGAGAACAATACCAATCAGCACCTTTGAGAGTCATATGACCCTTTTATAAAAGAGTTTGAAATCTAAAGACTAAAGAAGATTTGCATTCCATCAAAGTAAAATCAAAATTGCCAAGTAGCAAATCCATCCCACAATTTTAAAAATGAAACCCACAAAATCAATTACAACTTTGACTTGTAGAGTCAATATGTTTTTTAATTTCTTTTCTCCTGTCTCACAGGAACCTTTATTTTAGAGGTAGAGGTTCTACTTAAAAATCCACCCTGTCTATAGACATGGAAGCACTGTTAGCTAAGCTCTGAATTATCAGATGGATTATAGTTTACAAAAGTCTCTGTACGGTGGCACTGAACTATTTTATATTCATGATTCTCTTCAAGGATGCATCTTTCTCAGCCCTGTCACTTTGCTAATAAAAATGTTACGTAGTCCCTAAATAAATACACACTGATGTAGGTAATTGAAAGAAAGAATGTGTTGGTCTGTATTAAAAAAGATGCAGAGCCCTGAGACCAGCAGCTGTTGACTGTGTGGAAGGAGCTAAATGCAAAGAGCCTGTAGGTAATATGAAGGACAAAACATGCACCTTCCATGTTACTGGATATTGTAGTATTTTTGTCCTAAAGGTAGTCAGTTTCAGTATTCAGAGAACATAATTCAGACTTTCCCATCCAAAGAAGGCATCTGTTTTGGGGTTTTTTTCCACATATCCCTCTATCTGCAAGACTTAAAACTCCAAATATTTCTATTTATTTCAGTCATATGACATTCCACTAGTGTATATGTATTTGAGTGTACACACACACTATATTCTCTGTTTGGTCTGATGGGCTATGAATAACAGAGACTGGATAAATTCTCACCTGTAAGTATATCGTTATTATATTTTGAACAACTTTATTTTGCTTGTATATTTTACATCCATTTATTCCATCCCTAATGAAGAGAGAAACCTAAATGCACCAGAGTAAAAGAACTATCGAAAGAACACTGAAATTAATCAAAAGATATTGAAACCTTGACAATGCAGTATTACATAAAACAGAAGACACCATATTTTCTGAGGTGCAAAGAGCTTCAGAATCCAGAAAAAAAAAATCCTATCACTAAAGAAACAAATTTGCTTAATTGAATTGCTTTTTAGGACAAGGACTTGAAACATGCTTCTGAAAGTGTCATGAAAAAATAAATGCAAACTTCCAGGAATACTTATGAAATAGGTATGTTACAGATTATAATTATTTTTGAAAGCTAGACAATAAGCATATATCATAACTTGCATATTATGTCTAAACTGAAAACAAAACAACTTTGCCTGTATAGTATTGCATATAATAGGACAGGACTGAATTCAAGGATAACACAGATAATTCAGTGATGTCTTTACAAAAGTGGAAATTATATATATGCATTACTCATAGACTAAGCTTGTACAAACACAAAGTTTATGGCACTTCACACATCTCAAGCATATATGCAATTCTGTTTGGCTGTGTGAATGCGGCACGTTTAGGTGTACCCAGAATACACTGTTGGTAAGAACTGTGATTTAATGAAACATAACCTGTGCAACTGTACCTATTATTTTATATATACAATTGCATTGTTGTATGTATTCCCTCACATTAGAACATGAGTTTAAAACAGGTCACGTGTATCCAAGAATAAATTGAAGATGCATTCTTTTCTACAAGTTGTCCCCTGAAACTGAGATGTATTTAATGCAATTTTATTCAGAAGTTCAAGCATCAGGTAGATTTAGGTAAATAAGGTAGTAATAACTCTTGTTAAGCTTACTGAAAATAAAGAATAAATTATATGTCCAAGCCACAAAGTATTCTCCAGATAAAGAAATAAAACATTTATATTTCAGAGGGAAAAAAAAAAAGGTGTAGCAAGTTATTATGCCATTGTATCTAGTTCTAGTTTTTTTCCTTTCTCTGCTTTATATTTTGATGAACAAAATATTCTTCACTAACTTGTTTACTTTGTGCCATTGTTTTTTACGGTAAGAAAATAATAATGAGAGCTAAATGCCAGGTTAGTCTTCATCTTTGATATTAATGATTCTGTTTATGAGCAAGAAGAATAATTTAGATGACTAACATAACATTTACACTCATATTTTAATGCCAGTTTTGTATTTATGATATTACTCACTGTAACAGCAGTTTCAGAAGCTGACATTTTGCACTTTACAAAAGCAAGGATCTGGTTTTTTTTCTTGAATTATTTTATTTTTTTTAAGCTTTAAGGTTTTTTCTCAGTTGCTCATGACAGTAATCTAGAATCTACAGCTGGAAAGGATGGAGCTACATGGTTCTTGTTGAACCCTACCAATCTGGAAGAGAAATCATTTATGATTACTGTGAAACTGCCAAAGAACAACAACAAATGTGGGTCAACTTTTAGCAGTGCAGTTCCCTGTAGCAAAATGCAAGGGGTCATACAATTGCTCTTCAGAATTCAGTCAAAAACCAGATATCCTGGAGATGCTGCAATCCTCTTCCAGGCTTTCAAAGTCCACGACATAAAGATTTTTTAAAAAGATCCACCCCTTAAGCTTTTTCCACCATAAAACCAATCATGTAGGCTTACAATAATTCAGATAGAAGGTATTACATATTCTATGTTGGTATCACTACCAAAACCCATGGTGGTATGTTCATCCATTAAAAAAAATGCATAGTGTGTAACAGTGAGCTCTGCTTCAGGTTGTATAAACCACCTAAACTGTGACACAGGACTCTTCATACATTTACCTCATACCGAGAGAGGGTGAAAAATTAGAGTGTCAAAATCCATGCGAGAGAAAATTCAATTTTAATGGAAGAGATTATATGGAAATTTGTGATTCAAAATGATAACAATTTATATTATGGGTTACATTGATAATTGGTTCATGAAATATATTTCAAGTTCATAAACTGAGTAGCTCAAATCAATAATCAACAAATTGGCAACAATAAATTTTTCATCTAAAACTTTACTAGGCACTACTTTGACATGCTGGTTCCTTCTGGATTTTGCTTATATCTTAGGGAGAGGAACCCAAACTGACATAAGAAATCAGTATAAAAATTGCATAAACAAAGAGTAAAATCGATTGTTTCCTTCTTTCATTTCTCTGTTGTTTTTCCTATTCTAAATTATCACACTGGTATTCCAAAACATTCACTTCAATTCTTCCTGATGTAACTCCGCAGTGTTTTATTAGATGGATGCTTCAGAGACTTGTAAATAAAGTGTTCTAACACCTGCTCCAGGTTTTTGAGAAGCAATTGAGACAAAACAAAACCAGGTAATTTGCTCCAAGCCTGAGATTCTCTGCACTAAAAAATAAGCCCAAAGTTCCTATCAGAGAATTTCAAACCCTAGTGTTGAGAGAGCATGCTTCTCAAAGGAGCTCTTGAATCATAATTAACATGCAAAAAGATAATTACGGTATGTTAGACATATTTCTTCCAGAAAGCATTTTAACATAATCAGGTAGCCTCAAAAACATATAAGCGTTACCTCTATGGACTGTAGTTCAAACAGAAGCTTTGTTTCACTGGTTAACTACAACAGAAAGATCCACCTGATCCTTCCTAGACTAGCATTCCTCTTAAATTTTACAAATATTTAAGAAGACATAATAAGCTTATAAAAAAAAATAAAGCTATGGTGTACAGAACTAAGCACTGACAAATAGCTACTGAAGAGTCAGGTCCAGATGAGGGCCATGAAGACAATCAGAAGGATGGACTGCTCCTACAGAGACAGGCTGAAAGAGTTGAGGTTGTTCAGTCTGGGGAAGAGAAGGCTCCAGGGAGACCTTATAGCAATCTTTCAGTACCTAGAGGAGGCTTATGAGAAAGATGAGGACACACTTTTTAGCAGGTTCTGTTATAATAGGACAATGGGTAATGGTTTTAAACTAAAAGAGGGTATATTCCAACTAAAAGTAAAGACAAAATTTGTTACAATGAGGGTGGTGAAGCACTGCAGCAGGTTATGCAAGAGGTGGTAGATGCTCCATCCCTTAAAACATTCAAGGCCAGGCTGGATGCAGCTCTGAGTAAGCTGATTAGTTGAAGATGTCACTGCTTTCTGCACAGGGGCTGAACTAGATGATGTTTAAGGGTCCCTTCCAACCCAAACTATTCTGATTCTTCTATTCCCAACATTAGCAGGGCAGAAGGCAAGAAAACCTGTTTATTGATAAAATCTAGGTTATTAACAGAAGTGTAGCAGAAATCATAGACTGATACATTTCCCTAATTTTCTCTGCTGGGAAAACCAACTGAAGCACTTGCTCTCAGAGTTCCAGAGCAGTTTTATTTATAAACTGAAGCAACTGAAGTCCCAGGCAGACATTCACTGAAGACAGCAATAGTGACTGTCAGCCAGGAGTATCAGCAAACAGGCAGATAGAAATGGGCAGAATACAGATAAATACAAAATGATGTGCGACTACTTTCAAAACTCTGCAATTAACTCAGTGGTTATCCCAAAAATGGGATATTTGAGGTTACTGCAATGAGCTGGAAAAGAACAGAGATGAGTCAGCAAATTAGTTTGAGAAAACGATCTCTCTGTCTCTCTCCCTCCTACCTGCTGAGAAACATGGGGCAGGCATGGCACAGGAGGGCCAAGGGCAGGAGTGGTAAAGCACAGTGTGATGGGGATAAGAGGCAGTGGGAACTAAAGCCCTACTACACTCAGTTTTCACTGTTCATGAGCTCTTGCTCACAAATATAATAGAAACCGATTCAGGCCTGAGTCAGATTAACAGAATCAAAGTCCAGGATTTTGCTTTAATCCTGTCATACTGATTAAATACTCCATTATATCTGTATAAAATAAAATTACTCTTACACTCTTACAGGTAGAGCTACATAATTTTATAATTATATTCAAATAATCTGTAAATATTCCAATTTCTTTCATTTTATACTAGTACATGTAAAGAAATACAATAGCCAGCCACTACTTTGTTCAATTATGAATATATATTATTGTGGACTTGGAAAATAATTTTTTATTGAACTATGTAAAGTTTTGCCCTTTCAGTTGTCTAGAATGGTTTATTATTGAAATTTTTATCAGAAACTTATATGCAAGACAAGAAAAGCCTTTGCAACATGTTAAATTTCTGCACTCTAAGTGGGTAGCAAAAGTGAATCGTGAGATTGAAGCATTGATTTTTTTTCTTCCCCTCTAGGGAGTATTGGATTTCAAAATCTATAGATTGAGGAAGTATATACTACCATATATCTGGCAAATAACAGACTAAACCAAAGCCATTGCTTCTCACTTTGTCTAGATAAGACATGTTCAGTGTTCAACAATTAGATTTAATCTGTAATAGCATATAATCCAGAGTTAAGTACCTAGTAAGCAAAATTGCCCAAGGATACACTGCATAGCACAGGTGTTCTCTGAATAAACAGTTTAAGAGCATTATGAAATATGAATCTGCATTTGCGGAATCTTTGCCATATGGATGGCATACACAAGAGAGTAACTACTAAATTTAACTCTCAATCTGACATTTTATAGCTTTATCTAGTCACTACTATGTGTCTCATGTTTGTTAATATATTTATGCTTAGTCGCAGTGTAACCCATACAACAGCCTTAAGAAAGCAGAAAAAGTAATATTAAATCAGCATAGATTTCCAATAATGATATGTACAGACAGACATTTAAAACTCCTAATTAACATAATGCATACAGCTCACTATGATCAAGCTTGTAAGTATATGACTTGGAAAAATAGGCAGCAACAAGAGTTTCAGAAGAAGAGTTTCAGACATATCCTACAACAGCCTGGATCTATTCTACACATTTTTCCCTACTTTTTTTTTCCTTCTTTATGTAAAATACCAAAACATTTAACTAGTTTCCTTAATTTAAAAAACCACAGGGTTTTTTTGTTTTTTTACGGCTCTGAGAAGAAAACACTTTTACAGTGTTACCTCAGAGACAGTAATATTGTGGAGAAGGGGCTTAAGAACACTGTGCTTGCACTGGCTGCAAAATAATTTATCTTTAGCTACAAACATAATACATGGTAGAGGTTTAGGCTGTGATTCAAACAATCGCTGGTTTTATCTTTCACCTCCTTCATACCCTGGCATTTTGGCATAGACTCCATCCACATCTGAAGCAAAAATGCAGAACAAAGGGGGTTAAAACTGTGACTGGAAGTTGGCGAATGTCACAGCAATCCACAAAAAGGGCC
Organism: Florisuga fusca; assembly: GCA_038090715.1. Classification (NCBI taxonomy): domain Eukaryota; kingdom Metazoa; phylum Chordata; class Aves; order Apodiformes; family Trochilidae; genus Florisuga; species Florisuga fusca. Next base: position 13,926,157 of record JAAWXA010000023.1, read on the forward strand.
GGAAGGAGGACCCAGGAAACTCCAGGCCTGTCAGCCTGACCTCAGTGCCTGGCAGGGTTATGGAGCAGATCATCCTCAGTGCAATCACACAGCACCTGCAGGATGGACAGGGGATCAGACCCAGCCAGCATGGGGTTAGGAAGGGCAGGTCCTGCCTGACCAACCTGATCTCCTTTTATGATCGGGTGACCCGCCTGGTGGATGAGGGGAAGGCCGTGGATGTGGTCTACCTGGACTTCAGCAAAGCCTTTGACACCGTCTCCCACAGCATTCTCCTGAAAAAGCTGTCAGCCCACAGCTTGGACAGGAGCACCCTGTGCTGGGTTAGGAACTGGCTGGAGGGCCGGGCCCAGAGAGTGGTGCTGAACGGGGCTGCATCCAGTTGGCGGCCGGTCACTAGTGGTGTCCCCCAGGGATCAGTGTTGGGCCCAGTTCTGTTTAATATCTTTATTGATGACTTAGATGAACGGATTGAGTCCATCATCAGCAAATTTGCAGATGACACCAAGCTGGGGGGGAGTGTGGATCAGCTGGAAGGCAGGAGGGCTCTGCAGAGGGACCTGGACAGACTGGAGAGTTGGGCTGATTCCAACGGGATGAGGTTCAACAAGGCCAAGTGCCGGGTCCTGCACTTCGGCCACAACAACCCCATGGGGAGCTCCAGGCTGGGCACTGAGTGGCTGGAGAGCAGCCAGACAGAGAGGGACCTGGGGGTCTGCATTGACAGGAAGCTGAACATGAGCCAGCAGTGTGCCCAGGTGGCCAAGAAGGCCAATGGCATCCTGGCCTGTATCAGGAACAGTGTGGCCAGCAGGTCCAAGGAGGTGATTCTGCCCCTATACTCAGTGCTGGTGAGGCCACACCTCGAGTACTGTGTCCAGTTCTGGGCCCCTCAGGTCAGGAAGGAGATTGAGGTGCTGGAGCAGGTCCAAAGGAGGGCAACCAGGCTGGTGAAGGGACTCGAGCACAGATCCTATGAAGAGAGGCTGAGGGAGCTGTGGCTGTTCAGCCTGGAGAAGAGGAGGCTCAGGGGAGACCTCATCACTCTCTACAACTACCTGAAAGGAGGTTGGAGCCAGGGGGGGGTTGGTCTCTTTTTCCCAGACGACTTTCAACAAGACAAGAGGGCATGGTCTTAAGTTGTTCCGGGGGAAGTTTAGGTTGGATGTTAGAAGGAATTTCTTTATGGAGAGGGTGATTAGACATTGGAATGGGTTGCCCCGGGAAGTAGTGGATTCTCTGTCCCTGGAGATATTTAAAAAGAGACTGGATGTGGCACTCAGTGCCATGGGCTGGTAACCGCAGCGGTAGTGGGTCAAGGGTTGGACTTGATGATCTCTGAGGTCCCTTCCAACCCAGCCAATTCTATGATTCTATGAAAACCAATTCCAGTACAAATCACATTTTGCATTTTACTAAACTTTCCTTTCTCTGTTTCCTGGAAACTAAAAACCATCTAGATATAAAGTCCTGGCTTCAGTGAACCTTAAATCCTTGTAAAAGGCATTCAGAGGTCAGTAGGAAATGATGACACATTCAGACCTTCGCACATTACAGTTATTATTTGGGTTGCACAGGGGGAGAAAAATCAAGCACCAATTCCACCTTAAGCCATAGTGTTAATGTAATGTTAAGCACGTGGAAAGCAGGTACAAGAGGTGCAACTGTTATTTACTTATTATTACACAGTATTGTAATCACAGTAACAATTAATTGTATATTTAAGACAGAGTTTTACATGGTAACCATCATGTTAGTTAGGTAAGACTTTAAACCTGATGGCTATAAGGAAAATATCAGAAAATGCATACATGGATATAAGGGATAAAGTACTGTATCATATTCAATAAATTTTAAAATCTTTGACTTTTATATAAAGGAAATAGATTTTTTCATACCTTTGAAATGTTACTCGATCGACTTGTGGAACGCCCTGGGGATTTGTCACTCTGGAAAACAAAATTAAGAGATGAAAAAAGTTATTTAATTAAAATTCTTCCTCAGAAGCTCTACGATTTTTGTAATTCTGAGTTTACTGACTTTCTCTTCCTCTACTTTTCCTCAGTTTGGATACCGACTGTACCATGGAACAAACAACAAGTAAGCCATTATAACATTCATGGGAACTGCACTATTAAAAATTTTTATAAGTTCTGTAAGAAATTCATGTTAGAACTTAATTACTGTGGGTTTATTTTGCAGGGCTTTTTTGACAACATTTTGAGTGAAAGATTAATATATCATCATAGCTTCTCATGAAAACTGGTAATCTTGGGTGAAGAGGAAAGTTTCATGACAAATAATAAAATCCACCTAGTTACGCTGGACATGTCTGCTCAAAGAATTGAATTCAGACTTCCAGAGAAATTGAATCAGTACTAAATGAATTCCTGGCCAGACACGTTCTGAGAATAAAAACTTGTAAGCAGTTGCAGATATAGTTCAGTTTAACACCTATCCCCCCATACCCTCTTGCTCAAGAAAAAAAAGACATATAAACTACCACCATAGGCTGGAATTATTAATAAAGTATCTGTTAAATAGCATAGCAGGATTTTTTTTTCTGGTAATACAAAGGAGACAGTGGAGCCATGATTCAATAATGTGTTGCTTCCCCAACAATACACTCAGCTTCATTTACACTGAAAAGGTAAAAGATATTTCAGAAACAGTGCCCTTGGTATCCTTTGGCTAATATGTCTACATCTTAGGAAGGTCACGGAAATATTTCTCTCAGCACTGAGAATGTAGGTTTAAACACTAAGGTGAAATATTCATTATAAACAAGATACATTTTTACCAAGAAGGGACTGAACTATTTGTGCAGGTTTGCTAGATAAACTACTTGATGGAACGAGGGGACCAAACCCAAAGCACACCTTTCACCTCTGCACCATAGACTCCAATGCATCAATCACTTTAGCAGGCACTTACAGACATATTCATAACACGTGTCCATAAAAGGTTTTCAACCTGGCTATGACCCATCTCTCCTCATTCTTCATTTATGTACAGAAAAATAAAGAAGCTACCAGTTAAAAAAGGCTAAGTTTGCTACTCCATTAATGCATGTGCCTAGTCTAGAAATTCATATTCCTCATTATAGAACACAATAGTTCTACAATGGCAAAAACACAACTTAAGAAATTTGTCAGCAAAGATTTAGGAAAAACATTTTTCCATTTTTATATTGAAAAAACTACTTCCATCTCAATCCAGTAAGTAGACCCTTGTGAAAAATAGGCTAAAACCTACTTGTTTCATAAACCCTCTGCATTCCTCTTCCTTCAGACAGAAGGCAGCTTATGTTTTTGTTCTATTCCTCAGTGTTATCAACTTCTTGCACTGCAAATATTCATATACTGAACAATATTCTTTGTCTTCACAAGCATTAAGAAGAACAGACTCTCATCCTCAAAAAACCATCATCACTAAACTCCCTAACCATACATCATTCTCCATTTTATTCTACTATACCCACTCATTCTCAGGACTTAATAACCTTCAGGTTTGTATGTTAGTTTCTCCTTTTTTATGAAGAATTAAAAATAATAATTCTCCAAGTTATGTACTGATTTATTACATCTTGTCCTTGAAGCTGGCACTGCTTTGAACAGGGAAGTGAACCAGATGATTTCTTCTGACCTGAAGTATTCTGTGATTCAAATATTACTCCTGTGATACATTATCCACTGTAGCTTTGGTAATAAATTAACAATAGCCTATCCTTTGCAGACTGCATTAAATATATGCAGTTTTTATTGTCTTCATTTATTTCCATAGAAAATACACTTTGGGCATTCTCAGTCCATGTTCAGAGAAGCTCTGCTTTGACCTCAAAATAACAGAAGTTACGGACCCATGAAATTCATTCCTCTTTCGTGGTTAGAAATTATGAAGGACAACCATAGCTGATAAACTCCCTGCTAAAAGCATGCAACCTTTATCCTCCATCACTTGGACTACAGAAATATTTTGTATTTTCTGACAGTGTCGTGAATTCTGGAACTCTGACTTCTTTTGTTTTAATAATCCGTCATCCAAGATGCATTTTCAAAATCTGTTTCCTGACTAAAGCTCTCTAGGCTTTTTGCACGATCCATTCCTCAATATGGCACATACCTTCATTTTAGCTACAAGATTCTGATTCTCTAAATGCAAACTCCCTGAATCCACGCTCTGCGAAGTACTAGACCGTACACTGACTGCTCTAAATTAAGAGAAAGAGTGCTGACTCTAGAGCCTTTGGAAAAAAAAGGAAAAAAGATTTAATCAATCATTTCCCTGTTCAGGTATTTCAATGTGAATTATCCTGAAGAGTATATAAATAAACTATAAAATATTGCACTAAATAACCATGCTTAAATTGAAGCTAGAATTCTTCATTCAAGTTCACATTGAACTGGCGTAACAGTTTTAAAAAAAGAAAGAACTGAATAGAAAATTTATGGCAAAAATATCTTTTGAAATATTTCCTTAAAGAATGACTGTGTGCTTCTATTTGAGTGATTTATCTTTACAAAGAACTCACATTGTTAGAAATAATTGAATCCTTTTCTTACTGTAAGTGAAGAGGAACTGTCTTTATTGAAGAACATTTTTCCTACAAGCTTGCTAAACCCTAATAAAAAGATTTTTTCTCCCACACATTCACTATTAATTTACATTTGAAAGAAATATATGATCAAAAATCTATAAATATTTTTATGCATCAGGAAAATGTCTTATCATGTCCTTCCAAACAGATAATTTCAAAGGAAGTAGAGTCTGCCTTTTAGAATTTATACTCCTCAGCATAAATTACTCAAGTTCTATAACTACGTTTCTTGATGTCCCTAAATGATTTATCTGAATTTACACAGAGTTCTGGCCCTTCAGCAAGGTAAAATTAAAATGTTTAGAAAAACCTCTTGCTAAAATTCTCAAACCATCTTTTTCTCCAGTCAACAGAAGAGAAAACATACCCTTCCGAGACTCCTCCTGACCATGATACAAGCTTTTTAGGTTATATGTTGTATTATGCAGCCCAAAAAAATACACTGGAATGCCTCTTCTTACTTCCAGACATTCTGTGCCACCAACATGTCATCTCTTGGGTTACATCCTGCAAACACTCATCAGGTACATCTTCAAAATTCTAATAAATCTGTGTTTCTACATTCCACAATAGTTTAGTTTTACCAAAATCATTTGGTAAATCATTGATCATTGAAAATGTAGTTCAACCTTCAAAATAAATTCTGTGAGAAAGACAAATGGAAAGAAAGGCACATACTCTCAAATGATGACAAGTTCATGAAACTGCTTTGGGAGGAATGTCATATGAGTCTGTCCCAACACATCATACAAAGAAACCAACTCTGGTTGTAATAAGGTATTAAAATTATTAAAAATAAAATGATATGTAAATATTTTTTTTTTGTCAGTAAATATAATATTTTAGCACAAGACTGGAAGATTGAACTGTTTTTTGCTGTTGTTTTGTTTGGTTTGGCTTGGTTTTTGCAGTTATCATCTAAAATTTAACCTCTTAAACTTTCTGATGCTTCAAGATAGATTTTACAAACTCACATACATGACCTAAGTTGCTAACAAGCTGTGGTTTTATTAAAGCAATAGAATAAACAGGGTGCTAGTAACAATTTCCCTAAACACTGATGTGAACAGTCCAGGCTCTTATTCTAATGAGAAAAGCAGTAGAAAGTAGAAAGCAGAAAGTAGTAGTGGTAGAAGAAAGCCAACCGCTTTCTGACTTGCACTAGATTTTCAATTGATGATTTTAGGTCTTGCAGGGTAGCAAAGTGCACATTTGCCTGGTTTCTTTCCTTTAGCTGCCCCTTTCTCTGCTTTTGCTCTGAGCATCACTTGGACTGACACAGGCAGCTTGCTAACAGATTGCTCTTCATGTCTCTAAACAGAGCAGAAGAGCATCAGGAAATCACAGTATCTCAGTTCACAAGAGAATCTCAAGCAACACCTTCTGTCACCAACATAAATACCCAACACCTCAAGAAACCTTTTTCATAAAATACTTTGCCTTTGTTTTCTCTGGGCTCTTTTCATCACCATGTTGAACTCCTATCAATGCTTGTCCAGTTATCAGCCAGAATGCTCTTATTTTTTCTCTAATGAGTGACATCCTTTCCTCATTCATCATGTTTCTGCAAATGTATGGTCTCCTCTCTTTTATGAACATTCCTGCTGGTTAGTATACAGTGGACCATGTAATCCAATTTTTAGTTCAAAGTATGATACACATACAGTTTTCTCTTTGCTAAATATGACTGTATGCAAAATTTTTAATCGTAAAGACAGGCTAACCTATTTCAGAAGCTGGAATCCAGAGGTCATTTGTTGTCTGCCAATTACTGTGACCTGCTAGATTCCACTCAATTAGTACCAGAGATGAAAGAATCTGAATGGCCAAGTACTTGTCTAACAGCCAAATATTTATCAAAGGAAAAAAGATTCATTACATACACCAAGTCAATGTACCTCAGTTGCACTAGTGCTATAAAACATTACCTTATCATGTGCTGTGTGTTAAAATATCACCATTTTTACACTTTCTATCTGACTAGGTTTTATGAGTTTAGTGTCACTTTAACTCAAACTCCATCAAATAAAAGAAAATGAAAGGAAACAGCATTTTCCCTAGCCTTCTAAAGGATACCTGAGCGTTCAAATCCTTCGACATACAAATGCTATCTTTCATTGGCCAATTTGATTTGTGTTCAGCCTAAACCCACTGATTTCCAAATGCAAAAAGGGTAGAAGCAAAATCATAAATAATTAAGATCTTGACCGTAATTTCTAAGTTGTAACCCCAAGGAAAAAAATAATGGAAACAGAACTGGACCAAGAACGACACTGACTATACACCTGGCTTCTGACATACATCAGAAACTTGCATCTCGAAGATCTCCATGTGTCTTACAGAAATGGAAGCAGAATAGTAGAGCTCACAGAAAATACTGAAATTAAGTAAGGATTAATGTTAAGTAAGAATTCATGTTAAAATCTGATGGTCAGGATTCTTACTGTCAGATGCAGATGAAAAATCAGAAATGTTACCAGTTGAATAGTTGAATTTTGTACCAGCAGGCCCATATTCAAAGGCCTGTAACTCTTAGTGCTTTAGGCTTCGCATGTCTGAAACCTTAAGATGCAAAGCTGAAAATAATAAATGTCAGGACACGAAGGAAATTTATGCCAACTGAATCTGAGATGCACATAGATTCCACAGATACACGCATCAGCGTCTTTCCTATTTCTGGAAATCCCAAAATTCATCTTAATGCTAAAGTAACTGAATTTAATACATAAACAAACAGTTTGGGGCTTATCACCTTATTTAATTATCTACCTATTAGTTTAGTCATTACTTAGTTTGGGATTTTCAACATAAATTTGAACACTTCAACTCCTCCCTCTTTAAGAATCAAAGCAAAACATGAATTTTAGTGCTTGCATGACAAAATTCTTACTACATTTCTATTTAACCAAGCATTACAGGGAAGTTTGTGGAGTGATATATCTATTTGCACAAAAATGTGTAGAAAAAACAGCTTCAAGACAAAATATTTAGCCACAATGTCTTCTCTCTGCTTCAGAAATAATACTGAAGATCCCTTAAATCGTTATTTCCAAATCCTCTGATCCAGTGATCACACATCTTTATTATAGAAATTATAGTTTTTCTTTACAGGTAAGCTTTGTCTGATTTCTACCTCTAACATTACGAAGTTTTCTCATAAATATATTAGCTGTAGAAATTAATTATGCCATTATCCAGAATTACACCATTTACTCCAATCCTTTGAAGAGCTCCTGTGACAAAGACTAGATCCTCAATTTGGTTACACCTGGAATATTTTAGGACAGCAAGGTTTAGCCTCCAGGCCACAATTATTATTTTTTAGCTCTGCTTTCTGAAATATTCACTGTATACACTAGAGGAAGGGTGATGTAGAAATTACAATTAAATTTCACTTATTTTTGGAACTCACATGTGTACCTATTGCCATATTCTCATTTATGCAGTCAAGGGATTGAGGGAAACTATCATACAAAAGGTTTTTATTTTTTCTTTACAGCTACCCTAATGTTTAATTAAAAGGCTAAGTTTTGAAGCTATTTTCCACTTAAAATAATGTAAGTAAAAAGAAGTGTGGAACACACCTATTTCTTAGCAGACTTGCCCAGCAAGTCATACATATTTATGACAGAAGCCTGCTACAGGTTTTTTATTCCCAGATAGACATGACCTACTTACTCAGTCTCAAAGATGTGCTGAGAGCTGGGTACACACAGCACACTGATTATTGATTACTTCTTTTCATGTTATAACAGAAATCTCTCTGGTGGAAAAGGTAACACCAAGGGTGAAAGAAGGAGGAAGTTTTGGGAAAGCAGATAATGGGGAAACTGTCCTGGGGAAAAGAAACAGCTACCCTAGCTTAGGCAAGGGAAGATTTTACTGCTGAGAGCACAACTTCTGATTCCAAATGTGACTAAAAAATTAATAAACAGAAAAACAGAATCAAAACACAAGAAGCATCTCTGACAAGATATCTGATTAGCTATAAGGCAGAGACTTTGTAGGCAGTTGTTAATTTCTCGCAGTCAGACCTTCATGCCTAATAAAAAAAATCCTTGGAATAATTAGGACAGACAATAATTCAAACTTTCACAGAGTGTCTACAAATAATTACTTGCAAAAAATGTGCACTAAAATTATCTAGTCTCTTATTCATCCAACCTGTCTAAGATACTAGTTAATACCTTAGACTTTACTTTTTTTTCCATTACTTCAGGCAACAATGAAGCATGTGTGATTCTATTTTATTCTTATCTGTGCTTTCTCAATGAGGAATCCTGCTATTCTAAGTCAGAACACGTAATATGAAATAACATTACATAGAAATCACTGTTGTCACTTTCTGAATAGATACGACACTTCCTCTCATTTCACTGTAATAGGTCTTGGGTGTGATAAATGCTCTAGATTCTTAGTCATCAGTGCAATTCCAGATTTTCAGCAGTCCATTTTAAGAAAGTAAGCAATATTCTGCTACTCGTATATGACGAAGCTATTTAACTAGTAGTTTCTACAGTGTTAACTTGAAGCAGGTCTACTGAAGACCTAGCTCATTCACACAGAATCACAGAATATTTAGGTTGGAAGAGACCTCCAAGATCAGTCCAACCTTTGACTAACACCACAGTCAACTACTAAACCATGTCCTAAAGGACCAGGTCCAAATGCCTTTTAAATGCCTCCAGGGATGGTGACTCCACCACTGTCCTGGGCCATTCCAATGCCTGACAACCCTCTCAGTGAAAAAATATTTCCTAACATCCAGCCTAAACCCCGCTCTGGCAGCTTCCATCCATTCCCTCTTGTCCTTTCAGTTTACTAAGGAGAAGATGCTGTTTCCCTCCTCGCTTCAGCCTCACTTGAGGTGGTTGAAGAGAGCTCTAGGGTCTCCTCTCAGCCTCCTCTTCTCCAGACTAAACACCCCCAGCTCCCTCAGCCACTGCTCCCAGGACTTGTGCTCCAGGCCCTTCATGAGCTTTGTTGCCCTTCTCTGGACACTCTCCAGCTCTTCTATGTCCCTCCTATAGTGAGGTGCCCAGAATTGAACACAGAGATGCAGCCTCACCAGAGCTGAGTACAGAGGGATGATCACCTCCCTGTTCCTGCTGGCCACTGAATTCCTAACAAAAGCCAAGATGCCATTGGCCTTCTTTGCCACCTGCACACACTGTTGACTCATATTAAGTTCACTGTCAACCTCCAGGTCCCTTTCCAACTCACAGCTCTCTAACCACACTTCCCCAACTCTGTAGCTTACCATGGGGTTGTTGTGACCCAGGTGCTAGACCTGGCATTTGGCCATGTAAAATGTGATGCAATTAACCTTGGCCCATTGGTCTAACCTGTCTAAGTCCCACTGTAAGGCTTCCCTACTCTCCAGCAGATCGACACAGCCACCTACTTTGGTGTCATCTACAAATTTACTGAGGGTACACTCAATCCCCTCATCCAAATCATTAATGAAGATATTAAAGAGAAGAGGCCCCACTACTGAACCCTGGGGGACACCACTTGTGACCAGTCATCAGCCAGATTTAGTTCCATTCACAACTACTCTTTCAGCCTGACCATCCAGCCAACTTTTTATCCAGTGCGGGGCATATTTATCCAAGCCAAGTGCCATAAGTTTCTGAAGAAGAATGCTGTAAGAAACAGTGTCAAAAGCCTTACTGAAGTCCAGATAGACAATGTCCACAACTCTTCCCTCATCCTCTAGGCAAGTCATCTGGTTGTAGAAGGAGACCAGGTTAGTCAGACAGGACCTGCCTTTCATAAACCCATGCTGACTGGGCCTGATCACTTGGTTATCTTGCATGTACCATGTGGTGGTATTCAAGATGACCTGCTCCATAACCTTTCCTGGCACCGAGGTCAAACTAACAGGGCTATAGTTCCCTGGATCATCCTTTCGGCCCTTCTTGTAGAAGGCCAAAGAAGAAGATTGTTCTTGAAGAAGAACATTTGCCAGTTTCCAATCAGCTGGGACATCCCCAGTTTGCCAGGATTGTTGATAAATAATGGAGAGTGGCTTGGTGAGCACTTCTGCCACATCCTTTAGTACCCTCGGGTGGATCCCATCTGGTCCCAGAGACTTGTACACCTCCATGCAGCACAACAGGGCACTGATCATTTCCTCCTGGACTATGGGGGCTTCATTCTGCTTCCCATCTTGTTCATCCAGTTCAGGGAGCTGTATCCTCAGGAAGCAATGGGCATTGATGAAGACTGTGGCAAAATGAACATTCAGCAGGTTCAGCCTTTTCTATGCCATCGGTCACAAGTTTCCCTCCCAGGTCAAGGAGAGGGGGAAGATTCTCCCTAGTTCTTCTCTTGCTATTTACATATTTATAAAAACTCTATTATTTGTAATGATACTGGACAGATCTAATTCAAACTGAGCTTTGGCCTCTCTAATTTTCTTTCTACATGTCTTTGCAGTAACTTTGTAATTTTCCCAAGTTGCCTGCCCCTCCCTTCGTAGCCTGTAGATATTCCCTTTTTCCCTGAGTTCTGCCCAATGCTCCTTGTTTAGCCAGGCTGGTCTTGTACTATGCTGGCTTGTTTTAAGATGCACAGGTACAGTTTGTTCCTGTGCCTTAAGGATTTCCCTCTGGAGGACTGTCCAGCCTTCCTGGACTCCTTTGTCCTTGAGGACTATATCCCAGGGGATACCACCGAGCAATCTGCTGAACTTACCAAAGTCTGCCCTCTGGAAGTCCAAGGAAGAAGTTCTATTGACCTCCCTCCTTACTTCCCCAAGAACTGAAAACTCAACCATCTCATGGTCACTTTATCTGAGACAACCACCAACCTCTACATCTCCCACTAGTCCTTCCCTGTTCGCAAACAGTAGGTCCAGCATTGAGCTTTCCCTTGTTGGCTTAGTCTCCAGCTGTGTTAGGAAGTTATCTTCCACACACTCCAAGAATCTCCAGGACTGCCTCCTGTCTGCAGTATTATATTTCCAGCAGACATCTGATAAATTGAAGTCTCCCACAAGAACAAGAGGAAGCGAATCTGAAACCTTCTCCAGTTGCTTATAGAACACTTCATCAACCTCCTCTCCCAGGTTGGGTGAGACCCCTACTATGAAATCTGCCTTGTTGCTGTTCCCCCTGATTCTTACCCATGAGCATTCAACCCTATCACCATCATTAACATGCTCAAGACATTCAAGACTTTCCCTAACATAGAGGACCACACCCCCTCCTCTCTGTCCATGCCTATCCCTTCTGAACAGCCTATCGCCATTGAACGCATCATGGGATGCATCCCACCATGTTTCTGTGATGGCAATTATATCATTGTTTTCTGTTTGGACAAGAGCTTCAAGCTCTTCCTGCTTATTGCCCATGCTACGTGCATTAGCATAAATGCATTTTAGCTTTCCATACCTTTCCTGCTGCACGATGGCTTCCCGCTCCTCTTGCTTGTTTCCCATACTGTGTGCAATGGTGTATTTGCACTTCAGCTGGGCTCTTGATTTCACTCTTAACTCAGGCTTTCCACCCTTGGTCTCATCTCTGGGGAGCCCGTTTTCAATCCCCTCCCCCTTCAAACCTACATTAAAGCCCTCCTGATCAGCCTTGCCAACTTACGGGCTATAGTCCTTTTGCTCCTGCTGAAGCCCATCTGATGTGCCGTAGTACAGAATTTGCCCCATGGTCAAAGAACCCAAAACCCTGCCACTGACACCAGTCCCTAAGCCATGAATTAACCTTCTGGATCTTCCTGCTAGTTTCCTTATCCATCACTGTCATTAGAGGGGTAGAGAAGAACACAACTTGGGCTCCTGATCCCTTCACCAGTTGCCCTAAGTTCTTGAAGTCTCTCTTAACTGAATGGCTGCTTCTTGTTATTACATCATCACTACCCACCTGGAAAACCAGAAGTGGTTAATGATCTGAAGGACTCACAAAGGTGGAAAGCTTACCTACAACATCCTTAACCCAGGCACCAGGGAGACAGCAAACCTCTGTGAAGCAGGTTTGGTCTGCATATGGGGCCCTCCACTCCCCCCAGCAGGGAGTCACCTACTACAATGACACACTGAGTTTTCATTTCTGGGTCAGGTTTGATGGCCATCCTGAGGCGAGTCAGCCTTTGTGAGCCCTTGACCTTGCTGATAACCGAATCCTCCTGCAGAGCCCCATACCTGTTCTGCAAGGGCACTGCAGGTGGTGCACTTCTTAGGGGAACATGCTTGCTCTGCTTTCTTTTCTGTCAAGCACTGGCCTGTTCCCATTGACCCTCCTACTGTGGATTACTGTGGAAGGACTCGGGGGGTTGCTTTTGAGAGGATATGGGATCCTCTGTTTCCCTGAGAGTTACTTCTTGTTCTAATTTAGGGGAGATCATTTGAAGAATGTAATCGATTTCCTTCTCACTCTCCTCACTCTTCATCTCAGCTAGTGGTCCACACTTTGCAATATGATGCTCAGCAACACATTATCTTTCAAATTTTGGGGAACCAGACCTTGCAGCTCTGGGGAGCAAACCAAAGCACTGTTTGCTACAAAAACCCAGATGGTATTCAGGTGCTCTCTTCTAGATTTAAAAAACATCTTTAGCTTCATCTGAATTTTTCCCCCATACAGAAACAGTATTCTTGCCAATTATTGCTATAAACAAGAAAAACAGGGCTTTCATAAGCTAAGATAACAGAGACAAAATTATTACAGAGACAAGTCACAGAGAAAGGATTAAGGATTCAATTTTCAGTCCTCTTTTTTCGTATTAAGGATTTAACTGATTACAAACACCAAGTGATCAAGCAAAGACCAATGTAAAGGGATTAAATCTTTCTTTTACTTGCTTCTAGAGTTTAATTTCTTTCAAAACTTATACACACACACAATCTAATTCCAAAGAATTTGTATTTTAACTTGGAAGGGCTGTAAAATGCTACCACAGACAGCATGAAAAGAGGACATGTTAAGGAAAATGTCAGTAGAGAGGCTGACAAATTCAGTACCTTCTTTTTTCTTCCCATTTCACAATAAAGACCAAGTATGAAGATGCAATATTCCAGTTTCAGTTTACAAGTTCTTTTCAAGCTCAGCTGTACGCTTCATAACTTTTCCTTTCATCTATTATTGGACAAGTTTAATGTTTATGGATATCAACGTTCCACTGTTCCTCCATGGCTCCCAGTAGAACTTTAAACATATGGTTTCTTCAGTATGTTTCAAATATATATTCTGGTTGGGAGATTAATTAAACTTTGATCCTATTTGTTTTTCCAGTTGTAAAGGTCAGCATCCAGATTCAATCTACACTGAAACAAAATTATCCTTTTGCATTCAAAAAAAAAAAATGTGCTAAAACCACTGAACTGTAATTCAGCCAAGCTCTACAGCACATAACTCAGCTTACTCATCCACATTCAAGACAAGCTGAGATGCAAAGATAAAGCCAAACCAACAGAATTTCTGAACATGATGCCAATTAACAGGATGAGGAACATAACCTCATACTGTGATTGGATGGAGAAATTTTACTGGCCACAGAAGATGAAAATATAATCCTCAAGAACTAGAGCTCTGCACACACAGTCTAGTTGTAAAAGACAGTGAAAGCCCCCTTGTCAGTGTATACAAAAGATAGTCATGAATAGAGTCCTTGTGGACACAAACAGTGTAACCATCTAAATTCTCTCAGCCTGCACAGATAGTTAACACAGAGAGTGCCCCCCCATACATTATGCTCCTCAAGTAAATGGGATTAAAATATGGTCAGAAAGCCCAGATAAAAGACAGAGGATTAAGTATAAGACAGATAAAATATATTAAGCCACTGTGATGCAAAGTAGCTATAAAGCAAAGTATTACAGCTCTTTATATAATGAAATACATGTGCGAGAGAAGCGACGTGGATGTTCCAGCTCTCCCTTGTACAGTAGAAAACCTTATATCCCTGGAGCCTCTCTCCCACTATGGTATTTCTCGTGGTGCAAGTAATTGGCCTCTGCAATTAACTGCAAGGAAGAAGTAGCACAGCTGGATTTTCTTCCCTCCTCAGGTCTCTATGTAAGTGGCTCATTAAGACTATCCACAGTGTAAGGAGAGAGGAAGTGGAATTAGCTCATAATTGCAGAACCATTAGAGGACACTTCCAGCTAAAAAAACCCCAAAACTTAAAAGAGCCTGGCTGTCAGTCCCTTAGTTCTCTCACTGCTAAAATCAGTAATAGGAGCGCTGACCAGCAATAGTATTTAGAAGATGCAAGGATGAAATCCTCATCCTTTCTCTGAGATGCTCAGTCATTAGCAAGAATCTATTCTTCCACCTTAAACATGAAATGATATTTTCACACCACTTCAAATCACTTCTGTGCTGCACTTAAAGCTAAATTCCCACTCATATTTACACTAGCTTTTCAGTTCAGTTTAACAGTGCATTTCTCCAAGGGCTATAAATGCTACATGTTCTTTTGTGGTACTAAGAAAAGATGCCATCAAACAGGAGCAGAAGATTAAAAGCTGTATGTCTTTTAAAAGGACTTGGTGACTAAATGTTTGGATGTCAATTACTTCCCTTGCATCCTAAAATAAACCTGTTCTGATCCCTGTATTTTATTTAGCTATTTAATATAGTCAAACATTCACCCGATAACCCAGTAAGGTGCAGCGTTTACCAGCAGTAAGTCAGGTGACCAAGCTGTGCACTGATCTCTATGGTAACAGGCTTGTATATTTGGCAACTATAAAAAAAAAAAAATCCAACTCAGTAAATTAGAGGTAATTTTCTCCCTTCTTTTACTCTCAGGTGCTTTAAAAAAAACATAAAAAGGAGATAATGAGAAATTTAATAAACAGCTCAAGTTATTTTCCATTGTGAAAACAATACAAACCAGATCCACCATAAACAGGCATTTTTTTTCAGTTATGTATTTCAGTGAATTAATTATGACAAGAGTCATACCTGTCAAGTGAACATGAGCTGGTGAATGTCTAGTTCATTAAGTATGCATTTGCAATGTAATGTAAACTGACAGTTCTGCTGTAACAACCACTGAACCACTGAGCAACTGAAACTAGAAGAGGGACAGAGTTGAAATATGATAAGGGGCCACAAAACTGTAAGAGGCATGAAAAATGGGAAATTATTTTTCAGCCTATTAATACAAGAAGAAGATAACATGAAATCAAACTATCTGGCAATAGGTTCAGAACACAGTAAATGCCATATGTGGCTAATGTTTGATAAGCATATCAGAAATTTTTGAAAGCTTAGAGATAATTAAAAAGTGACGGAAAATACTTACAGGAAAAAAGTTCATTCAGTGAGAAGACGTATAACATTTTTTCTTGTCCTGAGCTACGATTTAAAGGATTCCAAGAGAATATTCTGGAGAGCCACACAAACAGCTCACACTCTTACCCTACCCTTCTCATAGCATTCACAATCAGCCATTGCCTGAGATAACACACTGGGCTACATGGGATTTTAGTTTGTCTTCATTTCGACCTTTTTTACACTACAAGACATAAACCAGATAATTATAAGACTGGAAATTATAATTTCAATTACCAAGATGGAGATAAATGAGAACATTTCACACTACTCAATAAAAATGTTGAACAATATTCTGTATGACAGTATTTCACTAATTCGGTCCTGGAAGATATTTTTGAAAATGTAAAGTAAACGACTCCCACTTATGTGAAGCTCCTGTTAATGCAACAGCTCTGAAAAAAAAGTGAGGAGCTAATTTTTTTATGTAAATGTGAAAACTTGCAGTGAATCATACGTTGCTAATTCATCTGTATTTGGGAAAGTTCCTGCTGAGAATAGAGAGTATAAAAATAATTTAAAAACTTGAGATTTAGTCCTTTGTCCATAGCTTTGTTCACTTCTTGTTCCCCACAAAGTAAGTTCAGAGTAAACTTTGCTGAGTAACATTTTGAAAAAATACTACTATTTATAAGGAAACTAAAGAAGGAAAATAAAATGGGAGGCAGGGGAGAAGAGAGAGCCCTAGTTTCACCCTATTCTGAATGGAACTATTTTTGTTGTTGTCAGAGTTAGGTGGATTATTTTCACCATAGTACCTTTTGAAAAACTTCCCACTCCAATACAGTTCAGAACTAACTTGAATTTTGACACTTCTGATACAGTAGCTCATTTCTACATGAGATAAAGGAGAATCATCATTCGAGAATCATCATTCATAATTTTCAAAGCTGCATGCTAAAGGACAAGATTATCAAGATTAGGCAGTTTTCATTCTAAGGTATGGATCATATATATGTGCATACTAGTGTATAGCATATCAGTAACTCGCTCTTTTCTTAATGAAACAATAAAAAGTTTCAGCAAAGTGTATTTAAATACTTCGTCATTTCATAAAGACCTTTGATCAAGGATCATCACACAGATAAAGCAGAAACATAATAGAGAATAGAAGACTGACAGATACATTTTGAGCAATGAAACCAGAGCTAAATAGTGACTTGAGAATATAATTTTACATACTGCCACCAAAAAGAGAGAGAGAAAAAACAAAGAAGTTATAAAGCATGTTCTGTGGCTCCTGAGAATTACTCTGAAAACCCTGATGGGTTGATCATTGTTGTAAAAGGTCATTAGATGTTATACTGAGTATTGTACAGGGAACTCAGGAGAACTAAATGAACAAGCCAGCAATGAGAACAAGATTAAAAAAAAAACAAAACTGATCTGTATTAGTTGTACATACTTAACACTCTGGGAACTGAATTATGCCCTGTTTGTTAACTCAGCCCTTTGGGAATTCTAAATTTTTCCATCCTTCCAAGCCGAGTATCATCTTTACATTGTTATTCAGATGGCAACAGAAAATAATGTATTATGAGAAAGGTATAATATTCCCACAGGAGTTTGCTATGTCATTCAGTATGTATGTGCTCTTCCATCACTTCTAAAGTAACATACTTTTATCTGTCCTTGAGCTGAGCTGAGATTTTGTGTTTTGTTACTTTTTTTTTCAAGCCTTAAAGATTAGGCTCAAGATTTAATTAAATATGATTTTTTTTTTTTTAAGTGTGGCCAAAATCACCTATACTACTTATATATTTTAAATTTATATACAAAAGTACTAACTATTCTAGATGTTCTGTATAGGGTTTAGCATGAATTTACATGGTGTCATTACAGTATCTGAAATGTTATTTACTCTCACGTTCAATGCATCTATTCTCACTCTTCTCATTTCACCGAATATAGTAGTCAATCCTGAGGAAGATTCCCCTGAGGAGGTCATAACAGCACAGTGACAAGATTTCTGAAGGAGTTAATTTTGGATGCTGTACAAATTAATCTAATGCTTTCAGTAGTTTCAGTAGTAAGCAAAGAAACAAACAAAACTGGCTTTGTACCAATTTTTTACTTTTTATATCAGGTAACATGGAAGCTCCTTACTGAACTTCGAGCTTCAGTCTCTTCTGTGAGACTAATCTTTTCTGAGCAACTAATTTCTAGCTGAAAACTTTCCTTCCTTGCATCCTTCCTTAATTTCAAGATAAAAATGATAATTGCTCCTCTTATTAAATGACACAGTTATTTTAGCAGAATATTTTGTATATAGCAACTTTTAATCCACAATCTTTAGTAACAGGTTTCTTTATAGTCTTAATGTCATTAAACGGCACTAAAAGAAAGGCAACTGCTTTTTGAAAAGTATCAAGAAAATGTTATTATTGTTGCAGTAGGCACTGATGAGATCACATCTACAATTGCAGGAACAAGGACTGACACAAGAAAGATAAATCGAACCTGCAATTGGGGAAGAAAGGCCAGTAAAAGTGTATGAAAATGGAAAGCCTGCTTTCCAAGAGGGGCTTGAGGAGTTTGACTGGTTTAGACTATCCGAATTATAGCTGAAATGGGATATCTGTTAAGGATGGGATAATTTAAGGTAAGCCACAGTTTGCACGAATACATGAGCATAAAATATTCACACAATAAATTTCAGCTAGACATAGAAGATACTTAATTGCTAGAAAAACAAATTCCCTGTAAAAGGAGAAAAAATATAACTGTTTGACGATAAGGCAAAGAATAACATGAAAATTACAACAGCAATTGACCAGGCTCTATGATGGGACTACGCTCCCTCTAGACATATATATATTTTAGCTTGAAAAGAATGTTTTATAATTTTTGTAAGAGACAGTAACTATTTTCACCAAAGCTGTTGTGCAGTAGGAAAAACATTTTTCTTTAAACATCTGTCTCTCTCTGAAAATATGATTTTAAAAAAAATTTTCAAAGTATTAATTCCAACAAAATTAAAACTTTTTTTTCAAACTTGGCCAATACCTACAATAATGAATTTCCTGTACAATACTTGCAATGAAAAACAGTTCCAAGCTCCAGTTTTTAAATTCCTATTAAGTGTAAAATGGCATGAGCACTTTATTGCCATCTTCCTCCCAGGCAATGCTATGAAGCATGCCCTCTCAGACCTCAGACTACGTGCATCAAGACATGGATGAAGACTTTGTAAGATGTACGATGCAAAATGCAGTATAAGGCAGTTCTAGTGACCAACATGAACATGAAAATCCTGGCTTGAGACTCCCTTGTTTCAAACACAGAAGAGTTCAGGTTTCTACTGAAAGCTTATGTGGACTTTTGTTAAATTGGGCAATAGAGCTCAATTTGCAGAAAAATAAAAATCCCATTTTTTAGCACTAGATAATTTGATATGGACATTTTTCAGGAACTAGATACCAAATCACAACTGTTACTAAGATGCAAATGTAGTACCAAGTCAAATCTGTGATTAACAGTTAGTTTTGTTATAATTTATGATATCCTGTGCACTGAATAATTCCTTAGTATGAGTAGGAGTTAACTCTTCCTTAGTTACCTGGTTTCAATTTCCTCTTTTATCTTGACAGAAACAAAATAATTAACAAACAATATTTGAATAATACTTGAGTCCATATCTCCTCAATGTTTTCAAAACCCCTGAACAAAGTTATTAATCAGAGAAAAGATTTTGCCTTTTCTTGTCTGGCATTTTTCTTCTCTTAACTAATGGCTGTTTCCATTAATTGTTTCTTTTTCTTTCCCAGATACATTTTTGATTTTTTTATCTTGACTTTTTCACAGTAAACACAGCAACAGGAAGAAGCTTCAAAAGTGTGCTTGCAAATATTCATTCCAATAAAAATTCTGAGTTTAGCTACTTTAGCTAGGATTACGCACAAAAGTGTTCATCTTTCCTAAACAACCTACAAAATAATTTTTAAGCTTTCAATATACAAAATTTATGCAAAAAATTTGGAATGTTCTCCAGTACAGAAGTTGGCATTTGCATCAAATAAAAATCCCCCAAAGCATCATATCAGGAACAAAATCATAGAACAGTTATGGTTGGGAAAGACCTTTACACAGCACTGCAAGTTCACCACTGTTTCCCTAAGCACCAAACCTTTTAAATACCTTCAGGGACCATGACCCAACCACTGCCTTGGGCAGCCTGTTCCAGAGCCTGACAACCCTTTCCGTGAAAAATTTTTTTCCTGATCCAATCTAAACCTCCACCAGAACAACTTGAGGCCAATTCCTCTTGTTCTATTGCTTGTCACTTGGGAGAAGAGATTAGCCCCAACTTTGCTGCAACTTCCTTTCAGCTAGGTGTGGAGAGCAATAAGGTCTCTCCTCAGCCTTCTTTTCTCCAGATTCCAGCCCCAGTCCCCTCAGTCATGCCTCATAAGACTTGTTATCCAGACCCTTCACCAGCTTCTTCATTGCTCTTCTTTGGACATGCTCCAGCACATCAGTGTCTTTCTTGTAGTCATGTGCCTACTGAAAAAGACAAAACAAAACCAAAAACAACCTAACATCATTCAAATTAAACTACTTTCAACATACTTTCAGGTGGGAGTCCTGGTAGACACATATACTTGAGATGCAGTGCAGAACCACAGCATCTCAACCATGGCATCACATTGATTCCAGGGTCCCAAGCACCACAGCAGGAGGACCCACACACTTTCAGGAAATAAGGCAAAGTCAGAGACAAAAGCAGATAGCATTCTTCATACCAGAATAGTACGCAGGCCATGGCTACCTGAGGTAGGGATTGCTTGCTGACTTTTATCATATTTTATTCTGACACATGTTCAGGTTCATTCAGTACACTTCAGTTTGCTCAAGCTCACCATTTCACAAGCAAATGAAATGAATCTGCACCTCTCCCTAAGTATTGCTTCTGCTCGTTTCCAAACATGGTTTGTCACTATAGAGGATTCAGAGAGAAATTTAGCAGGCTCTCAAATGTGGTTTAATTACATTATACCGTTGGTATGAGTAATTGAAATGAATCTGATATTTAATGCCTGGTAAAGTGATTTTCTATTAAACTTTAAAACTAATTACTAGTATTCATAATAAATACCCATTCTTTCAAGTTTTCTTTAGAATAACTGCCAATAAAATATTTTTATACAGACAATTGTTTTCATTCAAAATATTCCTATGAAAACAAATCATTCTCAGCTGTCACAACACTTGCACCTTGCAAGATGTTTCTACTAAAATCTATAACACAAGGAATCCTTGATTTCCCTCTTTCAAAGTGACAGTTTATTCTGTTACTCAAATTTTACTCTAAGAAGTTAACATTAAAAGGTGTAAAAATAAAGTGAATTCTGGTCTGCTCTTTTTAAAATACCACTCTTTCAGTAAATACGACAAAGTGGACTGACTCCCTTCTGTTTGTAGTATATCTTGTCTTCATTTTAAAAGAAAACTTTTAAAAACTTCCCATACTTTCAATTCAATGTATGGGAAAAACTAGGCAACATTAATCCATTAATAAATAGATGTGTTGTTCTTCATGGGAAAGGGTTTCTCCTCCCTCTGCAGCATTTCTACACTGCACAGATGACCCCACAACTGTCAGTTCAGCTGACACATCATTACAGACAACACAAACTATTCCAAAATCTGTAATTCCAAAATCTGTAATACTTTCACGATCTTACTGCCCAGGATTCAATTATATTTGAATTTCTAAAAAGCTGCAAACAGCAATGTACACCTGCTTTGATTCTGTTACACCATGCATTTCACTAGTGTGTTATAAAACATATCAAATTTACAAGCTGTACTGTAAAAACAGTGTCCTAGGATACCAGTGAACATCTCAAATCTATTATTTGTTTATTCAGTTTTGGTAATAGGATATAACACTTAACTTCCCTTGCTTGATTTGGTTTACATGATGAGCACCCAATTAAAAACAAAACAGAAAGCAGTGTGAACTCGAACTCACACAATCTAAAACAGAAATGAAGTGAGAAACAAATCTAACTCGTGACAGCAGGGTGACTATAACCATTAAAGTAAATTTTAGCTTCCAAATCAAACCATTCTCGGTGGCCTATTTTTCATGGCACTCCTTTAACCTAGAATACCAAAACTGCAGTCTCTGAGAAGTAACCAAGTTCAGCTAATTTCATGGTTTTGACTACCTGTTGCTGACATCAGATTGTCACAAGTTTGCAAGGCAGGAAGGTGAAGAAAACCATGATTTAGTCTTCCTTAAATGAAGGAAACCCGAGGCTGCAGGACAAGAGGCAGCACCTGAAAGAAGTGTGTTTTGTTTTGACCATATGTCTTCATCTGGTTACCAATGCTCAGCCAGGGAGAAAACACGTTTCCATCTTTGTTAAGAGAATCTTGCTTACAGATGTGCACCACTGGGCCTGGCTCTGCTGACAGGCACTGGCTTGTTATGATGAAGACTGCAACGCAGGACACGCGAAGATTTGGACAGTGTTGTATCATCTCATCTCTGGGCTCAGCTTTCAGCTTACTGTTATCAGCCAAATGCAATGGTGCATTCAGATCTGGTGGTTCATTCAGACTTGATTTATAATAGAGAATATAACATCTAAAGTTCCCATTCAATTTGGTTAAAACATCAAAAGCTTTAATGCAAACCTACACTTTCAGCCTAAAGCCTCAGCTTGAATGATCTCAATTACCTGTAATTTCTGTTTCATTTATTCCACCAGTAAATTGAATCCTGCTATATGGGCATGGCTATATAGCCACGTAATCATAATGAAGTCATTCTAATACTTGAAATACAAGAACTGATAGGAAGTGCCTGATGATGTGCTCATGCTGCCAGTGGCTGCTACTCCTGAGGTCAGTATGAGTCTTGTGTCAGCTCATTGTCAGAAGCCTGAAACATGAGCATGCTCTGAAAAATGTTGAAAAATGCTCTAAAAAACTGTTTTTAATTCAACATCTGTTTAAGAAAAAAAAAAAATTAGCCACCTTGCACATACCCTAACCCCTAGCAAAACAGCCTGGCCATGCTTAGATCTAAAAAAATAATAACAAAAATTTTAAAAGTTAATTTTTAGTATTCATTTACCTTTTTTGTAAATAGCTAATTTTGCTTCTTCAAAAATTCCATGTACTTGAATCACCCTGTAAATTGCTGCATTGACTGAGAGTAAAAAGTATATTATAATAGGGTAAAATTAATTACTTATTTTTATGGATAAATTTGGAAACACAAATGCTCTTGCAGGTGCCATGAGAAATTCATGCATTTCCCACTAGTTGCAAAAAATGTAAAATTTGTATCTCAGCTTATTTGCAGATACTTGAGAATTAGAAAAGGGAAGTCATATTTCAATTATCATGTTATTTTTAAATTAATAATGTATTACATTACCTTAAATAGAAGGTATTTGATGACACATCTGGAAATAGCTTTACTTAAACTGCACTGTTGACATTTTCACACACACAAATCACCCACTATATGTTGTTATCTAGCAATTTCACAGGAACTCACAGTTCAAATTTCTTTTGAACTCACTAAATTACTGGTATTATTAATTTTCTATAAACTAATAGATTACTGCCTACCTGACAAAATCAGTGTTACAATTAACAAGAACCTGGACTTCTTAGTATCGAATGGAGGAAACCTGAAATACTTCAGTTTTGTATGCATATAACAGAAAATATTCTTAAATAGTTACAAAATTTTAAAGATTATAAAAAACCATACCGTTTATTTCCAACTTTAAACTATTAGCTATATAATGGGTTGAGAATTTTGCATTTATATATCCTATTGCCAGTGTGACAGAGAACAGTAAAAAAGCACACTTAACATTCCTCCTAATACATAAAGCCCTTAGCTATTTCTGAAACGGGATGAATCCTTCAAAAAGACTTGAAAATTCTCTGACAAAGCCTAAGCATCTCACTTCTAAAGATGTATAATCTCACTTAGAAATCTTGCTTCAAAATACCCCGACGCTGCTGTTTCAAGAGACCAAAAAAGATACAACTAAATATTCACAAAGCTAACAGAAGGCATAAATAAAGAATATGCTTCTAAACACAAGTATACTAGTCTGCACAATAAACAACAGGCACAGAAAATAACAAAATATGTAATGGTCGAAAAGCTCTGCCCTGGGACAGCGTATTCATTGCCTACATGCTTCTAGCCAAAAAAAAATCAAGCAATCCTTCCTCCAAGTGTGGGATAAGTATGTGTAAGTGTGTGAACTGAACAGGTCACCTGTAGTCCTGGCTTCAGACCTAGCCTGGAGACACTGCTGCTTTCACATACAGCCTGAATGCAGTCCTCTCCCCCTCCATATTGATCTCTCCACCTTTTGAGCTTTTTGTCAGGTTAAAATCACTTCAAAAATTTTAATTATTATTTTCCATCGGGACAGTTTCTTGTGATATTATGTGACTCCAGGAAAGCCTTTGAACAAAAAGCCTTTTCCACCTTTGTATGATAACTCAGCTGTCTGCATAATTCATGAAGACAGATGAAAGACTACTTCACATGCAAATATGTCAGGCAGAAAAATAACTACTTTGAATAGAAACTGAGGGTAAGATTTAGATCAGGCTTTGGAAGTTAAAGCAGAAACCCAAATTCCTTGCAAGTGTTACAGTGCTTATATATCGCAGAGGATCTCTGTACACTATGGGCCAAATTCTGCCTCATATCAAAACCAAATTTGACTTTTAGCTATGTACCATGCAATGCCAAAGAACGTAAGGCATTCTAAAATCTACATAATTCTGAGGAATCCCAAAAATCAGGTTACAGGAGGCACTTCACATATTTTTGAAACACGCATGATGATTCTGCATTGCTGAACTTACAGAAACAAGAAGAGAGCATCTGCCTTAGCAACATGTTCGTACAAATATAGCTCCTTATTTGGAAAGCACAGAACATCTGTCTTCAGGTAGAAACACGAACATTTTAATTTCTCCACTGCTTAAGCCTGATGAGAGAAACTCTACTGCTAAGTTCCTAAAGAACTAACCTGGGCACAAAATTATGAACTGAACTTCTTTGTGCATCTACTCAGAGCAACCTTTTCAAGAAGCAGTATTCAAGAACTCGTTCCTCCACAGACTGCCCTGATTCCAAAAATCTTTCTGCCTAAGTATGGTCAATAAAAAGAATCTTGGTTAAATTTTAATATGAAAGTATCCCCCAAATACTTACAGTACTTTCACATTAAAGAAAAAAAAAAAAAAAAAAAAAAAGAAAAAAAAAATTGGTTTTGACATCTATACAAAAGTCATCAATTTTTATTTACACCGAACTTCCTGTCCCTTCTTCAAATCCCTCAACCATCAAATCAGGAACCCAGGAAAAGCAGCTGTTCTTTTTTATGCTTGCAAACAATGCTGGAAGTGACACAAGAGAAGCCTATGAAGCTGAAAGCTGAACATGTTTGTGAATTCCTCTCCCGTGGATTATCATTCTGAGTGCTCACCCCAATGTCCTTGACTCATTCTTGAAGTGACTCAGCATAGCTACAGGATGGCAGAAAACAGTGGGATCTGCCAAAGTGGAACAGTTATTACTGCCTTTTCCTTTTCCATTCAACAAAATTTTCAGTGCCCGTCAGCTTCTGACAGATGTCCTCCTGGTCCGGTTATCTGGGAATCCACTGCAGGGAAACCTGAAATTAGGAGTAGTGCTCTGCCTGACATGCTTTTGAAGGTGTATTCTTTAGATTTCTGGCAAAATCGGGTGCTTAAAAGCACCTAGTTTAATTTCTTTAAGTGTGACTATCATTTTAAAGGTTGATAGGGCATAACCTTGGAGGTAGTAGCAGTAAGTGATAAAGAATTTTTGCTTTGCAAAATTCACACAAATTGTCTCAAAATTGTTCAGAAACAGCAAATACATTCTAGGCCCTCAGGGACTCTTCCATGTTTTTAATTTGGCCTATGAAGGAGGCATAAAGGGCAATCTTTCTAAAGAATCCCTATCAGATTTGATAATTTATTTCATTACAAATCTAAGTAGGAGCCTAGGGATTTCATTAATAATAACAAGCAGCAGTAGTTCTTCACACAATCAAGTAATTAAGCACTGGAGCTCTTCCAGAGAAATTGGTCAATGTTAAAAGTTAATATTCAATGGACCTTAAAAGGCATGCAACTGAAGAAATTAGGGAAAGAAAAAATATTTACCAAGAACTGTTAAAAACCTATAATATCCTACACAGATAAGTGTATACCTATAACTGCCTCTCTCTTTAGGTATATTTGTGTTTTTCTATTAGTTGTTTCTGAAGGTGACATGAGACTGGACTCGACGAACATCCTTTGGTAACCACACAGGTCAATGGATTTTGTCTGTATTTGGCTTTGGGAACCACTAAAATAATTTAGCTCTCACTTTTTTATTTCATTATTGCTTTCTAAGTGTTTAACACACTCAACAAAACAGAAAAATAATTCCAAGAGCAGCACAATATTTCAGTTTTAAGAGTACAATGAGTAATACAAACCTCAGTCACGCTGGAGCATCTTTTAACACCAACATTAGAGTTTATGGATTGCTTTATATAATACATACACGCATACACACATTGAAGGCATAAATATATTCAATTTGTAGCTGTAGCAAGAAGTAAACCTTATTTAAATTACAAACATACTTACATGCTAGGTAATATATTCCAAAGTGTTTCTTTAAAAGCTGTACTCACTACCCCACATAAAATCAAGAAAATTAATATTGTAACTTCTGTGTGTCCAAGAATGCAGTGATGAATGGTGAAGTTTGTTCATTTGCATTTAAAAATTGCACCTTAAAAAGATAAATTAAAAACCCCACAAGAATAACATCTGCTGAAAGAAAAAAAAAATCTTAGTACAAGAAGAGCTATCTGTTATGCAGATCACCTTTTTTTGTCTCCTATTGATCTTTAAACATCGAATAGGCTCGGGTTTGCTTATTTTACAAGATCTGACAAGATCGCAGCTCATGGCAGTAGTAAGGATTAATTTCCTTCATTAATGTGGTCATTGCTACTCCAAGGAGTAAAATAAATGGAACAGGGAAAATTAATTAAAAAAACCCAAAAAACCAAAGTACTTCAAAAGTACTTCAGGTAGGTTCAAATATATTAGCTTTTCTCATCCCCCAAATCACACGTGCATATGTATTTTAAAGACATACTGTCTATAAATCATAATTAAGGAATATGCTTCTGAGCACGTTCAATTATCCTAACATAGAAAAAGATGCTCTTTAATAGCACTATAATGTATGCATTCAGTTAGACTTTTCATCTTAGCTCTTTGAGTATTAATAACTATGATTACCGTGCAATTAATCTTCTCACAACCAAGAGGACTACTCAAATAAGAAAGAAGAATCGGGTACAACCATCCAAATCAGCCATGAATCTTTAATTGCTTAATTTTCTACAGCTGATTTCAGTACATACTGGTTTTGCCCAAATCTATTCTAAGCTAAGAATCAGACCAGTTTTTTGCAAATCAGAATAAAAATCTTTCTAATGTATGGTACTTAAGTGTGGCTCATGTAGAAAGGTATTCCTCTTTAAAAAAACCATACCTGTTATTGGAAGTAGACTTAAAATTTATATATAGTTGACAAGGTGAAAGGTAAAATAGTAGTAAATTTTGCTGAAAATTCTTCTCTGTAAAAATACCCTCAACAAACAAAAAATAACAATGCTGATTATTACTGAGGCTTTGAAATTTTAAAGACCAAATTCTACAATATTTCCATGCTACCTGAAAAGAAATGAGGATGGCAGATGTGCACACCTGCAAAAGTATTAGACTAATGGAAAGAGAAGAGAATGGTAAAGACACTACAGCACCCATATATATTTATTCTGAATATATATACATGTATATATATGTATATATACTGAGTGTGATTTTCAAGTTTGAAAAATACTGAAAGATTTTAATTTCTACTACTTAAACAAGAACATAGAGCTATTCTGAAAATTTAAAATCAACCTGAACTTTTAAAATGAAATAAAAAAAAAAAATTCTAGGCAAAGGAACTCAACAATAACTGGATTTTCAATTATTAAAAAATAATTTTTTTCTTACAAGACAAAAGAAAAAAATATTTTTTCTTCAAAAGCCTTACAGAACACAATATAAAAATGGATGTTTCTGAGAAAAAAAGCAGTTGTGTGAAGTTCAAAACCAGCTTCACGACTGAAACTTTCATCACAGCAATCTCCTGGCAGCATATGTTTTACTGAGGATTATAAAGTAGTATCAACTGCACTGTCTTCATTAATGTGTGCAGGAGATCAGTGGACAACACACAGATTAATATAATCAAAGTATTGCTGTTTATTGAGAGTAGCAGTATCCCTTTTATACACAGTCAGGCTGATAACATAATATAAGCATCTTGCTGACTGGTACAGCACATTCTTCATATGCCACAGGGCATTATCTAACTGGTTAAATACAACTGTTTATGTGCTGTCTATGCAATGCTTTCCCATCCTGTAAGATATTCCACATATCTAAAATCCAATATCTAAATATAGATATTTTAGATATTCCACATATCTAAAAAAACCCCAAAGAAATCACAACACTTTACACCATTATTGTTTATGACTAGTTACTGGTTCTCAGTTTTCTTTTCTCATGTTTTCTATTTACAAAACGAATCTTCTCCCCAGAATGTGTAATCAGAGAGAAAAAGCAGAAAAGTATTCCATGAGATACGGCATCAGAAATTTCATAGTTTCCAGACCTCCTTGTAAATCTGGCAGAGTTTCAAAGTCATTTAAGCACTAAACCTGAGATGATGATAGTCTGCAGAAAGTCCCAAAGGAAGTGGTGAGACTGTTTGATCAAGTACACTTACACCACCATGTACAGATTTGTGGCAACACAGATGATGTGTGGTAAGTAAACTGATCCAGTTATTTAAAAAAACAAAATGAAACAAAACAAAACAAAAGCTGCATATCAAATCAGACACTGTGCTGTCTGCAGGGAAAAACAGAAGCTATAAGCTGTATCAGAGAACTGTCTTGCAACAGTCTTAGCAACACAGAATGAAAACAAATACATTTTATGTATTATTTTAAATAAATCCACAACAGAAGTCTATTCAGTGAACTATATTCCATTTGTTTTCAATTTTAGAATACATCTAATGCAAAAGTGCATAAAAATACTTAAAGTAATGCACTTTTTAAGTAAATAATTGTGTGAAATAGTGAACATACTACCTTCTTTTAAAAGAAGGTAATATTTACCTTCTAACATATTACATTAAAAATTGCATTTACATTTTTAGTTTCTGAAAGAGGAAATCTCTATTAAAGCAAAATGCAACCTAAAAAGGCCTTAAAGAAAACAAAATTCTCCAATATTCTCACACCTGTATAGATATTTTCTTAAAGAAAGAAGGAACTTCCCTGCAGCATGTAATAACAGAATGAAAAACAGAACACCTGACAATGGCCCCTAGAGACAAAATTCCTAATAGTGTAAATCTTTAAATAACTAAATATCTGAAAAACAAAGGAGATTCTTTGCTTGGAAGGATTATTTTTTCAATGAAAGTACATTCTGGCCGCAGATGTACTTCTTTATGCAGACAATTTGATAGTCACTTTTGAATGCACTGCTACACAAATAGGCACAAAAAGACCCCTTTCTGACTGGACTTTATGCAGTTAATTACACTGCAGAAATAAACTTCATACACAGATAACCAAAGCATATTGAATTTTCTCATGTACAAAAATAAATTGCTTTCAATTACTTTTTTATCTACAAGAAACCAATTCCTTTACTAAATGCTTTGAATTGAGAATAAATACACAAAATTACTAAGCTAATTGCACATCTCATCCATCTGGCAAGCTGTTAAGCAATGCATTTTCCATGACAGGCACCGACTGAGCGAAGCATTAACTCATGTTACCCTCATCCACATCATTAAAAAAAGTCTCTCTTTGGTAATGGTTCCCCAAATAGTAAATATCAATTTTAAAAAGCCCAAAACAACAACTACTTAAACCTAACCTTGATTATAATAATTAATTCCAAGGAAATTGGCGGTGTCAGCCAGGATCTTTGTGCCAATTTAAATTCAGGGCACTTATGACAAAGTTCTGTTACTTATGTCACAAAAGGGAACTATTTAAACATTAATGAAATCCTTTCATGTCTGAACTTGCTAAGAAAACTTCTCTAAAACGATGTTTTTTATAAGAAAACCAGACCCTGCTTCCAAGACTGTTACTACAGTAAGCATTTCTTGATTCAACCCTGTGTGTAGGCATACCACATGAAATATTTTTGAACCTGTTAAACAAAAAAAATTTAGGTCAGTTGTAGCACTAAAGCAAAGCTGTACCTTTACATTTTGCAGAATTCCTCACCTTCTAATCACTTTTTCAGAGGCACAGGAGAAAGATTTTTACAAGAAACACATGTACATTATGTTATATTTTTGTCCACTGTGTTTATGTTTAGAAAGATAATATGACCAACATTCCTATCAAGCAGAAAAAATGAATTATCCCTATGACTAAAGTACATAAATCTGAATCAAGATGACTACTAGTGGATCCAGTCAGTGACAGTGCAGGAGTAAAAACTCAAAAAAATGTATTTGGAAAAGATTGAAAAATTTTGGTTTGGAGTAAGTGAACTCATATTTGTACAAGATACCAATCAAAGTAAAGCTGATATCTGTATTTATATAGAATTTAATTTTTTCCTTTTTTTTTTCCTCCATTCTCGTTTCATTTTTTTTCTCCCCACTACAGAGAGCTAAACTATATAAAAAAAAAATTCCTGTCTGAATCGTCCTCTCATTATTTCAAACAATTCCTGATGGTGTAGAACCTTGATTACTGCAGGACTTCAGTAAACTCAGATTTTCTGATGCTATCTTAATATATGTTGCACACGCTGCATGTTAAAAATCACACTTTTTGATAAGTCACCAAACTCTGAGAAGCATCACTTCAGATATTCCAAGCACACAATTTTAGTTGTTTCCTACAAGTCAGCCCATTTTTATTGCAACACTAAAATATTTTTTTTAAGTAAATTCAAGTTTCACACCTTTGACCACAAAATAGGATTTTTAGAGGTAGGGATCATCACTGGCCATTTAAAGTCACTGGGTGATTAGGACCTCTTTAAAAATGGCATGACATCTTGAATTGGTTACCCACAAGTGCAGATTTTCAGTTTTAAGTAAAATAGCCTTAAATCACAATGGCAAAGAAACTGAAGAGTAATCATACTTAGGCTGTATAAAATACTCAGAGTACCTCATACTATGTTAGTTCAACAGGCACCATTATTGATGTTTTGACAATTCCATAATTATCTATGCAGTTATAAAATCAGTTTAAATTCATTAATTGACTTACGAATTTTTCTGCATTTAGCTTTTATCAGCTCTTATTAATATTTCATGAGCATTAATATTTATATATTACAAAGATTATAAGTAGCAATCAGCACTTTCTGAAATAATATTATCTAGAGAAAACAAACATCAAACATGATTAAGCAAACTTGGGTTTCCATACTAAAAAATTAAAAAAATCAGCATCAGGAAATATTGCAGTCTTAAATTTGTGCTGCTTACCCAGAAGATTATACACCTCAGTCTCTACAGCTAAAATTATATTTCCCCACTAAATAAGAAGTCTGTGTACATTGTTTGATGCACTGTATTTCCAGATTATCAGCAGAGCAGTTTGAGAGCCCTCAGAAGCATCTCTATTGTCTCTGGGGTGTCCATCTACATTAAGACTGAGTCCACTCAATACACCAAGATCAACACATGCCTCCTTGTTCAATGATCTCACAACTACAAATTTCACTACATATACTAGATACCCTCAAACTTACACTAGGCAAAGCTATTTCACAGCTTCTCTGTGAAATAAGAGAGTCTGCAGCTACTTCAGGTTTGGAGATTTTTTACATTTGTTTGTTTTTGGGGAGGTTTCTTTGCCTAGGGAAAACCACAAGTTCATATTAAGGGCCTAATGAGTAAAAAAGCACTTCCTACAATCACTTTTTCATCCACAATACCTCTTTTCCCTAATTTAGGCATTTTCCTTATATATTTCTTCCAACAGTTGTACAGAAAATGCTAATTATGGTTTGACTGACGTTGAGTCAACAGAGTCCTGATTCCTGGGTTTTTTCTTTTCTGATTTTTTTTTTTTAATCTTTTTTTCTAATACTCCTGATTCCTCAACACCCTGTGAGAAGCCAAATTATACCTAGGGAAAGTAAAATGGAAGTGCATTGAATTTATACAATGTTATTTGTGCTTCAAATGAGAAAAGCCCAAACATCTGAGTAAGATGAAAATATTTCTTCTCTCACAGAGCAAAAAAGTGCAGCATGCCAGTTTAGTAATAAAAGTTGAAATATGTTTAGTATAATCTTTACATATTTCTGGAAAAATGTACAGTCTGAAAAATAACAATGAAGCATACCTCATACACAGAAGCATACCTCAGTGCAACTGAAAACAATTCTTGCACATGAAATAAATGTCATATTAAAGCTAAGAATAATAAATATCTCTAAACATTTAAGTGTACCATTTCTGCTTAAATAGAAAACAAGTGGAAAACAAGATATCCTCTTTGTAACACTGAGATATCTATGAAATCAATTTTGATGTTCCTCTGCTAGATCATGGTTATACTGTATATCATAAAATTCTTTTTCTCCAAAACAACAGAACAGAGAAAAAAGGTGCAGAAAAAGAAATGCACGATTTGACTCCCTAATCCATCTTGAAAAACACCCAGTGTTTAACTTTGGGTATAATATGCTAAAAGCATGGCTACATTTGGTGCCCCTCTTCTTAATCTAAGTGGGTCAAGACTAAGATCCTATTTACAACACTGTATGCAAATTACTAACTCAGATAGATGGTTGAGAAGTAAATATTGTTGGAGTCAGTGCAGACTGGGAAGAATAAAATAATTACATATGAGGAACAAAAATAGAAAACAGATGCTTTATCACAAAATAGATCTTCAGAAAGGATGAAATCTAAACATTTCTTATTAAACAATGCTTACTGATTAGACAAATCACAGTCAGATCTGGTACAGGAATCATACCTTTCATATCATCCATTTTATGAAAGGATTACTTAGGCAAGAAAAGCTATGATGTAGTTCTTCTAGAAATGGGGAAAAAACCTTCAGACACAGTAAATTAGAAGCAAAAAAGCTAATACAAATATAATATGCAAATGTTTCCATTCCAGATTTCAAGGGTCACTGACAATGTGTTCTTGTAACCCGCAATATAAAATCATATAGCAGCCTAACATATTTCATTGCCAAGAGTACACTCTTCACCTTTGGTCTAAACTTCTCCTTCTTAATCTGATCCCATTACTCCCATCTCATACTTTATGAAAGAATAAGGCAGAAGGAATAAAAGATCAACCCCAGACATAATTAGCCTAGAAAGGTCACAGTCAGTTTTCTTTTCTGTCAACAGACTTGACAGAAGTGATAC
The DNA here is from genome assembly GCA_038090715.1 of Florisuga fusca. Taxonomy (NCBI): domain Eukaryota; kingdom Metazoa; phylum Chordata; class Aves; order Apodiformes; family Trochilidae; genus Florisuga; species Florisuga fusca. Next base: position 13,959,598 of record JAAWXA010000023.1, read on the forward strand.
AGTCAGCATCCACACACTGCCATCTTCTACCATGTATCCATTTTTAATTGAATTGATAGGACAGAGGCATTTCCTACAAATCCAGACCTAATTTGAACTAACACCTCTAAAATTGCAGTGGGGTACTTAATTCATGCTGTTCTAGCCATCTCCAGTGGAACAACCACTAAACCTCAGCCTATTGATCATCTCTAGAAAGCCACTAGATCTTCTGCCATGTTTTTTTCTCCTCCTTTGTATTATTTTTCAAAATGTATTTACTCCTTCCACTATCAACCAAGAGAGGCCTAACTCCTTTGTCTCTACAGTATTTAAACACCCTTCAATAGCAAGTGAATTTTTATCCTGAAAGCTATCATAAGTTCATATTAATGAGGCTGAAGTCACAACGTAGAAGTGACTTTCACAAAGTTACATGCATGTTACATACAATGCAAGTCAACACTCTAACCTACACAAATTCAGTGATTCTGTGAAATAATTGCTACCCTTTTTCTGCTTGAGTTCATCACTCCAGCCCTTGATGTTGCTCTTTTTTGTTGTAAAAGAGCCAGCCCAATTGCAGTTTCATTGGCAAGTATTCAGTGACACTGCCAACTGGAAAACAGGGTGGTAACAAAATTTCAGAATAATCACAAAGAGTATTTTTTGATAAATTAACTTTAACAGGTAACTTCTGTTTAACGATCTGATTCCTCCCCCAGGCCCTCTTACGCTCAGGGCTCCATCAAAATCTCACTAAAAGGGAAACTCACACACACTTCAGATTCCTGTATCACTGTAGCTTCTGTGCTACAGCATGTCCCTGCTAGAGAGTAAGAATTGCAATGAGGACTTGGCCAGTCTCTATACAAGCTAGGTTTTCACAAGACAGTTGTGATACATGCAGACCTATTATGCTGCAGGAAAACCAGCCCATAGATTGGGTGGAACACAGTGCTGAATGTGGGCTGAAATGGCTCTACAGCACATCAACATACCACCACACCAGAAGAACTGCTAACCACAGAGATACGGAGCATTGTATCCAGGGAAATTTTCATCTCCCTCTGGTTTACTACTCTCTTCATATTCCACGCCTGCATGTGTACTAATATCAGTGCATAAAATTTTTGGAGTATACTGGATTATATTTTGCAGTAATAATTATACACGTAACAGTGAGGATTAACCCTGTTGTGGAAACTGCACAAATTTAAATGATTAGGTACAATTTAAACTAGCAGGTTTGAAATAAATATCATAAAATCATAGAATTTTCAGTGTTGGAAGGGACCTTTAAGACCATGTAGCTCCAACCCCCCTGCCATGGGCAGGGACACCTCCCACTAGATCAGGTTGCTCAGAGCCCCATCCAGCCTGGCCTTAAAAACTTCTGGGAATGGGGCTTTCACCACCTCTCTGGGCAACCTGTTCCAGTGTCTCATGGTGATGGACTTCTTCCTAACTTCCAATCTGAATCCGCCCTTCTCTAGTTTGAATCCAACCCTCCACTAGTTTGAATCCAAATATATGTATCCAATATATTTATAAGAAGGAAAATGTGATTACTACCCTTTTTTATCAATGCGCTAATGTGCTGCTGCATAAACTTTTACATGGATACTTCATTCTAAGCTTGCAAATGATGTCACTATAGACTCTTCAAGCAAATTATGCATTTAAATTTCTGTTTACAGGACTAAGTTGCACAGACTGTGGCAGTCGGCACTACAGAGAGTTTATCCTGGTTCTAGGTCTTGTAAAACAAGTAGCATTATACCGCAGAATACCATGCAAAAATATGGATTTTCAGGAACTGGAGAACTATGAAAAGTTTTTTAGAAGACAAAGCAGCAGAATCATCTTTCACCACTACGTTGGTTTTTTTCTTCTTCTTCTTTCTATTACTTTTTTTTTTTCTTTTTTCCTTTTTTTCCTTTTTTTAACATGGTGTGCTTTCATAGCTGTCCTTGCTAGTATGACTGGCAATAAATGAATGAGCAGACATTTCTATGAAGCATCCTGTCATCTTGGCTTCTCCATTACAGTGTAGGTGTTCAGTAAATGATGGGACTGAAGGCTTTGCTCAGCTAAAATGAGAATACCCATTTCACCTTATCAAAAGCTTGGGTTAATTACTTGGACCTATCTGATTTTCTCATTTTCTAGAACTCATTTTCCAGATAGCAACTGAATGGTGATGTGGTAACTTCCCCTTCATTATCTATAACCCTACAACATATAAACTGGAGCTTTGCACACTTCACATTTAAAATTTTTATGGACACATTAAAAACTGCTAGAAAAATAATTGTTGAGCTTTCATTCAAAAGTTATTAGAAGAAGCCTAATGTACTGAGACTTAATTCCTCTCTTCAAAACTTAAAAAAGGTATATTTAAAATTCTACACTTTATAGAGGGCCCCCTTCCCTAAGTGAAACAGACTAACATGACAGCTTCAACTATACAAAAAAGAAACAAATTGTGAATAATTTATACAAAATAGATTTGAACCATTCTTGTGAATTCACGTTACTGTGAGAAACAAAGGGCATGAAATATGCTGGGGAAATAAAGGACTGAATACAATCTATTCAACCAGTACACAGATATTTAACATAGATATTTAATAAATCCATGTCTTCTTACAGTAATCTCATCTACAAAAACACATTCATGCAAATTCCACTGAAAAAGCATCTGTAATCTGTTTGCTTAACACCTAGAAAATAAAAATATTTTGTAACACATACAGCTAAATAAAACAATAAAACCAGTTATGTTATTATAAATTTATATGGAAACCAGCATTCAGGTTAGCTTAATTTTCATCTCTGATATTTAAGTTGTTTTTGCTTCTATAAATGCAAAGTAATAGCAATTTTCGGTGTGGTGTCAATTTCTGGACAGGAAATACATCATCCTTTTAACAAGTGAAATGAAAATAATTCAAGTGAGAACTGTCATTTTAAGCCTGTCACAGGGAAATGCTAACCAAAATCACTGGCCATATAAGTTAAAATTTGACCACATCTGCCATGCTCTTTAAGTACTGTGTGATGCTGGTGTGAACTGAGGAAGAAATTGAGAACCTGGGGAGACTTACCCAAAGCCTTTGGTCTGTGTCTGCCCTGCTCTGATGGTTTACGTTTGCAGAGAAAAAAAAAAAAAAAAAAATCACAAATGAATTCTTCACAACTTCACATTCTTATAACACATTTGTGAGAAGCCAGAAGGTGGTGGTAAACCAGGTAACAACTGCTAATTGGCTTTAAGTATAAGGAAAATCAATAAGATTGTCCAAGGGTGGCATGGCTACTGAGGCAACTGACAGTTTGGGCTGACCCTGTCAATAAGAAAGCAATTAATAGTTAAAGCAATAGCTCTGCAGGGGAGTGTGCAGCATCATGCAGAAGGATAAGCCCAGCGTGGAACACCTACACCACAAGGAAAAGTTGCCATAGCTTAATATTAACACACGCCAAGGGGCTTACTAAATAAAAAGCTAAAAAGTAACCTGTTATAAAAATCTAAAACCAAACATGCTTTTAATTAAATTTTTCTCAAAGGGCTTTAGAGCAGCTGAGGAAAGAAAAACAGGTGAAGTTAATCAAAACCTACAATAAACAAAAGCAACAAGAATTTTATCCCAAGAATATCAGAACAAATGCTGACCTTAACTGAAATGCTTCCTAAGTTTCATAATAGAACTCAGCAGCAGAAGAACAGAGGAAACCAGCCCAGCAGGCATGCTACATAGTAGTATTAGCAAACATGAAATGTTTACGTTCATCCTCTTCCCCCCAAAAAATGTATTAAGGCCTCATTTATTATTTCATAAACTACCTGACAGAGAAACCACGAGCAGTACACCTGAAATACAAAAGGTTATATTCTCAACTGTTCCTTTTTCAGTGCATAATTACTGCACCTCGTTGTATTTTTATTCCTTTAGATGTATAGACTAACAGAAACTTTAAACTGCATAAAACTTATTATACCAGGGAAATAATTCTGCTTCTTTTGGAGCTCCATTTTTCTGCAGTCTCTCTTCCACAGTTTGATTCATGTATAAATACTGTTTGGCTACTATATTATAGTTAATACTAGATTTCCAAAAGCACTGTCTATAGAGAATTGTATAGTCATAGTATTGTGGGTTTCCTAGCTGGTTCTGCAGTCTGATTAATATAAGTCTATTTAATAGTTATGAAAAAAAGAAGATAATTCAGACAAAAAAATCTGCATATTCTTAGATAATTACTCTTTTCTCACATCTAGCTTTTGAGTATCAAATTACACAATTTTCTTATAGCAAATAATACATATATACAGATGTTAAGTATACATTATAGAATATATTATATAGAATATATATAGGTAACAAATAAAATTAAGTACAGAAATACAGAAATATTTATATATAGATTTTAAACATCCCCTCAGCTTCTATCAGATTAAAAATAGAAGGCTTGCACTGCTAAGAGAAACCAAGAGGGATCCCATTTCACAAGGATTTTCAGCAAGGAATTACACTCCTTGATGAAAATCAGGCAGCCAAATACTTCAAACTCAGATTAAGAGATTTTTTTTGTTCTGGGGTTTTAGATAAAGATCACACAATCATGGAACACTTTGGGTTGGATGGGACCTTCAATGTTCATCTAGTGATAACTCATTCTTACTTAGAACTTTCACAGAGTTAGCAGAACTTAGAGATAGCCCCCAGCTTCTCCGTTTACCATCGCTGGAGGAAAACCCGTGCTGGTTTTGGCTGGGACAGAGTTAATATTCTACAGAGTAGCTAGTACTGGACTATGTTTTGGATTTGTGCTGGAAACAGTGTTGATAATGCAAAGGCCTTTCAATTATTGCTGAGTAAGCCTTAAACAGGGCCAAGAAACTTTCTGCTTCTCACCCCACCAGTGAGCAGGCTGGGGGTGCTCAGGAACCTGGGAGGGCACACAGCTGGGACAGCTGACCCCAACTGACCCAAGGGATATTCCACACCATGACATCCTGCTCAGCAATAAAAGCTGGGGGTGGTGTGATGGCATCCATCCTCTGACATAACCATTATGACATGTCAGCCCAGCTTTCTTGGAGATGGTAAAACACCTGCCTGACCACTGGGAAGGAGTTAATTAATTCCTTGTTTCATTTTTCTTGAGTGTGCAGCTTTTTCTTTAACTATTAAACTGTCTTTATCTCAACCCATGTTTTTTCTAGCCTTTACCCTCTCTTTCTCTTCCCCAACCCACTGAGCTTTCTGGGGTCAAACCACACCAAAGCCACTTTTTGTTGTTTAATTACATTGTGGAATGACCACTGACTACTACTAATTTTCTCAGTCAACATCTGTAGAACAGATATGGCAACCTGGGATCTGCCTATATCAAATTGATAATTCACAAGCATAATTTACTTTCTATTGGAGAAGCAGAGGGTATAATTCGCCTGAATATAAAACAATTTCTTCCTTAGATTTAAATTAGATGCTTGATTTGCATTTGTCACAACTTCTAAATTTAATTTGCATACATAAACATAAATTACCTAGTTACTCTCATAACTATATGTTCACATATATTCATCCCTATTTCTACTGGGGAATACAACAGGGGAAAGTAATATGTACTAATGACTACAATTCAGCATTAAGTATGTGCTTATGTCCCTCTAGCTTCATATGCTTAACATGATGCACTAAACCAAGGACCACTCCACACCCTATGTAAAAGATGCTGTACATAACTGTTACAAACACATTGTGGTGAAGTTCTGAATTAGGATCTCAAGAAAGCTGAGAAAAGATAGGCAGGCACAGAATTACTTCTAGTGAAATTACTAAATCAATGTTAACACGTTTACATATGCCCATCAACATCATAACCATACATACATATGCTTACAGAACCACAGTATAAATAGCTACTGTCAGTACAGAGACGAGTGATTCATGAAGAAAGAACTTAATTGTATGTTTTCAGTTATATCCATTATCTTTTCAGAAGAAAAAAGCCTGCAAATACTATTGCACAGAATTATGAGCTCTCAAGATTTTGATTCTTTTCAATTAAGGAAGAAAGCATTCCTATTCTTCTTCCAACTCTAGCAAAAATCAGAGAAAGGCAAAAATGAAAAAGATATTAATTTGCATTAACTATAGAGAATAATCTTAACATCTTCATATTTGTCTGAATATCTACATCAGAAGAGACAGAGTAGATGAAACTTACATGAAATAGAAAAACAAAGAAGTGTACTAGAAAGTAGTGAAAAAGCTACATTCAAAAAAAAGTTAAATAGGAAATGGTCTTTCTCCTAACTAAATATAAAAATCAGTGAATAGAAAAGAATCGAGGAGTAATAGTAATCTGAACTGATACGGGCTTCATGTACTGATCAAAACTTAGCATAGTCTGGAGGTTTCATCTCAAAACTAAAATAATAATTAGCTTCAAAAAACATACCCATAAAATGATTCTGAATCTATGCAGTGTGATAGGGAATACTTAGTTTCAACTTCGTTTCAACTGTTAGGAAAAAATAGTCCATCTAGTATAGTGTGCACAACTGGTCACTCATGTTCAGGAGCAGGAATTGACAAGAGCTTGGGCACATGGAATCTATTACATAAGGGAAAGTACAGTATGAAAGTTCTATCAAAGGTCTCTGAAAATAAATCTTATGATGAACCTTCCAAGTTTACAAACAATACATATAGGATAAACAAGCACAAACTGATAATAAATGTAGCTTGGAAAACAGGTATTTCTAGCAGAGAAGCAAAGTCAGTTTGAGCATTATGTCCCACTATACCAAATTAATGACATTATTTTGACAATGAAAAAAGGGTGTACTCCCTATATACTTAAAATTATCAATACAAACCCCAAATCCAACAAGTTGTAACACTAAAAAATATTATTTGAGAAATTATGTGGCTTCTGATTACAGAATGACTAAATATTCTTGAGGTATGCTCAGAACAAAAAAGCCAGAGTTCCGGATAAAATGGAATACAAAGTCTTTAATCTCCAAATTAAGTAGACTATGGGGTTAATCTTATATTTAAGCTGAAAATAATAATGGAAAAATGTTTCCAAGAATGTTGAGATTTGATGAAGCATTTCAGAATGCATTTGATTTGTATGAAGCCAGAACTTCTTAACATCAAATAAAGTGAAAAAGTATGACTGGTTTTATTAAACTCTTTAAATTTATTTAGTCTTTTCATTATTTTTTTTTTCCTGCACTGCTGTTCAGTATCCCATTTACTTCTTTAATTAAAAAATACAATTTGTTAATGATCATAACTTCATAACTGTTTTCTACTCCAAAAGCTTCCTCCTACATTTCACTGAGAGAAAAGATTTCTTTACAGAAAAATTAATAAGACATACTTGCAAGTTCCAGATCATTCCCCTTTGGGAAAGTGGCATTGTGAAATGACTGCTTTGTGGAAAAGTTTTCTTTGCAAAGCTTTTGCTGAGATTCTGAAATGCAGAGGACATTTTGCTGAATGAGCAGTGCACATAAAGGCACACAGCTGAGGTGTACCCCCCAGTTCACTTCCCACCTAAACTAGACTGGGCACCTACAGCCTAATGAAGCAAAGAGCTGTTTCTTCCTACCACAAATGTCCTCACAAGACAGACCAAATAAACCCCTGCTAGGGGAACCAGGTCCTCAGAGAAGCTGCAGTTCACTGAAATATGAATGTTAAGTCAGAAAGAGGGGACTTGAATAGCTCATTGGAACTGGCTTTGTACACCTATAACAAATAATTTAATATATTATTTCTCTTCTGTGGTTTCCGTATGTTTCAGTCTGCATCTTCACTCAAGACCAGATGGAAAATTTTTCAGCACTGAAAGGCTAAGAATACTAAACAAATCAGAACTGATTTGAAACAAAACTGCAGTTTTAAAATGTTCATAAGGAAAATAAGGGTTTTCAGCCTACAGCCCAAAAGTCAGAAAGATACTGTCAGCAAAAGCTAACACTGAATGTCATTGATTTCAGAAGTGAAGGATAGAAAGAGTAATGGCTGAGAGAGCAGGAAGCAAAGAAAATTAAGAGGAAAGCTTGACAGGCCTCAAGGGATATTATTGGTTTATTTCCTGATGTGATTACTGTTATTCCATAGCTAATCATTACCTAGCTGTTTATATGCCTGGGTTTCTTACACATCTCATCAACCAAGCAGCAGTCTATACAGTTCCATACAAACTTATTTTTCCACAGATTTTACTATTAATAAGATTAACACATTAACTCTAGTGAGTCAACTGTTATGAACTGTATCCCCAGTTCATAATTTCTAAATCCCACCTGAAATATTGGAATGCTAAACTTTGGAATAGCAAACTGAATTAAATGTTGTTAGCAATGAAGCAGAAACCAAAATATGCAGATTTACTATATCTAAATTCTTTCATAGCTATCACCTGTTTCTAGCAATATCTAAATATTTATTGTAATTGAATAAAATTTTAAAAGGAAATAGTAATAAAAAACAGGGATAATATACTTAAGTATCTTGTTTTGTGACTCATCATTTTTTTATTTCTTTAAAAGAAAACAATTCTAGAAGACAGTGAGCTAATAAAAAATAATAAAAAATCTAGGATACTAAGTAAACCCATAAAATTTGCAAATTTTAGTGCTGCCTTATTGTGTTCTCTTCCTTGGTAGAAACTCGCATTCTACATAATCTACCACTGAAGACTGGGTAGGGGCTTTTTTTTTTCATGAGAACTTCAACAGCTTTCCAACAGAGCACTGCCTATCGGTGTATAACTCTCTTCACACTCCTTGGAGTAACACATTTCCTCAGTGGCTATAAACAATTATTGGCCTTTCTGCTTACGTGTCATCATATCCATGTTTCAAAACCTGAAAGGCCGTACTTCCTTACACCTCGTGGTTCTTAGAATAGGAAAGTGTTGTGCTTATTTGAAACTTAATCATGAAGTTGGACCAGGTATATTTAACCGAATGTTTCAAATTATCATTTTTGCTGTATTCTGAAAATGTCAATACAGTTGTAGAAATCAAGTACATATACAATGTTCACTCTTACATGTGGGTCAGTCTGAAGCCTTTACATTTGAGTATCAGTTCTCACTCACCTGGGGAGTTCTACTGCTGTAAATGGATTTATTTGAATGAGCAAAAACTGCAGGATTAAATTTCTTGTCAATGAGCCACTTTATTGAACTCGATACAACTCATGGTAACTCCACTATGTTAACTGTCAACCTTACAGTGCCTGAACACCTCCTGTGGATAGCTTTGCATGCAGAAACTCAATCATCTCTTGCAGCATCATGTTAAACAGAAAAATATAATTTTTCTATCCATCTTTCTGCCACAAATGCAGACATTCTATACTTTGTTCCTGTTACAGGCAGGAGCAAAGAGCAAGGTGCCTTTAGATAATGTCCAGCTGTATTCACCAGGAATCAAATTCCATTACATTAAGATCACAAAGAATATAAGTCATCCATATTAGGATATTCCCCACTTAAAGACTTTACCATTCACAAAACATCAATACTGATTTATAGACACTGCATGCAAGTCAGAATGGACCATGCATAACATAAAATATGAAAAAAACAGCAAATGGAAAGAGTAAATAGCTATAATGTAACAGGATTTCATGCACAGAGGAAATGCAATCAATGGCAAATACTACATTTAAAAAAAAAAAGAAATTTGACACCTCTGAAGTTCATCTGCGCATGCCACCACCACGAAATTCAACTTTTCACTCACCAAAGTAGAGTTAAGTGAAGCATCACCTGAGACCTCGGGTGTTCTTGTGCTGTTTGGAAGTCTGTGAGGGTTACGAGCTATCGCTTGGCACCAGCCCAACATTTTCTCCTTCCAATTAGCCCTTCTCAATTTCTGAAATTCTGAAAATAATTTAGATTCCCTGAAACATTGACACTTTAGGTGCACATCTCTGGATGCATGCCTTTAAAAACATCTTTTAAAGCAATATCTAAACAAGCTATAAACATATTTTTAGAAGTACGCTTCTCTTTAAAATACTCCAAAGGGTTACACCATGCAGGTTAAAAAAGAAATAAGCACTTTCAGCACACCTTACATCCATTAACGCTATTTCAGCATCAGCAAATTCAGTGCCTTCTCCCCACGTTAAATCTTTCTCAAGTTGCCATTTTATTTTTAGTAAGTGTAATTTTAAAGGAATTTTACTACAAAATAACTGTGAAAATAGAATAATTCCTAAACCCATTTAAAATTAGGATGCAATACTCCACATTCCCTCAAACAATTAGAAATAGTCCTAAAGCAATAGAAGATTCTAGATACAAATCAATAGTGTGAAAACACACATACATGTACTCATGCCCACATGCCCCAGACTACCTGGCTTGTCTTGAAGTGTTACACTTCAGGTGTTACACTGCAAATAATGTAAAGAGCAAAAAGCAATTTAAAAAGCAATAAATGCTGCATGCTAAATGCAAGCTGCATGTGAACTATGTTTTCATTTGTAACAATAAAAAAATACTTTTTAATGACACTAACATTTCGAAAATACACCACTTGTAAGTTGGGGCTCTTTCAGTATAAGAGCCCTCCATGTTTAAAATGTTAATATTTATGTTAAATGTTAAAAAAGCATCTTTAAAATGTCACAACTTTTCAGTTGAAATATGCAGTACAGTTGTTCAATGCAACACTTTAATGATGAATTACAAAAAACAACTTTGAGTAAAAATGCAGTATTTTCTCTGCAATACTTGAAACAGCTGGTTATTTATAACGTTTTTCATTTAAAATGTGTTATTCCATAACATCATGAAACTTAATAAACAAAAAGATTAACCTACCAGATTGAGTGCCTGGTACTTCCAATGAGGTTAATGCTAGGCTGAATAGGTCTGGAACTTAACTACAATAATATTAAAGGTCTTACGTGATAAAGTAGAACCTATTTAATGTAATTGAATACTATGTACTTGTAAAGCAGTGTTTTTTTCTGCAATACTTCTCTAAGTAATACACAAGGACACACCTGTATTTACAGGCATACCTGGTTTTCAGGTGTACTTCCCAGGTTCTGATAATGACAAACTGCAGTCTCTTCTTGAATAGCTCTACCATTTCTGCACTTACCTTTAATACGTAATTTTCAAACCATGAACTGCACAAACCTGCATTTCTCCACACAGCTTCATGGAACTGATAGTAGGGAGTAAGCAGGAACTAGTCTTAGCTTTATCACACTGGAGATGATTAGAGGACTGAGTCTACAGGTGAACTGATTCTTATTAATTTTTCAGTCTCTTAAGATCTTAATGTCAGATATGAATAAATGCCAGTGAAGCATCAGTAACATTAAGACCATCACGTAGCGTGTTGACTGAGTGTGGAGTCAATTTGATTTTTATATTGCAAAATATTTCAGATGTAGACTTTCAAGAACTCAGTCCTCCAGAGCATGTGTGTAACACAGCAAAAGGCTTCACCCTGAGAAACCTAGCTGAAGTGCGAACTGAAATAATTGTAACCAACTTAGTAGCAGTTATGATTTCCACTGGATCAGAGCATCCACTTTCTTGCAAACCCTGCAAGACTATTTTCCTTAATTTTGTGAATGCAACTAGCAGAACCAAATTGGTTCATTTTTAAGAGTAAGAGAAATAGCAGTGAAACGGTTGTGCATTTAAACAACCTCTACACAGATACAAAAAATGAATTTATTTTTTAAATGCTTTTCACTGTACATCAAACATATCATGAATTAAATGAATGAAAGTAAAACTGAAACTCAGAAAAAGTATCAGGACAGGCTGACCTGCACACATCCTACTCTTCAACTTCAAAAGATAAGGGCTTAATATGAGAGAAATATTCACAGTTTTTATTTTTTTCAAGCTTCTATTGTAAATTTCAGGTAATTTCTACATAACTTGTGCTAAAATACTCATTACAAACAAAGCTTCCCCCATACTTCTTTAAATGGGAGAACACAGAGTCTCAAAAAGTAAAATATCTTTTCAAAACTATTCTGACATCTTTGGAATTTCCTGGTTTGCATTCAAAATTTCAAGCAGAGACTATATCAGCACTGTTTTCAAAATGAGACAAACTATTTCTTTCTGCTGTGCTGGAACCCATCACAGTGGTTCCTCACATACAATTTTGTACATGGAGCTCATGAGCAGAAGAGGGGAGTTGTACCAGGTATGACACCGGTCAACTGTTAAAAACTGAATTAGCTGCTGTTGTTCTCTTTATGAGCGCACTTGGGGCAGGGCAAAGAGCTACTGCTTGCTTTACACCTAAACAAGATAAGTTTACAAAAAGATGTTGGGCCAAACTTTTGTGCCACTTGAACCTTCAGGGATAGAAAAACAGCTCTACAGGAGTAGTTCTCTATTTTGGTAAAATCAGGCAGTAACTATTGCAAAATGTTTTACTACACACAGGATGTATGGGCAGATTTCATTTGTTGTATGGCAGATTTATTTGTTATGATTACATACTCCCATGGTCAGTAAATCTGTGTTGTGCATTTTTTGTGCAGATTCCTGGAAACTAGAGAGAGATTATTGCTGGGAAAAAAAATTATTTAAAAAAAAAAAAAAAGCCTACAACCCAGAGGAATGAATGCATGAACTTTTTGCTTTTGGAGTCTGAAGGCACACTTCACTGTTTCTCTGAAAGCACACCCTGAACAAGGCAGCTGCCTGCTCAGCTGGTGCCACTCACTGCTTGGAAGCCCTTCAGTGCCTTGGTTTCTTCCCTGAAGAAAGAATATGAACTTGAAAAAAAAAAAACAACCCAACCACAATATAGAACTTTTAAGAAAGTCTTCATTTTTGTTGTAAATTAAATCATTATTTAAAAGATACTTCTCTCCAGAACACTGTTCAGATGGAAAACTTCCTGATCATTCTCCCAAGATTCGACAAGAATATCCAATCTTCCCACTAGAAGAAAAAACCCAGCCTTTAAATGGTCACTCTTACAGATCTTTCTCTGGACCAAAAACATGTTTTTGCAAAGGCCGAAAAATTAAACTAGTATATTTAACATAAGTGGTTTAAAAGAAACCCTACAAACGAGAGACAGTTCCCAAGTTCCTAGAGTTCTAAGGTCAGATTAAAAGTCTTCTTACTATACTCAGTGATGAGCAATTGCTCACATGAATAAGCTAGTGGAGGCCTTCTTTTGAACCATTATATGCTTGATAACTTATTGAGAAAGCTTCGGGTCTTCACTGAAGACCCTTCTAGAATTCTGTTACTTCTGATGAATTATCATTCTCTTAGGCTTGTACTTTAATACAGCTTCATGTGTAAGGCTAATACTTTGTTTCTGATTGTCTACCAAAGTTTCAAGTGAACTTTTAGCAGAAGCAAACCTACATGGCTGCATGTTACAGCGTACAGTGAATTCTTCCAGAGATGTATTTGATGTAGGAAAGTAATGCACAGTCCACCATCTCCAGAATCATGTACTCTATTTAAGGCAATTAAGCCTGAGAATGCAATTCTATACAGCACATATAAGGATACAACATGTTAAACTGCACAGTTTGGGTTTGGTAAAGTGAAAAAATTAGTAGTCTAGGGAATATTCTAAAAATGGCTCTGCACAGCTGCATTCTCCTGGTACCTAAAACCGACAAAGAACCATAAACCCGAGGCAAGAGCTGTAGATCAGTATGACAAAGGTAAGTACTTGCAGTTGTTACATTCGCAGCTTATACATAGCTGAGACAGATATATGGCCGATTTGCAACTTGGAGCCAATCCTCTATAACATCAGGTGGCAAGAAGTCTAGGTTCTCAAAGTTTTACAACCTTTTAAAAACACATTATTTAGAGTTCCACAGAATGTGCTTCAGCCACAGGTGCAGTGAAGAGTGGCTGCCCGTATCAGTGCATGCCATTACTTGTGGCAACAGCCCTCCAAGGATCTTCAAGGAGACCCTGTCAAAGGTTGACAACATCATCATCTCTCATTGAGCAATCAGTCATACCTGTCTAAACTGCCTGTACCTGCGAGAACAGGGAATCATATAGCACAAGTCCTTTTTGTTCCTCTTTGGGTGCAGAACTTCTTAGAAGGGTTGAAACTCTTCTTTGCCCTGAGGAATCATAATGATGACTACCACTGTACAGAACATAATTGAAAGTGCATTCTTTGCACTTGATCATTCAACTGGACAACCATGACCTCAAATAAATTGCCTGAAAATAATCTTAATTTATCCCATAGACATTTGTTTAAAAACAAAAGAACTGATTTATTCCTACTTTTTCAGGGGAGAACATTTTTTTCTTATAATAAAAAATATAATAAAAGCAAAGGGAGGAACATCTTGTACAATGTTAACACTAAATAAAGAGGGGTTAAGGATGATGTACTAAAAATGACCAGCTATATCAAATAAAGTATAATGTCTCCAAAAAAAGTTCATTAATCTATCAAGAGAAAAAATTTGGTAAGCTAATTCAAGAATATAATCAGACTGAGGTAACAAACATCTCAACAAAGGCTGAACTAAGATGAGGTGCATGAGAGGGTTATGCTTTTTCATTCCTTAGCAGGATCTAACAGCTATCATAGAGGAGCAGAAAATTAACATAAAATACACTGCTCTTTATCTAAGCTAAATTGTTGTTCTCTGAGTTCCAAGATTCTCCACAGCAATCAAAAGGATGCTATTTGTCTAACAACTGAACACTTTGCATGACTTGGCAAATCATCAAAATATTCCAGGAGTAAAGCTGCAGGAATACTGAAATGCAAATAACCTTCAATTGCTGAGCTCCAGAAAGAAAAATACAGTCCCTATTGCTCTTTGTATATTTCTTGACTGAGTCTTATCAAGCTGTGTCTTTCAATCAATTATTCTAATTTGAATAACAACATAAATTCATGGGCTGGATGCACTAGGAAGCTTTAATAGCTTGTGCTATATTTGTGTCACAAGAGCCACAGGCTTTTCCTAAATCAGCTTTTCAACATTACCCTAGAATTTCTGTGTTTCACAGGAACAATGCAGTGTAGGCATAGCATAGCACCGTAATGACTTAAACTCTTTATTTTAAAAAAAAAAAAGTCACATTAGACTATATGTGATAATGCCAACAGCTGTAAAAATCCAGTACAATTCAGAGGTGGTTCTTTAAAGTCAGGGGAAAAAAATAGCTTACACACAGAAATGAAACAGCTATTTGTAAAACCTTTGTCTCATCAGAAGTGCTAAGTATCACCTACTCCTCCAAACTGAGGAATAATTCTGTGCATCCAGGCTTTAATTAATATAACCTGCAATGTCAGTAGCTTCAAAGGCCATCAAGATACTGAAATTTTATCTTCCTGACCAATTCTTGCAGGAACCAGCTAAAATAAGTACCTAATGTATTAGCCTCATTTAAAAAAATGCAGAGATCAACAAAAAGCAAGCATACATGCACACAAATTATTCGGTTGACACCTAGAATGATGACACCGATCCAGATTCTAACGATGCCAGTTTTCTTGTAATACACAAACTCCTCTGCATTAAGTTGATGTAACAATCAAAATTGAAACATGTTCTCATATTTATTAATGAGTGATTTCAGAAGTGCTTCTAGGGCAGTACTTGAAGAGTAAATCAAATTATGCACAAGTAAATGCATTTCCCTAGCTGTCAAGACAAAACAGAATTGTCATCTAACTTAGTTATGCTTGCCAAATGTGTCACTTCAGCAGCTCTTTAAAAATCCAACCACAGTATCAGCACCCCTCTTTACAGTACTGGAAGTTCTATTAAAAACAAGTTTTCTAGAACTTGCTTCAGTTGTTTATTTAGTCCTGCAAATGTCAACTACAGCATCTTTTCAAATTACTACCTATATTATCCAATAATTTTTATATACTATAAAGTGGCTATTTTGACCCTCCTGTACCATAATTACCATATGATTATTTCCACTTAAAGCCAATCTATGCTTTATCCATTTTTGTTACACTGCTAATAACTATTTCAAGTTGCCCTTAAACTTTCAAGATATTTCACTCCAGAACAGTTTAATCATTGAAAATAAATCAATTTAAGATAACTAGTATAAAAATTATTGCAGCTAGCACTCCCTAGACACTACAGCCAAAGAATGACAAAACATCTTTAAAAGCTTTCAAAGAAAATAGTCTGTCAAGTTACTAAGATCTAAAAACTGTGGGAATGTTTGTCTTTATAGTCACACACATTATTTTCTTTTGCACAATGAAAAGCATCTCTTGTGAAACACAGAAAGCAATCACTCAAGCCTCTTTAGAGAAACAGTGACAGGCTTTTGTTCCCCACGGTGAATTTTTAGCATTGTAATTCTATTCTTAGTATTTATGAAGACTGAAAGAACAAAGTATTAGGAAATTAGAAGGAGGAATGTATGCTTATGGCTATGGATTTAATATTATTTTAAAAAATCTTTACATACTGCCAAACCTATATTTGCCTCAGAAGAGTTTAATTCTACTTTTTCTCCTCAAACCATTTTAATAGTTCAAGTTGTGCCAAGGGAGGCTCAGATAGGATATTAGGAAAATTTCTTCACTGAAAGAACAGTGAGGCATTCAAACAGGTTGCTCAGGGAGGTGGTGGAGTCACTGGCTCTAGGGGTGTTCAAAAACATGGCAAACATGGTGCTTTGGTCATTACAGTGGTGTAGGACTGATGGTTGGAGGTCCTTTCCAACCTTGAATCTATGATTAAGCAACCTCTATACTATCATCAAATATGACATAAGTTGTCTAAAAGGTTCTTGCTCCTTATATCACAATGATCTCGTCAATATTTTGCTCAACCAAGGTTAAATGTCTCCACTGAATCTTGCTCAGAGATTTCAAAAGCAATGCTTTTGTATGTGGTCCTGGCATGTTCCTGTCTACAGCTGAGTGACAAAAGGCTGTCTAATCCGTCCCTTGAGACCCCACCATGAAAATTCCAGATGCATGAGACTCCACAGAGTAGAAAGAATGGTCCTGAAGCAAACACAGATTTGAGAACAAGAACAAAGTTCATGTTTTTGCTTTATGAGCTTGCATATATTTAACCATACATGACTGCCAAGCAGCTTAAACTGAAGTTTCAATCAACAATAAAGGTGTGACTGGTAAGTGCATGTTTGGAAACAGTTCTGAGTGCTCAGCTGAGGTACATTCTTCAGGGAAGATAGAAATACATCAGTAAGTGTAACACACAAAGAATCTATGAGAAGGTAAAGCATTAACTAAAAGTTATGCATGCAGTTATCCAAACACAGAGGGCATAAGCATCCAAACTACCTCTTTAATGGACTTTGTTCTACATATGAAAAAAGGAAAAGTCTACCTCATTAAACTCTTTCTCATTCTTATGTGGTTGATTTAAAGAAGCATGGTGTATTTATGGTGTAAGCTAAAACCCACTTTGAATCAGGCAGACTTCACTATTGAAGTGAAATATGAAGAGAGATGGAGCTCGTTTCTTTTAAGCCTGTGCTCCTCATAATGCTATCTGTAACAACTGCTGGAGGACAAGATACATCAGAAGACCACTGGTATCTCTGCTGATCTCTGAAATTTTCCTTGAGTAATTTCAGAATCTCTTTTAGAATAATCCTAGAATGGCAGGAATGCAGTCACTGCACCCCAACTAAATTAATAGGAACTCTGTGAAATTCTCACCTGTTCCATCAGGTCATTTATGAATATAGAAACCAGATGAAACACACATTTTGAAAAAAACCACCACAATTTGAGAATAATAAAGTCCATTATACACAACATATTTTCTGCAGTATTCTCTGCTGACTCTCTAACGTTGAGAATGAGGTTACATACTATTGTAGATTTTAAGTCACAGTGCTTAAATAAGTTATTTATATAAAAGTATGCTTCATTACTCTTTGGGGTCTGTTTTATTTCCAAAACAACCATAATATAAAAGCATTACCATCACATATATGCTTATCAAAGGATGAGTAATAGGTTAATACTTTAAAATTATATTGAATGTTATATTATATTATATTCATTAGGGTTTTTTTTACACTTTGCCTAATTTTTTTAAAATGTACTATAATGAATTGGATTCAGGCTTAATTTCTAACTATTTGAAAAAATCTTAAAAATCCCACTAATTTCAGTTTAGAGTGCCATACTGTCCAATCTTCTGGCACCTCTCCAGATTTATTACTTACTCAGCAAAACACTTCTATTTGTTTCATTACATTAACTACAAACAGAAGAACTATGAGGGCTACATTTTAAAATTATTTTTTCCTATTTAATTTCTCCCAGTACGCCGATTCAGTTTTTTAAATCACGCAGACAACAAGAATAATTGCTTCCAATAATTATGCCACTATAATTATTATTGTCTAATGAGAGCCCTATTTAAATAAAATATTACTACAACTGTTTGAGTAAATTTTTTTGTGCTGAGGGATTCACTCCTAAGGCCTACTTTCACATTTGTTTTCTGGAAATGGCAGTTGAAAATTATCACAGTAACATTATTTTAAAGTTTATTTGTATAATCATTAGCATTTAGGTTAACATACACTCTACTTATGTAAGGGACTAGTTATTTAAGCTGTTACCAGTAACTGCAGCATTAGGCCAGTAGGCCAGCAATTATTTATAACTTAAATAAGTGGAATCCGTTTATCCTGAAAAACCCTGAATAGGCCATCTGTCATCACTTCCTCCTCACAGAGTCCAGACCTTAATACATGATCTTCATAATACATATCAGAACGAAGGGTATGAAAAATTATTTCTTGCAAGTAATATATTACAGTGTTTAGTGGTAACAATTATTTATCAGGCTTATTTAGTTTGCCTTCAGCAGTCCTGTTACAAGTTTTCAGCAATGTGGCTCTTGTATCACCTTCTTAGGCTTCCAGGTAATCCTTGATGACAACAGAAACCTTCTTCAAAATACTTAGCAGAATCTTCCTTATTATAATGCATACAACATAACTTTAGTAAGTGTTTAAAAAGAACCTTCCCAGAGAAATTTCACCTTCTTCTAACTGATTTCCAGTCTGTAGCTGGTAACAAGAAAACAGCTGCACCCCAGTTTGCAGAGATGACTCTGAACTGTCAGCTAGCATTCCAATAAACTATTTCATGACTGCATCAGTCACAGGTTACCTACAAATTTCTACTGGTGGACATGACCATATTGCTCACTAATCAGGAGTGAGTACCTTACAAATAAAAATAATCTGAACGCAGCCAGAAACCAATCCAACAATGTTTTATAAAATTGTCTAATGAAACATTAGGACAAATGACTAATGGTACTGACAGCTGATCTAAAATTAAAACATTATAATAACAAATAATAATGATTTACTATTTTTTTTCTTAGAGAATATTATTTTTTAATTATTCTTTGCAAGATACAAACAATTCAGAAAATGTCATTATATCCCCAAGTCCCATGGCTGACAGTGAGCTAAGATTCACACAGACCATATGCATGTCACATCCATAAAATGCCCATTCTTCACAAATAATTTTCAAAATTGTGTTTGCTAACCAAAGCATAAAACTAAGCATGGCATCAGTTTCTCTCTTCTTCTATTCCAAAACAGAAAAGAACCTCTAAGAAAGAAAACATTAGCAAGGATACTGCCAAGCACAATGTTTGATGGCCGAGAACTGCTCACTGGCCCCATTTAGTGAAGTTCTACGACTCTGCCATGGCTATGGTGTCACAGCTCAGGCAGCAAAGTTTCATCCTTTGACATCCTGAAGCTGTGACCTCTGATTCTGACAATCTGCTAAAGCATGTCATCCAGTAATTACAACCTCTCTGATGTTGCTACCATCCACACTACTTTGTTTTAGGCTACACTGAACACAGATACTGAAGCTGAGACAACAGTATGCAGCGTAGTGTGGTGCAGAGATGCCTGTGGGAGCTGTGGGATGTGACCTGGTACAGCTATGTAACACAGCACAGTCCTCTACAGAGGACCTCTTTTAAAAGCTGTTTAACTGCTGTACCAAAGAGCAGCTCCATGGCTAAGCCATAAGCCTTGCCCTCACAAGAACTATTTCACAGTGGTGTGAGACCTTAAGCAGTCACACAGCTTCTCAAATAGGCTCAGTGCTAACTTAAGCAGCTTCAGTATCATTTACTGAATTATTTTCATGTATTTACTGAGGCTGTGCCCCATGATACCCAAGCACCCTCTAATTTTCAGTAGTTTGTTTTCTTATCCTCTGAGGGGTGAACCTGCTGGGCTTTCCTTTCTATAGATAGCTCAAAGACACAAGCCTTAGCTTTCCAAAAATGCTGTATACCACCACCAACCCGCATTACATTCCTTCTCAAGGGTAACCATGTTTTTGATTCAACAAGATCTGGAACCAAATCTTCCACAACTCTGAAAGCATTGTAATTCACTAACACAGAGTCTCTCCTATTGACTGGTATTTCATCTTTTTTTCCAAATGCACTGTTTTATTCATGTTTAGTTAAAGTTTCTCCCTCTGCACTTACCAACTTTGGCTTCTTTTGCCTTCAGCACCAACCTAAATACCCTTTTGTGTTACAAAACCTAAATTATATAGCTTTTCTCCTATGTAAAATAGCCTTTGGAGATGGTAAATAAGTTGTGCCTCCTTTTTATACCTGCCCAGTTTCTTGAAGTTTGAATTTTATTTAGACATCTACACATTTTACACTGAATTCTGACATTGTTATTTCTTTAAGGTTTAATTAAGGTCTGTAATACTTGGACATTTCTAGCTCTCTATTATACAACTTATGTTCATATATATATATATATATATATGGTTTTTACATGAAGCCTCCATCTCATTTGAAATAAACAACTGTCTTTGCTTTCTAGCACTTGTCATGGTTTAGGCCCAGCCAGTACCAACCGGTCCTCTGCTCACTCACCCCGACCGCCCATGGGACAGGGAGGAGAAAACCCACCCAAAGGCTCCTTAATCAAGACAAGGACAGGGTGGTTCTCACTTCCCAATTACAGTAATGGGCAAAACCAGACAGACTCAACTTGGGGGGAAAAAAAAAGAAAAAGAAAAAAAAAATAATAATAAAAAAAATTAATCTACCAGGAAAACAAGGGAAAACATGACCAGATCTTAACACCTTCCCCCCTCCTCCTCCCAGTGCCGGATCCCTTCACTGCTGCCTCCCCCTCAGGGCACAGGGGAGGGGCAGGGGGGGTTTAGGGTCAGTTCCCCACATGGTGTTTCTGCCGCTCCTTCCTCCTCAGGGGGCGGACTCCTCACAGATTTCCCTCAGTCCAACGCGGGGTCCCTCTCACAGGAGAGTCCTTCACCAACCCCTCCAACGAGTCCCTCCCAGGAAGTGCAGTCCCTCAGGAACTGCTCCAGCCCGGGCTGCCCACAGGGTCACGGCTGCTTCAGGAGCAGTCACCTCCTCTGGCACAGGGTCCTCCACAGCTGTAGATCCACATCTGCCCCTCTCTGTGATCCTGCACAGGCTGCCACTTCACATCTGCCCACCTGGGACGCTTCAGGGGCTAAAAATCCACATTTAGCCCACCGTGGTCCTTCATGGACTGCTCCACCGTGCTCCCCAATGGGCTCCTGGGGAACAGCTGCCATCTCACCACGGGCTGTAGGGAAATCCCTGCTTGGGCACCTTCTCCCCTTCCTACTTCACTGGCCTTCTTAGGTAAGCTCTCATAAAAGCACACCTACTGATCTGTACAACATGAACAAAGACATTTTTACTACACCAGGAGACTTATTCAGACTTCTGGAATATATGTCGTGCTACAAATCTCAATGAGCTAGCTGGAGTTAAGTACGCTATTTCTCAGTGCTGTTCCATTCCCTCTTCTTCAAATTCATGAGAGAACTTAGAACACTCTTGCTAAGTACTAGCTCAATAGATGAGATTTAATTAAGGATCCTTTCTCTGTATAGAGGTCTAGAAATCAATACAGGAATTAACTTTGCCTCAGGAAGCATGAAATAATGAAAAACAGAGATGAATGCAAAAATACATGTAGGTAGTTCATGTATATTCAAATTTAACAAGCATTAAGAAAGCCAAACAGAGGCAAACTAATTCTGAAAGTAAAAGTTGTATTGAACAGTCCAGCCACCTGCAAAAGTAAAAAGGCTTTCATGAAATCTTGAGAGGGGAAAGAAACATGTTGGTGAAAATAATTACACACAGGCTGGTTTGTTATTACTACTGAAAGTAGTTACTATACAAGAATTTCAGCACAAAATTATCCCCCTGCACACCTCAGCTCTTTCAGTATCTGAGTTTAGCAAACCCAGGGTCAGACTCCTGATAATCAAGTGGAAGTGGATAGTAATAAACGAAAGACAAGTAGAAAAGTGCAGACAAGATACTCAACAGTGGGGTCAAACACGTTAATTTGCGACGTGAAAAATAGGGAAATGAAAAACGTGAACAGAGCTTGTGATGAAAGCAAAGCAGCCAAAGAGGAATCTTACAGCCCAAACATGAGAACAGTCTTTAGGCACCTCCTCATGCTTGAACTTATGGACGAGTCTAGGGGCTCATAAGTCCACTTTGCAAGTCTTTATGGTCAAATTACTATGTGAAGGACAGTCTGGTAACCTTGTCTCTGTACTGAAGCTATTTCACATTTTGAAGGATCAGGAGTCCCCTAGGCTGACAGAGGAGATCTGCCAGTGTGTTTAGGATGACAGCCCATCTACCTGTGCCAGCAAAGAACCATGACATGGTGTCTTCAGGAAAGGGCAGACTATTGTCAGACACAGAATATATTGATTCCCTACATATATATTTACTTAGGTCTTTACCAAGAACTCACGGGACTGCAGTTTGCTTAATTAGATTGTTAACCTCTGGTGTTAATACAAATTAGTATTATGAATTTTACATGTCTTACATTTCCTGCACTGTACAAGACAATACATTTGCATTAAGAAGTCACCTCTACCTGATAACTAAGATTACTCCATCAAGCAAAAAAGATAAAGTTTTTATTTTCACTTTTTTAAAAATTTACCTTTAAATCCAAGTTTCTTTATGAGACAGAAAAGAAATACATCCTGTTACCATATATGGAAAATTTCATGCCAGAAAGTTCATCTGCCACAAAGTAAAAAGCTCACAGAAGCAGCACTGTGGAATCAAAGTGCCAACTTAAATTTGTTTTTTTGCAGAGCAGTAGCTCTTCCAGAGATTAAATATTTTTTGCAGTTTTACAGAAGACACTACATAGCCCTTAAAGTTACAAGAGTATCAAAAAAGTCCTGAAATAGAAAATACACTGGGAATCAAAATATGTTTTGCTTCATGTAAGCTCAGTACAAGTATGAAGAAACATGATATCAGAAGTGTGAAAATTACACATTTGCTTTGCTATTGCCACAACCTGATGCCACACTTAAAAGAAAAAAAAAATTACCAGAATTTGCATTTTTGACATTCAGACACTGGAAAAACAATAAAAACATACAGAGGAGAAAAATGTCAAGTGGACCCTTTAAAAACAATGAGACTTTACTAATTAGTGTCTTCTCCATTACAGCTACCACAGTAACGTCGGGGGATCTTAAGTATATAAATCTAATTAAATGTTAAGTCAACACTATATAGACATACTTCACTGGCAACCACTAATTAGTCCAGGCAATTTATCAGGTCAGCAGAAAACTATCACAGGCTTATAGTGTAAAACATTCAGCAGAAGAACAAAGCAGTTCTGAATAGCCTGCTAGCCAAAACATGTTGTATTTTATGCTCCTTCATTTTTGTCCCTTCCTCTTGGGAAGAAAGATATTTGAAATAAGATTTCTGTGATAAAGTAACTCATATACATTAGTGGGATTCTGGCTTCCAAATCTCAATTTTTTTTCTTTCAAGATAAAGAACTAACAGGAAACAATCAATAGCATTGCCAGGATACCACCAATTTAAAGTCCCTGCTAATAATTTAGACTCATAATTCAGCATATATTTGTACAGAATAATTGATTTCTTGACTTCATTCATCATGTGTTAATGTTCTTCTAAAATCGAAGCAGCAGATCAATCTCCTGATTTGTGTCAGTCAGGGAGAACCAAACCAAGACAACTTGGCAGATGACAAGCAAGATCAGTAGATTCTTATTCTCAGTAACTGTGCCCCACTGACTTTTTTGCTGTTCCTCTATCCTTTTGTTTTGTGACTTTTTAGTTAGAACGAGAGTTCTTGAAATGCAGTCTGCTACGACCTTTTAAACATTTCAAAGCTACTTACAGAAACAACCCAGTTATCACCAATAACCTTTGGTGGATTTTTTAAACTAATTGTATATTTAGATTTTATGAACTACACATTGCTAATGAAATAATAATGATAAAAACATGGTACAGTAAGTCATCACAGACCTATTGTTGCTACAAATCTAAATTTCAGACATATGCTTAATCTAATTCTTCAGATCCAGTATATCGAAATATTTATATTGCAAAATCTGGTTTCCAACATAAATTAAGATACTCATAAATCATGTTTACTATTTATTCCATAATAGGGAATCTCAGATTAAAGAAAATTAGTGTAAAGTACTTAGCATTGAATATCTTAAATTTGATTACTTGACAATACTGTTTGCTAATAATGAAGCATAACTGTATTAATGAGAAACCAAACCTGCAAGTAATTCTTAAATTATTCTGGACTACTGGATGGTGTGGTTTTCACCAGTCAGTGTTTGCACACAGTTAAAATCTTGCCATGACTCTCTGGCTTCACATAAGAAGCAGAGGTTGCTTAAGCAACTTCAGCTGTGGCTAACCTTTAGAAAAAGCACCAGTAGTGATCTTTAGAATTATTAAGCCAAGCACCTTCGGAACGAGCTAAAAAAAAATAAATCTAGGAAACAGGTAACTATGAGGTAACAGGGAAAAACTGGCATTATCCTATAAATCCAAATGCTTCTTTGCCCCTTACTGTTCATGGTGGAAAGTCAACAGTATAATGAACAAAGCAGTAAAATTATTGTTTACACAGGGTCTCAAAGAATTTTACCTATAACTTCCTGAAAAAGCTGTTTTATAGTGATTAGTAGGTTAGACAAATATATACCTCAGTTGAACAACATTAGACAGGGGTAAACGTGCTATTTTTACTGTGAAAATAAGACAAGCATCAAGGTTTTTACACTGGGGTCTTCCAATTTTTAAAATTAGGAAGTATCACTTGAAGAAAATCACTGAAGCTGACAAATCAAACAGTAAATTTAAACAAACACCAAGACTAGAACAGCCTGGTAAATGTGCATATAACCTCATTAGCTCTAGGATCACATACTGCTTCTCCTTGCCTTACTTCATATACACAGTTGAAAATAACCACTTAACAGTGAGGACAAAAAAATAGGACATGAAATCATGGATACTGCACTTTCCAGATCCTTCGAAACATGAATTCCAGTTTCCTGGCAGATTTAACTATAGCATTAATAAACACACAGAATATTCTCCATTATGCACACACCATTAACCATACAGGTTGCAAATTAGTTTCTTCTCTGACTCAGCCTTTGTGCAGGACCAGTCTGACTCTGAGCTCTTACTTTAGCTGACGGCTGACATGGATGCAGCCCGGGCTACAAGCAGCTTAGGTATGAAATGGTTGTTAAACAAGTCTGCATCCAAGCTGACTTCTGAAAAGCCACAAAAGCATTGCCCTTGCAAGGAGCCACAGCCTGTAAAAATTTGATAGCAAAGGCACAGCATGAACATTCAAAGCCAGCTGGGGCCACATGGCACTCAAGCAAAACTTAACCCATACTTGAAGGACTTGAAAATTTTGTGAACAGACGGCCAGACATTCCTGCACTAATCAGTCTGAGTGAGGATGAGCTTACTACTTCTCTGCAGGCCAGATCCCTTTATTCCCTGGTGACATGTTACCCAAGTTTCCCTCATTCCAGACAAAGAAAACCGGATAGCTATTTGCCAAAGTTCACATATATTAGTTTTGCAACTTAATAAAAATCATTTAGTTGACAGCTCAGAATTAAGCTTCTTTTATTTTATTATTTTTTGTGAAAAAAATAACAGGTACACTCCTGTACCACTTTTAAAAGGAAAATGCTTCTAATAAGTACTTCTCCAAGATTTATGCAATGAATGACCTTTACTGGGACTGGATGGAGTGAGAATTAAGAAGGAAAATTTCCTCCCTCAAGTATTCTCTCTCTTTGGCTCTTTTATTGGAAAAAATATATTAACATTTATCCTTTAATGGCATTTTCATTAATGTTAAAGCATTCATGTTAAACTTGACATCCATAAAGTTTATTTGTGAGGTCTTTCATGGCTATTGAATGGCATTTTGTTTTTCACCTCAGCAACACACTCTATTTTATACTGAAAGGAAGAAGAATAAAAATCAGTGACATGCATATCTTTCCACTGCTACCTGAATATGGCAAAGTAGTCCTGAACATAATCCACAAAGCCTAAAGGCAGCTGGTAGATTTGCAATTTTATTTTGCTGAAAGCTTTGTCCTTGCCAGTTTGCAGCATGTCACTGAGTTCTCACCTGACCTGTGAGGCATCTTTCAGTCACTAAGAGAAATTTAAAGTTTTGTGGTTTTAAATCCCCATAAATCCTTAATTCTAGATTGAAATCCTGGGCCACATCTTAAATATTATGGATCTTCCTCATCTATCTAGTTCTCATAATTTTTAACTGGCTTAGTTCCCTCTGAACAGTTTTGCACAGAATGAGGAACATATGGGCTTATGCATTTAAAAAAGGTTTCTATGGGTTTGAAAAGAATAGACATCTTATATTTCAAGATTATGTTTCACCTAATTAAGCAAACCTATATTATTTGGTTCAAGAACTGTCTCAACGAAATCTGTCATTCCCAGAATTTCAAGTATCATGTGAATACAGAATTTGAGTGATAAACCCATGGGAACACAGCTGGTGATTTTACAACAACTTTTGAAGGCTATGAAAAGTGTAAACTACATCACCTCTATCACATCCTATAATTTATGTCTCACATAGAAGACAAACATCTGTTCTAGAAATTAAAAAAAACAACCCACCAAACGCCCCCCCCCCCAAAAAAAAAGACAACCCAAACACAAAAAACAAGCAGAACGACAAAACCAAGTTTGTCATGGGTTTTTTCAGCTTAGCGGGAGAAAAAGTCAGTAAACAATCCAAATACTCTCTAGCTTCAGTAACTTTTAAAAACATCTAGTATCACAAACCAGCTACCTATTTCTGAAACAACACATCCATGGCTTAATCTTTTTGTAGTACTGATCAAATAATACCATACATTATAATCTTTCGAGGAAAGGATTATTTCCTTTAAAATAGACTTATTTGCCCATATAAATGTATCGTCCCCTGTACTTACATCTGTCTCAGCTCACTTCAAGTAAACAAAAATATTTTACAACACAAAATCCTTTCTAGTTTGAAACAATTACATCCATTTTTGTGTGAATTAGCATTTCTATTAACATATATTAGAAATAGCATAGAAATGAAGTCTTGATAGGCTCTAATTTGACACATCTCTCTTATCTCAGTTACAGAAGGTAGACAAATCTGATTTTAAAAGAGTTACTTGGCCCCACTCCTGCTATGTAAATCATTAGCTCATTGCCATTACTTGAATGATATTTGAAGAATCAAGGATTTTAATTTATTTAAAAACTGTATTTAAATTCAGATTAAAGAAATGTAAAGAACTTGCACCACAATGGGACAGCGCTGAACTTCTTGCTTGAATAAATTTCTGAGCAAAGATTTCCATATTTTCTATGCTAGAAACACAAGACTCAGGAAGCCTAGTTTGCCTGAAGTACAGTAAACCTCTCTTTATAAAAGGACTGAAAGCAAATATATAGTAGAAGGCATAGTACTGGAATAGCATTCTAAATATTTGAAGCATAAACCTTATCTGATGTAATATTGTTTGACAGTCTCTGAAAAATGAAATACTAGAAATCAATATTTTATCCAGCTATTCTAATTTATACACACTGAAATACAGCACCTCTTCTATGCTGACTTGGACAGTATCGTAACTAAATTTTTAGCTAAAGATACAATTTCGAAAGCATTTAATGTTAAATGTCTTGCTCTTTGAGGTAGCCTTATTTGAAACATTTACCATCTGAGCTGAAGCAATGAAATGCATTTTCATGTGGCATATTTTTAAACAAATTCAAAGCCAGCAGAGGGATGGTGAGATTCGGCACATCTTTGGTAAGGACAAAGTCAGATTTGAAATTAAAAGCTAGTTCAAGTCTGGCCTGGAAAACAAATACTTTCCTAAGTGCCTTGGCTTTAAAAGACTTGGGAATAGTATATATGGATCAGACCTATTTTTGCCTTGTTGCATATGTTCACTGTTCTTCCTTACATTAAGAAGACTCCAGAATCACAGAATGTTGGGGATTTGAAGGCACTTCTAGAGATCATCTAATCCAACCGCTCTGCCAGAGCAGGTTGACCTAAAATAGGTTGCACAGGATTGCATCCAGGTGGGTTTTGCATGTTTCCAGAGATGGAGATTCCACTACCTCTCTGAGCAGCCTGTTCCAGTGCTCTTATGTTTTTGTTGAACCTCCTGTGTTTCAATTTTTGACCATGTAGATAATGTCCCTGAATTCATTAGAAGGAAAGAAACACAAACTTCTGGGTGAATACAGCACAACAACAAAGGAAAACAGGATGTAACATTTTCATTAGTGCACAGTGGGACAACTATTTGGATTAAGAAAAACTTGTGGGAAACCAGTTTTCCAGACAATTTTAATTAGTATATTTTAACATTTGTAACTGGTATATTTTAAACAGTATAGCCACTTCTGTAAGGCAAATTTTTATAAATATTTAGAGTATTAGCTATAAGCATCCTTTAATACTTCAGAGATTTACAGACTGATAAAATTTATAGCTTTTCCTGCATGGATTTGTTACTCAGCATTCTGTAAGAAACACAAGATATGAAACTCATGAATAGAGACAGAAAAATTGACTAGTCCAAAAATGAAGAGGTATGTGTTTATTCAGTTTGTGATCACATTTAGAGAATGCCTTCTAGTGTGCCTCTATCACTCTCCATACAGAACGTATTTAATATTTTCTCAGCAGTTTATGATCATTGCTGAAAATAGATCTGTGACACACTGCAACGTCCAGTCTGGTTTCAAATTTGGTATGCTGACAGCAGCAAGCCAATCCTATATTAAAGTGACATTTTTAAAAAAAGTTCTTACTTCATCTTCCTGACATCTCCCACTACTGTAAACATTCAGATGGAAGAAGGCTACTCAGATAAGTATCACAATGTAGTCAACTAGTACAAAGTTTAGCTATACTGCAATTTCTTTCTGATTAGTGGCAATAAATATGGTCCTCTAGGCTTAAGCATTTCTTTTTCAGTGTTTGCATTGACAAAATTAATACTGTGTAAACTTTGCAAATGCTTCTGAATCAGCCTAAGCTTTGAAAAGAAGCTCCTGTCTTCTCATATAGTATTAAAAAACCAACCAACCAACCAACCAACCAAAAACAGAAAAAAAAACAAAACACAGACCCCAAACCACCCCATGAAACAATAAACAGCAAGTTACAGAATGTTCATTCTATATACCTTCACAATTCCACAGTTCTTCATCACACAGATCAAAGTATCTGGAAGTTAGTAAAGAAATATTAATTGCACACAAAGACCAGAATGAAGCCTATTTCTTAGTATCATCTTCTATTTTAACCCTGCAATTAAAAGAAATCTGAAAGGAATAAGAAAAAAAAAAAAAAAAAAAAAAAATACAATGAAAGAAAATAAATTATAATTATAATTTGCCATTAAAAGAAAAAACTCTCTGGAATGAGATTTGTGAAGTAACACTAAATCACTAAATTAGTGTGTGATATACAACTGCTTCAGAGATGACAGGCAAGGGAGGGGGCGAGTACAGACTGGAAAACACTATGGTGAACAGATCAGTGCAGTCTGTCCTACACATGTACGTACAGTTACAGGTAAGTGCTAAGGCTGGAGTCGCATACCTGTTTGCTCATGCCTTTGTAGAGTAGTTGCAATTAATATGACCTCAGAGCAAAAGATAAGCAACTGACAGAGGCACAGCAAGCACTTTAAACTGTTTTTTAATTATTCAGAATAATACATTCAGATATTCCTTTATATTGTTTCGTATGTTCTATGTATAAGACAGGATACTTCCAGGTTGCTTTCAAACAGTTCTAAGTATTAGTGTCAGGGAATTAATGATAGCAAAATTTATAGATAACAAAATTATTCCCATAATGACTGCTACATATTTATTCATCAAACACAGAGCAAAACATCTGGCTACAAATAAACTCTTCATAACTCTTCATAAAAAGTTTGATAGCAAACAAGTCTTTGATAAGTTAAATGTATAATGTCAGCCTTTCACATATCTTCCTTCTCTTCTAAAATTGTTGTCCACCAGAACTGAATAATTAATTTTATTATTTTTCAAAACCACCAAAAATGATACATAAATTGCCTGATATCTTTAACATCTCCACCCTGCCTTTAAAAAAACAAAAAACAAAAAAACCAAATTATGATAAAAAAAACTATGTGTTAGTAAACACCTTATTTTCTGAAGATCATGTCTCTAAACACAGTCATGGAGAATATCTTAACCCCATAAGAAAGACAGGAACTAGTAACAGACCAGAACTTCTCTAATTTTTAAAAAAATACAATTATGTAAAAGCAAAGCAAATACTGAAATCAAAGTATTAAATGTTTGCATAAATTCCTTGCCTCACTGTTACAAAAATTTTACTTGAAATGTGTTCTGAGACCTTCAAACACACAAAGTACTGTATTTTCAAGCAATAAAAGCAGTAGCTCCAGATTCAACAAACTGTAATCCACTGTAATACTTCTTTAACTCATATAATCTTTAACTCTTGTAAATCTCTGTATATCTAAAGGAGAAAACCCTTCTTAGAAAAGTTAGAGACATGACATAATTCTCCTATATTTTCAAGCACTATTAATAAATATTGCTAGCAGTAGTTTATATGTCTATACTACCATCTATCAGAGAAGTACAGAAAGCAAGCTGGTTTTAAAAGTTCTGACCAGCTCTGCACGAATTTGGCTGTTTCTTAAAGAAATATAAGTATTCCATAATGGGTACAAAAGTCAAGATTATCATGGTATAATCAAGATCCTGGATTTCAGCACTTTTTTCCAGAAGGATCCATGAAACTACCATGGCAAAAATTGTAAAAGCAAAAGTCAAAGTATTAATGTTATTTACCGTCTGCCAATCCAGGCCACTCAAAAGATCTTCAACTTGCACAGATGTCAGTGAGGGAGGAAACCACCTTTAGGCTGGTGAATACATACTGGAAGAACCCATCATGGAAAACTGCAAGTCCACAAGCTGTTTTTCAAATAGGATCTCAAAGGTGCCATGGAACTATTGACGTGTGCTAAGAACCAACAAAATGTAGTCAATTTGGGTGGAGGTTTTTGTGGTTGTGTGTTTTGCTGTTGATACTTTTTAAATCAAAATCTTTATTAGTCCTTCCTAATCAGGCCAACACGATTCTTTTCCTAACAGCCTTTTTCATGGCTTTCATTGACCATAACACTAAGCATAAAGTACAATTTCAGGAAAACACGTAGTCTAAAATGTATAGCAAACCCAAAACATTTCCTAATTTGAATGCCTTTTTTTTTTCTTTAAATGTCAGATGATGGTTCTTGTACTCTTACTTTATAGTAAAAATTACATTCCAGAAGCCTATCTCACTAAATGGCTCAGACACGAAAAAATTTCAGAGACAAAGCTTCTGAATAGGTTAAATCCTAGTGAAAGAGATGCAACAAAAGGACTTGCAAAGTCCTCACGATTGTCAGAACTCTAAAAATGCCAGTGTGAAAACCTAGGCAAATAAAATAAAATAAAATAAAATAAAATAAAATAAAATAAAATAAAATAAAATAAAATAAAATAAAACAGAAAAAACCCCTTCCACTAAGCCACTGAAATACATTTCAAGAAGTTCACACATTTCTGACAGTATTGCACTTACAAGGCTATGGTGAGTACATGGAGAAAATGTTTTCCTTCATTAATACACGCCCAGTAAGAGCTGTAGTCACAGGATTTAATGAGGGGTTTCTTGAATCAGCTCTTTTTACGAATTACATTTACATGGTAACACCATATGAAATGGGAGATTACACATGCAGTATTTGACCCAGATGTATCACTTTTTGCCTGAAAGCTCACTTTTCTTCACTAACAGAAAAGAAAAAAGAAGTATCAAATCTTCATTCTTCTCCTCTTACTGCTGATTTGTACCAGCAGACTGACCAGGTATCATCAGCAGTGCCAACTTCTTTCCAAGGAAAGGAAAAACACTCAGTTGTTCACAACACCTTTTTCCTTCCTTTAGAACAATCAAACACCTGAAGCTGAGCTACTGGGGAAATTACAACTGACCATAAGTTATATCAAAAAGAGGATGAGGAAGAAAATCATATTTCCAGGAATAGTGATATGTCTTCTGAGCCTTTTAGAAAGAAAAGGCAACACTGCACATCTCCTGTGGTTTGCCAGTAGCCTTACTGTGAGATGGTATTAAAATGTATATTATGTAAGTACACTAATCGGGACAAGAGGGTTGCTTAACCTCCCATAATAATTACATATAATCTAGATTCTTGGAAATATGCTACCACAGACCAATTAAGAGTAGGTTATCACTGTTTTTTCTGCTCATAAAATCCCTTTCATATACAATCTATATTTTAAACAGCTTCTTCAACAAAGCAGCAAATATATTTCAGAGTAATCTAAGAGAACTTAGTGCCTGATGACCATTACCCTTTCCTTAATTACTCATTCTGTTCACACTTTCTAGTTTTAAAATTCTAGCAGACATGAAGTATATCTTGAATGCTGTTAGGCTTGGAGAACATCTGTGCTGAATTCAGTTCCTTACTTTCTAAAAAGGGAAAGAAAACACAAATGAAATTTGTCTTTATCTAATAATATGATGCTTCTCCAAATCACTACGGCTATGCCAAAACCCAAAATTTTTAAAGTAAATTAGAACCTGTATGTCTCAGAGCACTTAAAGGTATTTGGGCACTAAAATATTTGTTTAATCTGAGCCAAACTCTCATCATTTCTGTAAAATGGGTAAATTAGTAACATAAAGTCAAATGATTATCATTGCATCTTCACTATTGCAGATCCTATTTACTCCTCTTATGGTTCTGTTATTCTACTATTGTAATGCAAGTATAGAGTTTGGGGTCATATCACATCCTGAATAGAAGGCAGAGAAACAACTGCTGCAGTCTGGAACCCAACTCTTGCCCAAATTTCAGACTTTCTGAGTTTGGACTTCAATGCTCTTGACAAGGCTGCAGAAGCTGAATTCTGCATTAGATGTGCGTATTTCTGCTCCGTTACTTCTTTCCATGTTGACTTCATGAGCACACACTCCTAAACAACCAGGGACCCACTCCCTTCCTTTTGAGCTAAAAATCGAGCTACTTTCTTGGCTACATTAGAAGCAGCAATGAATACTAAAGAGTGCAGTCCCAGGAAGGACAAAGTGAGGGGCAGCGTACTGCACAAGCAGGAATGTTTCAGGCACAGTAACAAAGTTGTTTCAAAACAATCTGTTACACTTGATATCTTTAACCTAACAGTAATAAAGGAATTGCTAGCTATTAATGCAGTATTTATTCAAGATGGATTATTAATGGGAAAAGAAAGTACCATGGATTACAATTACCAATTCAAAATGAAACTAATTTACACCAAAACAAAAACCATTCAAGGCATGGTTTTTTTCTGATTTGTGCTTATTTCCTACCCTGGTTTTTCAGTGATTACTTAAGATTCCCAACTGGTCTGTACCAACCCAAGCCATTCTTTGATTCTAATGTACTCAGAAAATTGTGGGTTTTTTTAACTAATAGTGCCAAGGGAGAAATAGGTTTTTTTAAGCTTTTATTTTTAATGCAGTAATATCAATTTCTTTGTTAGGAGATTCAAGTGTCAAATACCTTAGACAAAAAGGAAAGATAAGACACTCCAAGAATATTTTATTTTAAAATCTCTAACAGAAATTTAAAAAGCAATTTTTCTTACTTTACTGGACCTTCCTTGATGTTGTTTTTCTGGCTGACATACCTGTACAAGCCCATCTTATTACCCTTTGCCAAGGTCAGGCCTTGGCCCTCCTGACCCAATCCCTAAAGAACTGGGCAGTGTCCCTATATTGTTCCCAGGGTACCTGTCTCTGCTTTCACTGCTTGGGTGTTTCCTTCTCGCCCTTTAGTTTGAGCAGCAGGTCTCGACTCAGCCATGCCAGGCTCTTGCCTTCCTTGCCTGATTTCCTACACCTGAGGATCAAGAGCTCTTGCACTCTATGGAAAGCATCCTTGAAGATCTGCTAGCTCTGTTCTGCTCCCTTATCTATGACAGCAGTTTCCTGGAGGGTCCTATTGACTAACTCCTTGAAAAGCTAGAATTTTTCTTACCTAAAATTCAGGGTCCTGACTTTACTCTTTTCCTGACCCATGTCCCTCAGGACTGCAAACACCACTAGTGCTTGATCACTGCACCCCAGGCTGCCTCCAATCTTGATGTCACCAATTACCTCACTTGCGTTGGTGACCATCACATCCAGCATCATATCCCCTCTGGGTAGAGCTGTCTATTACTTGGCTTAAGAAGTTACACTCAAATGTATTCCAGGAGTCTCCTGGATTGCCTACAGCTAGTGTGATACTTTTGCAGCAGAAATCAGTGTGGTTGAAATCCCCCAGCAGGATAAAAGCCTGGGAGAGCAATGCCACCTGTAGCTGAAGTAAGAAGGCTTCATCAATAGGCTCCCATTGATTGGGTGGCCTATGGTAGATAATCTCTAATTGAGCCTCAGTATCTCATTCTTAACCACAAGCTTTCAACCTGCCCATGGCCATTCTTCAGAGACAGCTCTTCACAATCTTTCCATTTCCTGATGCAGAGAGCAATGGCTCTGTCCCTTCTTCCTTGCCTGTCCCTGATGAACAGACCGTAGCCATCAATAGCTGCGCTGTAGCCATGGGATTCATCCTACCAACTTTCAGAAGGGCAACCAGGTTGCAGCCTTCTGGAAGCACAGTGGCTTCCATCTCCTCCTGCTTGATGCCCCCACACTGTGGGCATTGGTGTAGAGGCACTTCAGGTGGGCTGTTGGCTGTGTCACCACCCTTGCAGAGGAACATACCTTAATTCCTCTGAAGTATTTCACCTGGGTTTCCCCGTTGGCTCCTATTACCTCAGGAGCCCCTGGGTTACCCCCATAAGACTTCAAATGAACTGCAGGGTAACCAGAACATCTCCAAGAAACTGGCTGAGGGCCTTCCCTAGCACCCTGTCCCTCTAATCTTGGACACAGCTTTCCACAGGCAAGCCTGAAATTACCCCTCTACCCCTCCTAGTCCAGTTTAAAGCTCTGTCATGGACCTTGATCAGTGTGAGTGTCTCCTTCCAGAATGTGCAAGTCCTACAACAGAAATTTCTGTCGAGCAACAGTTTTTCCTTTCCTTTCCCTTTCCTTTCTCCTTTCCTTTCCCTCCCTTCCCCTTCCCTTTCCATTTTATGCCACTGTATGATGCAATTCTGATCTTGCAGGTACCCACCCTAAATTTCCCTGTGGAAATACTTATTTTTCCTCCCTAAAGGGTCCCTATATTATGTGTAGAACTTGTTCATATTATATCCGTATTAATAACCTCTAAAACATAACAAAAAATTGCATTCTGAAGGACTTTAAATGCAATAAAACATCTCATGAGAAATCATTCAGATTAAATATATTTTGCTAACACCACATTTTAAACTACTCTCCCAGGATGTAGGAGCCACTCAATCAGCAAGTACTATGATCAAGAATACTTAGCATCCTCTCCCTATTTGAAATCTATAGTTTTCTCATTTAAAGTTGCCCAGTCAAAAGACAGATTAACACACAGAAAGTGGTACTTAGTAGTAACTGAAAATTCTGCAAACACTGCATGCCATGATGCAATTCTGCATTTAACAGCCATCTAATATTTCATCTGTATTGTCTGCACTTTTTCTTCCTTGAATCGTACTCCAAATCTGAAAACTAATGACATGAACCTCCATTTCTAAAATGAAACAAGAAGAAAGGTACAGGTTTTATGCAGTCATGAAGAATACTTAAGAAGAATGAGTAAAAATTATTTGGTGTTTAGAAATATTTGAAAACTATTTCCCACACATCAATTCCATGTACTCTAGGTAAAAAAAAAATTAAGATACTCTAAATGTTTTATTGTGTGCTTCAACATTCTCTTTGGTTTGAAATGAAGTTTTCAATCTAATCTTAATTGTTTGATGAATCACCGCTTCATTTTTATGCATAATTTCAGTCTTTCTTCAAGCCAAGATTTTGTATTAAAAACAAAAACAAAAAAAACAAAACAGCAACCCAAGGATTAAATGCAATTGCAGAAATATGTTGAGATGCCTATGATACTGAGAAAAAGCAATACGTTAGAGAATTTCTATATTCTCTGACCTGTGTGAGAACAACTTCTATACAACTTCTATGTTTAGAAATCAGACTCTGGAGACTTGCAGGCACATACACATCTGTCACTCATCTGGCACCTTCAAGTTATCAACTCTTGCTCTTCAGAGTGGTCATTAAAGTTGTACAAAGTCACAGTTGCAACGTGATCAGTATGGCCGCTTTTGTCAAGGTGCACCTTCTACTAACTGCTCAGCTCACCAAAGTGGGGCTTTTTTGATACCTTTTCCTTTAAACCTTTTGTTCTTATACAGGAAAACCCCAGAAATTTACAATAAAAGGCATTTCTGCTGCACACTTCCTTACAGTCCATGCATTTATTGCTTTTTGTGTAAGATGAATTTTATGAAGCATCTACTCCATGAGCAAAGTGTTCAGAATTGATTTTCATAGTGACATCCTCTACTGTTTTTATATCCACAATTTTACATTCATGAGAAAGAATTGCTATCCAGACATATTATTTGCAGACGCAGAAGTGAAGGCCAAGGTCTTCTAGTGGCCCTAACATTATGCCAAATACAACTGACTTTATGAGGACACCTGCTAAAATTTTCCTATTGCTTTGTGCATAAAATGGAACATATCTTCTACCTTGAAGCAAACACCCTTCCAACAGTTTTTCCAAAAATGGTCTTTTTACATCAAACAAGCAGTAAAGTTGGGCAAGACTTCTTACAAAGTTCAAATTTTTCAAACCTTGATTCTGTCACTCTTCATACAGACCAATGATTATCTTGGGGATACTTTTATTCCACCTCTAACTGCCTGAATTTGTTACAATATTAAACAGGTTTTATTACTAGGTTGCTGCATAAAAAATAGACATAAAAAACTTTTTTGGAATTACCATAAATGATAAGGCTCTACAAACTGCTGAAACAAACAGAAAAGCAATCCACAATGCTATATAAAAATACCCCTAGCACATAACAGACTTAACTTTTCCTATAGGACTAATTTTGCAGCCAGAGCAGGTTCTACATACAGTATTCAATAACCAGAAATGATCGGGCCCACTAGATGAAGCAAAGATACCCATGATCCATAGCAGACAAATCCCATCAGAGAAAGAACAAGCTACTCAGGCAGTATATTGAACATAGCCACATTATATCAGTCCATCTAGATCATAAGAGAAAGTACAATTAACAACTAAGAAGCTCCCAGCACAAAGACCAAAATGCAAAGCAAATAATGAAAGAGGACAACAGAAACACTATGAAACTTTACTTTTCTCCCTTCTTGATCATGGGAAACACAAAAAGAGAATCTATTTCTATAAGTGACATCTGAAATGGTAATTCAATATTAAACATCTTTTTCTGCAGCAATTCAGGCTGAGTGAGACCAAAGAATCACTGTTTAGAGTTTTCTTGTTGAATTAAAGTAGCACAAAATTGGGAATACGTATTTGTACTTCAGACTTAAAAACTCTGAGATCGCATTATGTCATGAAATGCCACTTGTACTTCTCCAAGAGATACTATATTACTATTTCAGCATTATCAAAATGTTCATTATCAATAATGTAAGGATACA
Organism: Florisuga fusca; assembly: GCA_038090715.1. Classification (NCBI taxonomy): domain Eukaryota; kingdom Metazoa; phylum Chordata; class Aves; order Apodiformes; family Trochilidae; genus Florisuga; species Florisuga fusca. Next base: position 13,997,788 of record JAAWXA010000023.1, read on the forward strand.
TAAAACCTAATTTGCAGTCACAATGTTTTATTTCACAGCTAAGTATACTTTGACTAATTACTTCATTGAACACCTAGAAAATCAGAACAGTTTGCTTGTTTTTATTTTAATGAGTGTAACATTTCACTACTAGGAGAAATAGAGCATTTGTTAAATGTTCCACTCTTCTGATTCTACCCTGTGCCAAATGCTGTTCTGCCAGAAAGTGAGTGGCAAACAAAACATGCTTGTGTGCACCAGAAAGTATGAAGTCTTTATGTAGGGCTGCCAACAGAAAAACAAACAAACGAGAACAAAAAAAGATGTCATGTTGAAGATAACAGGATTAGTTATATTTAACCTGCACTTAACTTATCTGTACCTTAAGTTACTATATTCAGATTACTTGGGGTAACAATATTAGCAAAAATAAAGGGGAAGAAAAGTATGAATAGTCAGATGCTTAAATTTTCCAGATGCTTAAATTTTCCTTTTTTTTAATTCAGGCTGTAAGTTAAGCAGGTTTTTTCCAGAATGGATACTAAAGTGACACCTCAAAGTTTTATAAAACAGGTCCATCAACTTGTGCATGGCAGCTCTGTGAACAGCAGTGACAGCAGAGTAACTATTCCCAGTTATGTCCTGAACCATTTATTTCAGCTTAGCTATTTGACAATAAAGGTTATATTAGCTTCAGAGAGAAAATTGATTTTCTGTCATATTTCTCCTATAAAGCCTGGAAAGGAGCAATTCAGGAGAAGAGAGGATCCTATATTAAGTTCTCAAATTAACTTGAAATCTTCCATCAGGCTGGCTGGTGGCAGATTTTAAGACTATGAAATTTCAGAAAGTAAGGAATGCAATGGTCATTCTTAAAGTAATGTTATTAAGCAAGAATGCCACATTTCTCCTAAAAGCCACTGTCCTGGAATTATGATTATTGCAGAGAAAAAGCTTGACAACACAGTCTGTGAAAACAGAAATAAATCCAAACAAATATTATGATTGGCTTGACCTTTTTCTTTCAAGAAACTAGACAATGCAACCAGACAATTCAAAATTATCATCCTTGAGTCCACCTTTTTTTATATGGAGATTCTTCTTTCCTTGTTGCACATTTGGGACTGACAGTACTGTCATGACTGGTCTACTAATATTTAATTTTATCAGAAATGGACGATAAACCTAATTGGAATATCAGAATACCAAAACAATTTATGAAACTACAGTAAACTGTCCTTCTACCTATCTGCTAAATACACAGAAGATTGGTAAAATCATTTATAGTCCTATAGGTAAGACAGAATAAAGAATGCATTAACAAAGAAAATCCTCAGATACTCACACAATTAAAAAGGCACTAGAAATTTCATGTGAACAAGTATCGTGGAGGCCATAATATCAAGCAATACATTATGTAAGATTTAATCATTCTGCATCATATTCTACTGTTGTTCTTCCAACCTCTTCTAACAATATTTTAGTTCTTCTGTGTTAATATCCAGAAACTTTGAAAGGACAATGGCATCAATAATCCAAATTCCTGATCATATGAATGCACGAAAGGTAAGTGGATTTTATATTTTTAATTTTTAAACATAAGAAAAATTCCAAAAATAAACATTTTTTAAAAGGTAATAAACAAGAAACCTTTACATGAGGATTTATGATTATGTGGAAACTGTAAAAGCTGAAGGGTCTATTGTTTCCATGGAAACTTTTCACCTATGGGATCCAGCCAACACAACACATTCATATCCTTTATAAAACAGACTTCACTAGGGGATTTCAGAATGTTCTACTAAAGCAGAAGAAGCAAAGCCACACTAACTTCAGATGGGGAAAATGAAAGCATAGAAAAATACTTCTGGAATCACAACGAAAGTCAGAGCATTGTGAGGTGCCCATCAAATTCAGGCCTTGTGATAATGACTCAAAGAACAGCAATACAGATAATGGAGGTAGGAGGGAGAAATACAGCAGAAAATCTATCATCATGAAGAATACTAGTTTCATGCATTAAATGACTAGCCATGGATCCTATGAAGAAGGCCATCAGATGACCAATGATGACTCAATACATTCACTGCTCTTTAGGAGGGCCAAATAACACTACCTGCAGGCACTGCCTTACAGTGGGGATTCCTCAGTAACGAGATGTGGAACACATATCAGGCAAGGCAAACAGGTAGGCTCAGCTGACAGCAGCACTACCCCTGCACTACTTTCCTCACTGTAAGAGACAGCCACAGCATGAGAGGATTTTAACAGGCCCTCCTGTCACTGGCTATCTGCAACAGTGCTACAGCCCTGTCATGGGGTCTGGGAAAGCCAATTCACATCCCCACTTGTGTCTCATCTCTTGTATTCAGAGCAAAATGCTGGGAGTGGTTAGAAAACTGGGAGAGCGCCGTAAAGCCTTCACAAAACTCAAGTAATCACTACCCTACGCAATTCCAGCACCTTTAACTCTCCCACCCAGTACAACAGGTATAGTTTCCTTCCAGGGACACAGTCTGCACAGCTATCAAGACACCACCTCTCCAGGACACATATATATCCTAATTATGATTCTCTCTAGCTACACCTATCACATGATATAGCATAACTCAGGTACCTTGGTCCCTACTCACCAGCACTGCTGTTCACTGCAAAATGGCAAACACATCAGAATGCATTTCACCAACAAAATGCACTGTTTTCACAAGGTTTATCCAATTAACCATTTGCACTGTTAGCCTTGCCTGCCACTGGAGCATTACCAAGCATTTTATGTTTCTCTCAAAGTAAAGAAAGGGAGTCTCTGAAGTAAACAGAAGCAATAAACTCTAAGCAGCTACAGGTCATAAATACTAACCCAGTATTGCTGCCTGTCCCTTTACCCCTCTCAATTTTATTCTTGCACCAGGTACCTGGAATTTCCATCTTACATGAAAATTAAAGTTTACAAGTTCATGGCCAGAACCACAAGGGGAAGTAAGAGGGTGAAATGTTAGCTGTAACCTTTTTATCCTACACAAACCAAAAATCCCAGTGCAACAGATTGCTGCAGAGCACAGAAAAAGCATTTAAAGATTTTCAAGATTTTTCAAGAAAATTAACAAAGGAAAGTATGCCACCAGATAATAAATCTCTTTAGTAAGACAAACACTTCTTTAAAATTAATGAGGTATTTCCATAACTGCTTTAGACTGCTTCAGCATGACGGTATTGTAATACACAGCCTTACTCAAATACATCAGCGAGTAAACTAAAAAAGGTTTTCTTTGGATCACACATCAGTGGAATCCGATGATTTGTCAGCTTGCTCCAGGAGACAGTTTTCTTATTATTGTTGCTACAATAGTCCCATCCTTCTATAGTCACATCATCCTATGACCACATAGCTGGACAAATTTGGCTAGTAAGTGAGCTAAATGAAGTTACAGACCTCATACAAATGACTGAAAAGTTTCATTCCACAATACGGAACTCCCTTTTAAGAAACATATTCTAAGTAAGAAAATACTTCCAGTGTCTACTTAGCGTTGCAGCTGCCGCAATTTAAGATGATGCCAAGGGGGAAATGACATCAGGACTTCTTGAAAGCCTATGACAAGAGTTGAGAGATCTACTACTACTTTAAAGTAGACTAAGAACCATCATGTATCTTCTTATTAAAGTTAAATCACCCCACTAGTACATGAAACAGCTTATGTTTGCTTCCCCATTAAAAATAAGGTTACACTGCCAAATTCCACTCCTCAATAGAAAATATTACCTTTTCCTCTTTTTATTGAAAAATAATACAAAATTCAAGGAAGAAACCCCTAAGATACTAAGCACACTAATGTGCCCATTAAAAAAAGCAGGAGCTAAGAATTGTGTGCATTTTACAGAAATTGTCCAGGGGGGGGG
>JAAWXA010000023.1:14001674-14256668 GCA_038090715.1 Florisuga fusca
GGGGGGGGGAGGGGGGAGGACGAGAGGAGCCTCTGCAGGAGGGAAGGGAGGGCAGTGGGGGGAGGGGCAGGCGCTGCGGTGGGGCCCGGGCGCTGTCCCTGGTGCTGAAACCATGGCCAAAGCCACAACCAGCTCCAGCTTTCAGCAGACCCACAGGTACCCACAGGAACAGGTTTGGGTTTTGCTTTGGTTTTTGTTGTTGTTGTTGGTGGGGTTTTTTAATTTGTTTTTTTTAAGGAGAAAATAAATAAATTCCATGTAATTCGAGTAGTTTCTCAAGTGCACATGTGTGTAAACTAGAACTATATTTCTAACATGGTTATAACAACTCATGGAGTCAGGAATAACACCTTTTGCAAAGATGCTTTAAATAGCTGGTAGTGCTGTCTGTGACATACAGAAGAGAATTTTTTCACTTTCACAAGAAGAATGAGGTGCATTCAAAACGTCTTCCTGTAAGACCTTCAAGTTGGGAAAGCCTGCTCTGCCTCAAAAAAAAAAAAAAATCTGGCCAAATTTAGTATTATTTTGTTCAACATTATGAGGAAGAATTAAATATTACTGTAAACAATAATTTTATATAATTCTATGTGTGACCTGACTATGTACCTGAATACACAGGCTTTTTACCTTTAAAATTTTCTTGATCAGGTAGCTTTATTTGGATAAAACCAGATAAAACTGCAGGCCTAGCATCACAAGTTTTGCAAAGCCTCAAACAATCTGGACCTCTGTGATATTGGTTCCATAACTAATTGAATCATTGCAACCAACCAGGTATCAATACCTGAGAGCTGTCTTTGATCAGAGCAAGATTTTGTGGGGTATATGTGGCTATGGAAGTTGCTTGTTAAAAAGTTACTGAGATCTGACAGAACTTCTCGAAAACAAGTCTTGGAAAACAGGCGTTCCTAATGACAAAGTTCTACCTTAGAAAACTTTCATCTAAACTCTATTTGCAACATTTCAGCCCTCAAAAAAAAAAAAAAAGCATGTTCACAGGGAACTGTTCATAATGAAAGCTAGTGTGATAGCTATGTATAGCAAATAATCACAGAATGACAAATCAATTTTTCAGTTTCATGCTTTGTTTCCAGCTCCAGATCAGCACTGTTCAGCTACCAGGTTTAGGCACTACAACACATTCTGTAAACTGTCTCATTTACAGCCATTGTTTCCATCTAATTCAAGACCCAAGTAAGTCATGATACTAAGCCATGGAAGGTTATAAATGAAGCGTAAGTCCAACATCCACTCCTTAAAAAAGGAGGATTTTTTTTTTGTGTGTCTTGATTTGCTGGCACTTTGCTTTTTTTTTTTTAAACACAATTTAGCAGGAAAAATTTACAGTAACTTCTTAATATGGCAATGCTTTCTCATAATGCTCTTCTAATAAGAAGAAAATCTAAAAGAAATGAAATCTGAAACCTAATATTTTAAACCCAGAACCATTTAGGAGCAGGAGAGGGAAAACACACACACAAGACCAAACCTTCAGTATATTGGAACTGGGTGTTTCCAAAGAAGTATAAAAAGAAGTATAAAAGTTTTCTCCATGAGACTCATAGTCAAACCTCAGCAGCATCAAAAGCTGTGTCAGCAGCAGATTGTAAGCACTGGCTAGAAAGGTAAGAGGAAAAGCCTACTGAGATATGGAATCTTAAGCTTCAAATTCTTTATCAGTGAAAAAAACAGTTTTAAAATCAATACTGGTGTTTGACGCATAGTCAGTACACAGGTGAAATATGCTTGTATTGTCTTCTTTTCATAAAAAGCCTGACAATCATCCCATGCAGCCATTAGCTTCTATGTAATCTTATCAGCCTGTAAAAAATTGGTATTATCCTACAGCCTGCTAATAAAAGCACAGCAAGCAATCTCTTATTATCTTATTGTTACCAGAGCAATGTTTTTGATTGATAGGAATATGAAAAAGGAACAAGAACCCAAAATTACCAGAACAAACTTAGACTATATTAGCTAACACTTCCTCTTTCTCTCATCATCATGAAATGGTCTGCCACATGGCACACCAAAGTAATAACATTTCCCAAACATGAGTCAGAAGACTTACTGATGAAGAACTTAACTTTCTAAAGCATATTAAATGAAGCTAAGCACACCATAGGCTGGCTCGCAGCTATAGTTTAGGAGCACTTCAGCCATTAAACATAACCACAATCCATGACCACAAAATCACAGAAGAGCTTCACCAGGAGGCAGTGTCTTCTAAGTGCAGATACAGGTGGATTCCCATGACAACATAGCATCTAAGTCCAAACCATGCTCATGGCAAGAGAAGTAGAATAACCTCCCATACCTTTTGAGAAATACCATACAATATTGACAAGAGACAGGATTAGAGATTTGTCATATATTGTATGTAACACTATGTACAATACGAGCTTTACATCAAGACAAACTATGAAGGAAAAGCAGTATGTGTCAAAGAACGTCAGTAATCTAAATCATCCGCTACAGCTGCTCCTCCCCACTCTCCCATCACATCTCTTGCTGAATAAAAAAATTATGCCACCTGAAAAGACTGCAATTACATGACTCTTTCCAGGCAGCTATACTTGAAAACAAAGGTCTTTACACTTCCTGTAAAAAAATTTTCCACCTGTATGTTAGTTATGTATTTATCTGTTAAATTGTTCCTAAGAGACTTCAAGAAGAGAACTGAAGACAAATTAGCAAAAAAGCACAAATATCTGCTGTCTGGCTGAAGAATTAATCAATTCTGTGGAATTGTAAGGCTTCTATTCTTTCCATCACATGTCTCAAATCATTCAGAGAAGAAATATCTGCTATTTAATTAACACTCACATATGTGTCATTTTCACATATCAGGACTTACTCTAATTTCACCTTTTGTTGAAGTGATCAAAGTCAGTAATAAATTTTACTATAATAAATACTGTGGGTCCCCCTCCCCCTTTTTTTTTAAAGCAATACATTGTTTAACTTAACGTTGTCAGGCAATAAAACAACATAAACAGGCATGTAAAATCTCTACCTTTTTTCATTGACTGCAGACATTATAAGTATCGAGTATCTCTGTATGTACAACAGCCATGAAAATCCTTTAACAGAAACGTATAAGCACTACTTACTTTGTAGCACAGAATAAAGTATATACTTTTTCAAGTATTTCATCTACCATTACATCTACTTAAACTTAAGCAAGTAACAAGTGAAACAACATAGGTAAATGTAAAACAATTCATTCCCATCAGGAACATTCAGCTACTGCCTCCTCCCTTAAAAAGCATGTCAGTGTCTCCCGAACTATTTACAAGCTGTAAGGTAAATGTTAGCAGCAGCTCTAGTCTGGCATTTAAAATAAATGTTAGCAGCTACTCTAATGTGGCATTTGAAATACCCATTAGGATTCAGTCTCAATTCGAACTTGAAGAGAATATCTACTTACAAAAAAAAAAAAAAAAAAAAAAAAAAAACCAAAAAAGCACACTCTTCACAATAAATGGGCACACATCATTTCAAGCTATATGTTAAAAATTATTTTGGAAGGTACAAACCATACACCCAACCCACCACAGTCAAGTCAGATCCACCACACACTCTCCATAAATGTCAAAGTATTTACCTGACAATATTTAAAGCCTCAAAAGTTGCAAATCCCTTGCTGCCTTTGAGATGGCAGAACATGACAACACTGCTGAAGAACAGACAGAGGTCCACCATTGCTCTCACAGCACTTGTTGTGCAGTATGCAGAACTAAATTTCATGTCAAAGTATGGTAAACATTGGGAGGCAAAAAGAAAGAGGCAGGCAGATGATAAAACTAATGTAGCAGTGCTTAATTTCTATGTGTGTTGAAGGGGAAAAAAAAATCTTCTCTCTGTCTTACTGGATTCCACAAAGTTATGTGAAGGAAACTAATATTCATCACCATTTCTGTATGAACAACAAAATATATTAAGACTATAGAAACTTAGCAGACTTAAGTAGAAAAAAGATTTACCAGGAAGCTACAAGCAGTACTTTTCCTCTGCAAAGAATCAGAACTCTAGAATAAAGTTTGGTCTGCATCAGTGGACATAAGACTCATCACTGTAACAAGCAAGACATTACCACACGAATGAGTCCAAAAGCCACATTACAATCCCAAAGCTTTTTCAGTTTGTTTTGGTTCTTTTTTTTCCTTTTCTTTTCAGAAGTCCTGCAAGGTAACCATATCAAGACTGACTCGTGTCTTTCACTACCTTCTTTATTAAAATGTCTTGTATTCTCTGAGAGAACTACACTCAGACAAACAGATCTCATTTTTGCTTCTCATGGACAAGAGTTCACCATGTTACAGCTTTTAAAAATTTTCCAGTACCACATTTTGAAAAATAATGGTTAAGCTGAACAGGTATAAGGGAAAACGTTTATTTTGGCAGCAACGAGTACCTTCTCTGCCATATCATGGCACTTATTATTGGCTTTTATAAATGTACCACTACCACTCCAAGTATATAACTTTCAAGTTGAGTTTTCTGCAATAGTCATGGCAGTTTATGCTTGCAAAGTCTAGGTTAGTGTCACTATTTTTTGCTAATCTTTACTCAGTTTTGCTGTTTCATTTTCTCTACTGTATGAAAACTTCTTCCTGTACTTAACTCACTTTATAATAATAACATTACTTTATGAACCCCACAATGTATGTTCACAAAAAAACCAAAAAAACCCCCAAAAAACCACAAAAACAAAACAAAACAAAAAACCCCAAAAAAAGCCCCTATCAGCTGCAGCAGTCATTTCATCAACTGTATTATTCGGGAAACATAAAAGTTTATTTAGCTTTTTTTATCAGAGTATATAAAATCAACCAGAAGTCCTGCAGAACTGTTTAAATAATACATAGACATGAAATGGGGGGCATATTAATATCTGACTGTCTCAAGTCACTGCAATCTGTGTTTTTAAAACTTAACAGAACTGTAGTGCTAATGACAAGATTTGGTTTTTAAATTCATTTTGCACAACAGTTCTATCAACAAACTCATCTGTAAACAGACACCCAAGATTTTCCCTCATCACACAACTACAGTTATACTTTTCACTGCATACTAAGGCTTTTTCTCAAATGTTGAAGAAAGTTTAATTAACTACTGAAATACTGAAAAAGTCCACATCATGTTTTCAATGCACCCTTGTACTCCTTCGGCCTTCATTTCAGCAACAATCCTTTCCAATGGCATTAGTGAAAGACTAAGATAACTTACTTAGTTAAACATTTTGGCCCAAACAGGCGGCATTTATGACTGTTAAGCCTCCCTAAAATCAGTGCAACAAACTCGTGGAAGACTATACCTCCATATGACAATGTACCACAGAGCTGCTGCAACATGTAAAATACCACTTCAGCAATGTTGTTACAGAAAAAACCTGCATCATCTGTAGCCTGTGCTCAAAGAAGCTCTGTAGTTAAAACTGGATGCAAAATCCATCATAAGCTATGACTTCCACTAATTACTGGGGCAAACCACTCAAAAATTACAGGAATAGATTGCACAGTTTTTGCTTCCACAGAGCACACTGCACAGGAAGATTGCCTTAAGAAGTTCCCTCTAGCCATTGTTATCATGCTGGTAGTCCTAACATTTGTCAGATATCCATAATGGGCACTTGTAGATTAGAAAAAAATACTGCACTTACTAGCATTCTTAAATGCTAGAAGCATTTGGTCTACCTGTAGGTAGACCTGTAACTGCACAGACATTAAAACCTTCAGATAAAACATGTCTGTGAGCAACTATAATCACTGACAAGTGATATAGAATGATTTGCATCATTAATTACATGCAACTGAGGTTCTGAAGTCAGCCAGATTTACATGATTCACTGTGAACTTGGAAGTAGTTCACTGCAGAGAGCTCTGCAATTAGACAAGGTGAACTCTTCCTCATATATTTTAATTTATGGACAGTGTAAGGGCAGCATATAAAATTCTCTAGCAATAACAGAATTTGGTATACAATCCTAACAATAGTTATCCTACCAATTGGAAGACCTTTCAGAAATTTCTTTTTTTCATTTCCCCCTGAATTTGAACTGGCTTGAAGCTCGCACTGCTCTAGGAAGACAATTTAACTTCACTATTTAGCTCTTTCTCCTCAAAATGCCCTCTGATGGAAAGGCAGAGGAAGCAGGTACCTGCAGAAACAGTATCAGTGGATACCATGAACAAAGAAGATTGTCAGAAACCCTAAGTTCAAGCAAGGAAGTTTTCCCTCATGAGATCCATGCTGTGTAGGAATGACAAGAATAGCAGACCATCTACATAAGGCTGAGCAACCTCCTTCCAGACAACAAAAGGCTGGTTCACTACTCCCAGATTACATCCATAAATCAAACTTGATCATCATCCCAATTTAGATAAACTGTAGCTATTATGTGAAAAACACAGTCTTTACCACTTGATATGCAATACCAACTAGTAGCATTAAGAAGTTTTTACGCTGCAGAAATTGCAGCCATAAACCCTGGGGGACGAGCAAGTACTGGAGCAGATTTGGCTCTGGTCAGCAGAAAGCAGCCCAGCAAATACATGGCACTGAACAGCATAGACTTTAGGGATGGTTAGGATCTTTCTTTTTGAAATTGGGTTTTGGAGGGATTTTTTATACTTTCCTTCTAGAAGAGAACTTTCATGAACTTATTATGCCAGTCATTTTTCTATTTTCTCCTGTATAACTTCCACAACTTTCAAGAAAAGACTTTGGTTTTTGAGATACTAGAGTCTTGCTGATACATTGCAACAAAGCTCTCACAGAAAAAAAAAACCTAGAAAAGCACAAGAGGATTCTTGTGATTCAGAAGTCCCACACTGCCCCCACTATTAAAAATTAACTATCATACTTATCTGATCCCTGTGAAAATGTTGCATGTATTCTTCAGCTAATGCTAATGATTTAATTAAAACAGGAATGCCAGGGGGCAATTTTAAACCAGGTAACATTTTTTACTTCTGCTTTTCACATCTTGTATCTTAATATGAAGCATTGTTTTCACCTAACCATTCATCTTTAATCAATCAATGGAAGAATAAAACCAAAGCAAACCAAAAGTTTTCTTTTTTCAGACCACAAATCACTAGACATGAACTCTGATCACTGTGCTACCAGTAAGCAACTGGCGACTACTTCCAGTGAAGGATACTGCTTACATATAGGTGCTGAAACAATTCAATGAACTTGTCAAACCCAAATATTGATCAAAAAAGGTATCTCAAAAAAACAAGAAAAATGCAAGCTTACCAGTACTTTTCTGAAATCACACAGACATGTTATGAGTATCAACCACCTGTTGAACTTAACACTATGTGTCACAAACCCCAAAAAGACAGTTGAAACACTACTCCTTTCAGGGTTGCAGTTGCCACACTATCTTTTAGCTAATACCTAAAAGACATCATGCTTGCTTCCTCAACAGTTCCTTATTTTCTGTATCAAAACAGGAAACAAAAAAACCCAGACAAGAAACATGTCTGTAAACAGTAGATGTCTGTGTTGAGTACATTTACTGCTGCATCTAGAAATAGGCTACTCATGCTTTGGGGTGGGAAAGGATGTCTTTTTTTTTTTTTTCAGTCTTGCATGCTGCTGGTTTAATTTATACACAGCAAAACATATTCCTAGAGGTAAAAATACCATGAAAATTGCACAGATCTTATGTATTATTTTGTTCTAGCCATTAATATAATACAAAACTGCATTGTCTTCTTTAGTGGAAAATAACAGGAAATTATATTTACTGCTAGAACAACACTTCAGTATGTTTATGCTCAAAGATGGTCAAGGGATGAAAAACTAAACACTGATGCCTTTTAAATTATAAGAGTAAGTTATAGGCCTACACTTACTATAACACACACATATTAGAAAGGTAGGCTTTAACATGGGGGCTTTGTTGTATTTAAACAGAGATAGGAATCTTCTTTAAACTATTTTTTCATCCAATTTCTTACAAACTGCTGCTTTTCAGCATATAAAGAATAATGTTTTTCAGTACTAGCAGGCTGCATGCATTTAAATAAAAATGTTAAGACCCTCTCTAGTGCAGTTTGCAACTTCCTTAATTTTTTTTTTTCTGGAATGCTGGGACATGATCACAGGAGATCACTGCAGTGTGCTAAGGCATGCTGCACCCATGTGCACTGTGGAACACCAGAGCATGCCACGTCCTGCTGAGCAGCCAAGACCACTGGCTGCCAAAGGCAGACTTGTCCTACCATAGCAAATCAAAACCTTCCTCTTACCTCGACTTCCTTGCTCTTCTCTTTGTTTCTGCCCATTGAACTTCTCCCATTGCTGGCAGTCTCCCGTGCTGGTACTACAGAAATCTGTTGGAGGGGCATTTTTACAGAGTTGCAGCAGGTTGCCAATACCTGTTTGGATGCCTTATATCTTCACTCCCCCCGAGTAGCCCACCTGTATAATTGTTCATATCCTTGCTTTGCCAAGCTCAGCTCTAAATAAAAAGGGGAAAATATTATTTGAGAAACCATGTAGCATATGCCAAGATCTTCCATTTAAAAAAAAAAAAAGTAGAGCAGAGTAAATCGCAAGCACAAATGAGAAACAGCAAACAAAGGCACAATAATCCAGAGAGTTTCACATACTTAGACAGATGAGTTGCTCCAAGTCGTAACTCCTCTGCTTTGTCTCTGGAACACCCCCTTGCCCCTCTATCCCCAGGAGCGTTGTGGGAGACAATTCAATCTCTGTGTTACCTAATAACTGTCATGGAAACCAAGGAAACCAGGGTCTCACCGGCCCTTATTAGCAATTGCTTCCCTCTAATGGCACAGACTCCCACATTTGCAGCAGCTGCCACTTCTGCTTTTGTTTCCTGTCCAGTTCCACAGGAGTCCACTGAGCACCCAGCGACACCGCCTCGTGCTGACTAGGTAAAGCAGCCTAAGGCTGAAAAGCTTAGTGTCCTATTTCGGAGCCAAAATCTCCTCCTTTAAAAGCACAGAGAGCTTGCTGTGTCCTTCATGCGTCTACAATAATCTCCTTAGGTCAAAGGATCTGCCTTGAAGTGAAGAGCAGTGGTGAGCGAATGAGGTGTAAAAAAGGAAGACAAGACTGGGAGGGTTTTCAAATGTGCCTTCCTGAGGTTGATAGTAAGAATTTAACCCTTTGCTGTCCTCATCTTTTCACCGAGATATCAACAGAAGTAAGCTCTGCAGGACAAGCCAAAGGCAGATATGTATGTGTCTTTGCAGTAATCCTTTGCACTCTCAAAACGACATTTACATGAGCTTTCCCACCCAATAGCTTGTTTTCTCTGTTACAAGAAGCAAAATGCCCAAGAAAACTGCTTTGCCATCTCTCCTCTCTCTAAAATGCCAAGCAACAGAAGAATATCCCAGGTGCTGTGTAACAAAAATGGATATGAAGAAAGGATACTCTTAATACTTATAGCTCTGTAAAAAATTCATTATCCTTGATAAATACCAAGAATGCAAGCAAAACTGATTGTGATAAAAAATAGTAGAGATCACCAGATTAGAAGACAAATTCTTCCCACTCTATAAATAATACAGGACTGAAAGCAGAAAAAAAAAACCCAAAACATCAGAAAACAGAGCAAACACCAACAATGTTTTAATATGCTGATTAATAATAATTATAAAAAATATTTAAGTATCCAGATTGAAAAAAAATCACCTCCTGCTTAGCAAGATGGCTCTAATAAAAAAAAATTATTGTAGCAGTATTCAAAGACAATAAATGCTATACACCAGACTAGTTAGGTTTAACAGCTAAACTATACTATAAGGTAAAGGAAATTTCTTTTTCATTTAACAAAGTTTTAAAGCTACAGAAATATTCTTTTCCTTCATCTGAGGAGCAACGGTATTGAGAATCTCTAAACCTGGCCCTGCTTTGTCATGATAATCACTTACCTCTTTGATAAAAATACTGTCAGAAACCTAGTGGGTTTGAGGCATTAAAATGGGGTTTTCCTGTAGCATCTGTTTTCATGTCTAGTTAAGTTTAAAACAAGTCAAGCTGCCTTTTGATACTGTGCCAATAATTCTGCATTTTAAATCATCTGAACTTGAGATTCAAGTTGGAGATTTCTAGGTTAACCAGTAATCTCTTTAATCCCATTTACGTCTGTTTTAGTTAGCCAGAATAAGGACCTTGAAGGGTGTGATGTGCTTGGTTCTTTTAAAAATTAAGTCTTGTGGACCTTTTTTTTCCACCACAGTGAAACTACAACATTAAAAAGTATATAGCAAAAAAAGAAAACTTGATCCAAAGCAAGGAGCATACCTTACTATGAAGTAAATCCATGCTCACATTCTGTTTAACTGATTACATTTCTTCACCATGTGGAGATTGCTAGATAACATGCAATTGCCCTCACCGCATATGTGATAAACACAGCTCTTCCTGTCCTGAGCACTGAAGTCACAAACCAACCAAGCCTCATACTGCTGTGTGTACAGAGAGCACCATGGTTCATGACAACAAAACTGTTGGAAGATATAGGACACACCCAAAACCAAACCAGCAAAATCTGTGGCAGAGGTGGGGTTGGGGTCACTTATCTGTCCCACACTTTCATGTTCCCTCTTTGCTTTTCCCAATTTACTATACAGAATTATAGAACTTAAAGCTTTTGCATAGTTCACCAATGACCTCAGAACAGCAGTAGAGTATCAGTGTGCATTTTGCAGAAACCAGAAAACTATTGATTAAACTGTTCAATGATGTGTTTTTAGCTCCCAGAGAACTTCACAACATGTGGAGAATAATTTGCAGGCTCTTACATTCTCTTTGGTCACTGCCTACTACATCTCAGAGCAGTCACAGGGAGCTGAGTGCAGCCCTCTTGCAGAAGAGGAAGCAGAGGATGAAAAGAAGCCTGAGGTAAGCTTCAGGTAGATGAAACATGTCAGATCTCTAATCTTCCTTCCCCCACTGAACAGTACCTTTACTCTACTCACTCAGATCCTGTAAAGTTATAAATTACCTATAAAGATTCTATTAAAATTCTATAAATATTCTAATATTCTATGAAGCTGTAAATAAATAAATACGGTATCTTCCACTCATCTCCCATGGCAATCAGCCTGGGATATTCTATTTAAACAATGCTAATTTTGGCAAATACATCACCCAGAGAGCTAGCATTCAGTACCATGCTTCACCCAAAAGACAGCACGACAGCTGCTCTGGTGGAATATAGAGCTGTCATGCAAAGCAGCTAGATGGGGTTTCAGCCTTAAGGGGATGACAATAACAGAAGAGACTTGTTGACCTGGACCAGGTGGAAATCACTTGTCAGAGAGCTATGTAGTGGGTGGTCCATTAGTAACTGATTTAAGTTACAGAAATATAATCCACAGTTCTTGAAGCAAGTAATTACAGAAGAGAGAAGTAATCTCCTTTTCACCTATTGTTTGCAATGCTATTTATCCAAATTAAAAGAACTCAAAGGATCCAAATTAATTTTTAGTCACCCAAAACTCTCCCCTTTGTCAGCCCATGGTGACCAAGAAGGTAATCATGAGGAACTGTTTCCCCAGTGTTTCACAACATGGGTCTGCTCCCTAGCTGTGGCCTACACCCTGTGCTTCTGATTTAGCCTGCAACATGTCCAACCTCTTTGCTTGTCCCCTCCACCCATGACTCTAAGGCTACAATGTCCTCTTTCACATTCCAGACACATACATTCACTGTACCAAAGTTATCCCAGAAAGAATTTCCTTAGGAATCAGACAATAAAAAGGGGATCTCTAACCCTACATACAGAATGTTTTTATTCTAACTTAATAAGGAGCAAATAATCTTCTCACAGAATCAGTTTACGCAAGCCTACAGCACTGAAGTAAGAAAGCAATCTGATCAGCTATGGTTAACGGCCTAAACACGGTGACATAAGCATCAATGAGAGAACGAAAAACAGCATTAACCCTTAACACAATTACAAGGAAACTCTGTACTGCCCATTTATTGGCAGCTTACATACAATCACTCTGCCTTGTTGTCCTCACTTAGAAAATTCCAAATTTTTGCCAGACTCTTGGATTAAAGAAAAATAGTAAGTTTCTCCTCATAAATAATACTTATTTTTTATCAGGACCAGGTAATTCTGATTTTTTTTTAGTCATCATAAAATCATCTTTATATAAAAAGTACTGTAGCTATATGATATTGAAGCCAAAAGCTATACTGAATTAGAAAATATGCATTTAATTGTGAACATAATATGCTTAGAAGTTGGTAGGTTGGACTCCACACTACTTGTCAAAAAGATACGTTGGCTATGAATGCACAATGCACAGCCCACGAGACTATAGTCCTGAGATCTAGTAATGAGTTTCACTGCCTTCAAACTTAATACAGAAAAGTTACATACACTGTATATACTACACTCCCTTTACTATCTAACAGAAGATTTTACAGCCTCATAAAAGTTTTCAGACATAATACCATGCTTCCCATATACTCCAAACATCTTACCCTATCTGTCTAGTCTATACCTCCCATGTCCTCCATTTTATATAACACCTTATCATCTGTATTTGCTTAATAGGAAATTGATGAAGACTCTACCACCTTATTTGTTGTCATCATCAGTTTATTTAAGAACCCAACAAAACAAAGTGGTTTTTTGAAAAGAGGTTGGACTAGATATATCCCTCTGGAAAGTACAAAGTCATCTGTAACCTAAAATTTCTTCAAAGGATCCACTTCATTACTCTCTGATATTAACAAGTGCATCAAAGCAATGAAACCTCTCACCTGCACTGATGACAAAATTACCAAAGGGTAATGCATGTGACAACTGCAAACAATAAGAGTAAGGGGTTTTGTCAGGAGCTGGATTTCAAAAGGTTTTACAGAAGATAATAACTACAATTTTAAATTCAATTCTGCTGTCAGGGTATTTTTATATCAGTTCATAGCTAAAATTAAGGTTACATGCCCACACGTATTCAGAGGCCTTTATTTATAAGGACACACACACATATATATAAATACACATAAAAATTTCCAATAGCAGCCCTTAAACACAAGTTTTCCTTTTTCTAAAGACACTGCAGAATAAAGCAATGTCCACATATACAATTAGTGTAAAATTTAGTATGTTATACTAAGAAGTAAGTCAGAAAAGGAGCCCACTTTCACTCACAAATAATAATGCAGCTTTATTTCCCTTAAAATAGCAATTATTCTCCTACATCGTTTTGAGAGTAAAAAGAAAATGTAGATCTCAGCTATAATAGTAAATTTAATGCAGGATACTTGTTTCCACTTTCGGCCTGTCTTATTTTCTCATCTCATCTTGCTTCTTACAGAGAAGCAAGTCACAACTAAATTAAAGATGCAGCTAGCAGTTGTCTAATGCAGACCAAATAAGACATGCAAACCAACTCCCTGGGCTTCACAGAATCCTGAAGCTATACAACACTAAAACCAAATTAAATTTTTAGATCAATAAAAAATTTGTTTAGCTTCTCTCTCATCCCTTGAAGTTTAAAAAAGACAAACAAAAACTTCAGCTCTCAGCAGTACAAAGTGAGTCATGGAATTAGTGCAAATTTTAAAGGTACCTTAAGCCAAATATAGTTTAGAAAAATAATAATTTTAAAATATCAAAATATTTCAAAGTAGTGTGGAGCAGTGGGCAGGTACCTTTTCCTCTGAATGGGAAACCCTGTTGCTCTCTGGACCAGTATGTCTTAGATACTGTTCTGCACTGCAGGCTGGCTACACAGAAAGAAGCCCCAGGAGTGCAGGAGTCTTAGGAGGAACTCTTGTGCAAGTTAATACTCATCATAAACAAAATTAAAAAGTTATTTATAACAAATGGTGGTGAGATATTATATCAGAAGTCACTTTTTAAATGCTATATGGAATTGATATAGACTTGAATGCAGCCACCATGTTATTAGATCCTCAGGGGGAGTTTGATAGCCTTCCACTCTGCCAGCCCTTAGTTTCGTAACTGAATGAAGTGCTGAGAAGCACCAGATAAGGCAATATGACTGTAAGTGTAGTAAGGAGGTAATAAACTAAGAACTTCAAAGGGGCGTCTTTGCATACATTTTCTGTGTTGCCATTCACAGGATATTGTACATTATTACACATAATTTCATCAGCAGCATTACTAAGCTCAGTAATGCTTTTTCCTCCATGGAAAGGCTAAGATAGAAGTCAGTGTAAAGATGGAAGAATCTATTTGCCATTTGCACACTGTGCAGATATACTGCCTAAGCGTTTTTAGAAAACCTAAAAATGCAGCATCATAAAAGTAAAAAATGAATTTTAAAAATTAAAAACTAATAGCTGAGACAATTAAAATATGCCTACTGCATCAAATAAAAGTTTACCTAGCTGAAACTTAGCTTTGATGAAAGCAAAATATTAAATGACAGAACAGTAATAAACTGCATAAAATGTGTCCCCAGACACATTAAAATCAATTATCTTCTAGAAAGCAAAATACTTCTGATATCCACTGTTAAACACAAAAACTTTCATGGATGCCTCCAATACAGTGTTTGCACTAAGTTTATTTTATCTAAATGAAACCAAGCTTACTAATTACTCAGTTGTCACACCACAATGTAGTCATGAAACAGAGGACAAAGGAAGACATGCAGAAGTTCCACAAACCACCAGTGGCTTCAGGAGCTCATGTCTCTCACAGGTTAGAGTAACAATTTGGAAATTTTTGTCTAAATATAACTATATCTTACAAAACCAGACAGAAGAAGTTCATGACAAACTTTTACACTAAATGGGCAGACTATGTATTTGAGCAATTTTCACTACAAGAGAAATGAAATTATGCAGTTAACTGAACACCCACTGAACAAACTACTATTTATACTGCAGCAACACTTAGTTACTCCCTACATAAACAAGAATCCTACTATTGTTTACATTTATTTGCAGTAGGCAGCTTGTGTCTACACCCACAAGTACCAAGAGCTTCTATCACTGCTCCAGTTCAGGTAGTTCTACCTTCTTGATGAACACTAAACTCAGTCCACAAGCACTGCTGACTTTCAGCAATATAAATATATGGTGGTAAATTAATAAAATTACACTGTATGAAACTATGTTCCTCATTTTGTAATGGTGGAAAAAATCTGCACGCCACACTGTCTGGCTGCACATGTCCACCAGCATACAAACACAAAATTAATACATTGCTGTCCATGTGCTTCTTCAGGTCACAAATACAATTCAAGCTGTTCAGGAAATGTCTATTAAGTTATTTGGATATGTTTACTAGAGAAAAAAATTACTTACTAAAAGTACTAAAGAGTAGATGGTAAAGAAAGACATTGCCACCTTATGCATTAAGTTCCAGTGTTTCCCATTTCCTAATGACATATGTGAAATATGTTCATCTGATTCGTGTCAGTCTCTTACATACCCTTGTATAACCACAAGCCTAAGATGTATATAGTTTATTTTTTTGCGAAGGCCACGTGAAAAACATTACTGGTTTGAACCAGTTCTGCTGCTGGCCCCACTGTGCTGTGTAAGAGAAGCCCACGTGTAAAGTTTGGGGTTGTCCTAAGGGCAAGCCGAGGAGCAGACCTTAAGAGGTGAAGAGGGCATGTGCTGAAGAGGATACGCCTGTTCCTGGAATTCGTTTGCAAGGACCAACCTTTTCTATGAATACATATTAGTATGGGGGGCAATGGGATGTCACACGGCGGGAAAAAAAGAGGGAGGAGAGTTTGTGAGAAAAATGCATAAAAGGGAGGAATGGAATTTGGCACGCCTGCACCTTGGTCAGAGCAGAGACTCCCAGTGCACCCAGCACTGTTTGCTTGCTTTAATTTGCTTAATCAATTGTAAATTTTGATTACAATCCCGTTTGGGTCTCATTTATCTCACATACATGTAAAAGGCATTTTAACAGCTCTCTAATATAAGGTGGTTAATAGAAACATAAAAATGCAGCAAGCAGTGGAACCCACTGCTTAGCTTTGGGTTAGATGCTGCAAACTTTAATCCAACACTCTTAAAGAGTTCCAGTGTCACTCAGTAAGAATGGACAAGTTCTTGGCCAAGATTCAAAGGTATCACAGAGGAGGACCAGGACATTACAGGAAGACCTAGACAATCTTCTAGATGAGAGAATTAGAAATGGGATGAAGTTCAGTAGTACAAGCAGCATGGCTATGGCACTGATATAAGAGGAGAAAAAGTTGGGCAGCAACCAGGAGCAGAGACTGGTAAGAAGGATCAGCATATTTCTTAATCAAAGCATAACTGGGAAGTACTAATTATCATCAGTTCCAAAAACATAAACATAGTCCCAGGGTGTACCAAACAAGTTATTTCCAATTCTTAGTTCTGAAAAAATTACACCAGTAATTTTCTCAGAAATTAGATTTTCACTTCTCAGTATTCTGATCACCACGATCCAGGAGATGCTGAACTCAGACACTCAGATGTTCAGACACAGTTCTAAAAATCTGCACAATCATAAATTGTTTGCTAACCCACCTGCTTCTGTTACCAGTTACATATAATTAGACTAAAAGGCCAACTTAGTATCTTCATTTGAAATTTGGGTGCACATTATATTGGAAATCATAATGTGATCTGTACTCTCCATCATTCTTTGACAAAGAATGAAGACAGATGCACAATGTGTGATCTAAAAAAAAAAATCTTACAATTACGTCTCATCTGTATGAATACTGAAAGTTTACTTCTAGAAATTTTCCATGTTTGCTAAGCATTATTTGCTTTGTGAATCTCAGCTGCTAAAATGTTTAAGGGATATGAAAAAATGTGAGATATTAATTTTAAATGCCCATGAATATTCATTCAAAACACTTTTAATAATACTATTCTTCTCAGCTTCCCAAAAATGTATATAATTTATAAGCTTTTTTTTTTCCTTTTGTTTTACATCTTTATCTCACAAGCTTAAAATACTGCCATTTCCCTCCTATTCTTATCTGCTCTTACCCCTTCATCCTCCTTTCATTCAGAAACTGCTGGGAAGAATTTCAGCTTTAGCTAAAGTCATATTCCAAGAACTATATTTTCATCATTTTTTAATATTCTATTAAGTAATCAGCTTTATTGTAAAAAGCTTAATAGACAAAATATTGTATATTGAACCATGTTTTTAACCTTATACCCAGTCTGCATGTTGTTTAGCTTTAAAACTTCTCCCACTGTTTCAGAGAGAGGACGGTTCATTGTTAGTATAACAAGGATTGTATTCAGTTATAACAACATGAAGAATGAAGGGATCTCCAGAAATTCACATTACAGAAGTGGCAAATTCACTTTAAACTTGCCCGTTTAAGCTTTCAACTCAAATTGTCGTTCAGCTACAGGATTAAGCTATTTTAAAAATACACATTTCACATTCTCAAATAATTGTCTTTAAAGTAAAAATATTCCCTAAGTTTTAAGACTAAGCACAACTGTAAGTAGGTGACACTTCTAAGTTACTGCCACCCGTCTATTGTGCAATGCATCCACAGAAAGAATTCAGTTTTATTTGCTCACTTTGTTACTCAGTAGCTCTTCATTTATTTTACTAACAGATTGAAACTGCTGTGAATTTAAATGCTGATGTTACAGTCTGTAAGAACATTATTGGTATTTTTCAATTAACAAGTAAGCCCACAAGGAACTGATACTTGACTTATACCTAGGGTCAGCACTCTTCTTCGCTTGAGTAAACAGATCCTGAAGCAAAGAAGAGAACTTCAATGTAAATGAGCCACCAGGGGGAGCCCAGCCAGACTGCTGAGGATAATACAACTACATCAACACTGGCAAAAAGTTAATTAAACATTTGTATAGGGGTCGCTGACTGAGCTCAAAACATAGCCCATTCCCTGGCTGAAACTCTACGTGCCTTAGAAGTTTAATGATAGCAGAAAAGACTGTTTCTTTATCAAACGTGGATTACATTTCTGATTTTAAAAAGATAATTAAGTTTAGGAATCTGTGATAGAGCATCCTCCTACACATACAGTAGCCTTTTCTTCTTCACGCCTTTTTATTTTCTACAGATAAAGAGAACTCCAAAGTGTTATTACACTACAAAACAAAAATTACACTATTAAGTTTCTAATTTTACATAAAAACTAGGGAAGTACACCAAAAGCAAAGCCAGATTAACTATTTAAAAGTTACTTATATCTAATAAAATACAATTTTTTGTAATGACACTTACCTAGTTCTGTAACTAGTTACTAAACTCAGATGGACACTGCAATACCAACTTTGATTTTACTATCACTATATAGATCTTTCATTTCAAATAATGATTGGCCAAGATTCAGAAAACAAATCCCTTGAGCACCTTTTCTGAAGGAGTCGATGTTTACCATCAAAACCATTAACATTTTTTGAAAAGGACCAGCAAAACAAGGATTACTGATGCTTTATATGGTGCTTGTTGTTCAAGAAACCAAGAGTTTGGCAAGGGTTTGTTTTGTGGTTACTTTTCCAAGGAACTAGGCACCTAATTGGTAATACAGATGGGGGTCAGGAAGTAGGACCATAAAGTTATTTCCTAAAGGAAAAATACCTTTCGACATACACAGCCAGGGAAATCACTACAACATTCTCTATTTCTGCAGACTATGTACCTTAAATATTCATTCTCAATTAACACCACTCTACCACAGATTTAATTCATATATTTCTCTGTGTTACCCATTACCAGCTTTCTAAACACTACAAGATTAATTTGATTATACTTTTATCTAACCTCTGCCTGGATGCTTTGCTTTGGGAGATACAATTAAATGTAATGTGCTATTACATTTATCTGTTTTTTCAAGATTCAATAAAATCTTAATTCTTTTCAATATCACATTAAAGGAGTGCACTTAATAGTGATTTCCTGTGCTATGTGAAGATACTACAAAAAGCACTTTGCTGTATAATTACACCAATCCTTAATCACTGGGATAAAATCCAACCTGAGAGGTCCCAATACTACTCTGGAGTTCCACTAAGCACTTTAATGGCAAGCTTCTTCACACAGCCATTTTACAATCTAGAAAAAATTACAACTACTGTCCAATACACTTTCTCAAGACATCCTTGCCAAGAACATTTTTGGACAAAAATTAAAAGTTCTAACTTGTTTTTCTCAGTGAATAATTGCATTTTTAAGTCAGAAGAGGTTATTAAGAACCTAAATTAAGGAAAGGTCAAATTTGTCAATCTTATGCTTAAGCACAACTAATGAATTCATTTTCAGGATTGAAGTAAGATTTACTTGTCTATTCCCCCACACTTATTTAGTGCCCAAAATTGGAATTGTACTTTGGATTTTCTGAAGAGTTTTAAGTTAAAAGTTTTACACCTGCTAAATTTCAAAGGTGGTTTGGCACCAATTCTTTGGAAAATGCACTGCAATGATTGTTGGAATGAAAACTATACTTTTTATTTGCTGATGGTTTTAATCCACACTGAGAATCTTTGGAAGATTGTCTTGATTTGTCTTTGAGTTTTCTTCAAATAGAATTCAGTGAAATTTTGGTCTTACCATAAAAAACCCCAACATTAGATACCAAATGTGTTTCAAGAAAGCAATGAATGACTTTAGGTCAAAAAAAATCTAAAAAAAAAAAATTACATTTGAAGCAGAAACTGAACATTTGCTGAAGTTGTCAAAATCTTCAATTCAGCTAAACATTAGCTTGAGGGGAATATTGTTAAATTCCTTCAGGAAAGGATGCATACATAACATTTCCATGTTTTCCAGAGGGATGAGTCTCAAAGAAACTTGAATAAAGCCCAAACCTTTAAATATTTACAAAATCTAAGGAGGCACATCTTGTTCTGATTACCAGTTTTTCTAATATCACCCATTGAGAAATACTTCGTAATAACGTAGGGATCATTCGCCTTAAAATAACATTATCTCACAAACAGATCATAGAACTACCTCTTACTTGGCTCTTCCTCACCTCCTCCAGTATTCCTCAGCATAAACAAGATATTTTACTACTTAAATCTGGCTTTTTCCAGCAGGAACTTGAAACAACTTATATGAAAACCCAACTCTCTTATTCCACTGAAATTCTCATCTCAGATGGAAACTGCAGTTAAAAAAATGAGTCTTCACTAGATTATTTTCTTTCACAAATACTAGGGAAAGCTGAAGTGACAAAACAGAATAAAACCTATAATAATAATACAGTAACATGTATTAACCAGAGAGATTAAAAAGCTGATGTCTATGAGGCACAAAGCAATGAATGAAACTGCTTTGTTTTCTCCTATTACCCAGCTAAGAATGAAATTCTTTTCACAGCCCTGAGCTTTTGCTGTCCTACTAACTTAAAAAAGCTGCAAGATTCTGTCAACTAAGCCATAGCTATTAGTGGCACTGGGTCAAGAGTTTCATTACATTTGTGATAAATGATTTGAAGATAAAATTTTCCCTTTCTGCTCCATGCTGTTAAGTGCACCCCTGGACCCAATTAATAGCAAGTACAAATCTGTTTTTAGATCAAATGCCCTAGAGCTGCAATTTTTGGAACTGTTTGCTTTAGAAAAATGTTCAAATTCCCTGCTGCCCCCTGAGCACAAGTCCTTGGTGGTACATGAGTAACACAAAGCTGACAGGGGTCCTCCTTTAAATTATGTGTCCCAGTTTACTCAACCCAGGATGACTGTGAGCATAACACATAGATGAATGTCTGCCTTCATGTGCTGTCTGTTCATTTACGGTTGCAACTTCTTCATTTAATATGCACTGTTTTTTGACAGCAAACTAATACTTCATTACAACTTTTCTTGAAATCTGCCTTTTTAAGAAATATTCTTTCAATGTGGGACACAAGGGAGGAAGGACAAAAGCAATTAAGTTGTGTTTAAAGAAAATGCTACAGCTGTAAAGCTTTATTCTCAGCTCCTGGTTTTTGTATATTTAAAGTGTAGGCACTGCTACAGGAAAAGAGTATTTCTTTGTACGCATATCATATCTAGCAAATTAGAAACCTGGTCTATCAGCAATGATATTTTCCAATTTTACCACCAAGATAATCATAGAAAGCTGAATAATTAAACCTGCAAAGGCCCAGGATTGCACTACCACCACCAACGCAATGCTAGTAATTGGAAGTGGCAATAACATGCAAAACCTTGTTTTCTCAAGATCTCCTTTGGTGCTTCTGTATAATATATACCATGTACATTCTGGGCTGGCCAAGAAAAAAACAAAAAAACACCTCACAAAACAAAAAGACCCACAACCAACCAACAAAAAAAACCCCACCACCAACAAAAAACAGGAGCTGATACCACTGACTTCTTTTCTAACTGGGATTAATCAAAAAAATAGAAACACACAGGAAACATATCTCTGCCCTCCTTTCAGTTTGACAGTCACATTTCTGATGGTTTTAACTTTATTTTCTGCTTAAGCAAAACTTCTGCTTATAGTCACAGTCATTTTGAAAGTATTCACAAAGCAAGAGATGTATAAAAAGGATCTATTAAAGCTTGATAAGTACAAAAGTCATAAAAGAGCTAAAAATACAAATAACATCACAGATTACTACACAGTTGAAAGGCAACACTCTTAAAATGAATGTTACTAAAAAAAAAACCACAAAAAAATAAACAACTTATTGCCACACAGATATTACATTAATGGAGAACTAGTTATTTGTGGAGCAAAAGCACCTCTTGACATTATAAATCTGTTTTCTAGCTAGTAATTTCTGATGATGCATGCAGTGTAGGTTTATCTGAAATAAGACTACAACAACAAACTGCAATCAAAATAATTGCATAAGTATGAATTTGCCTTTCCTGTTCAAGTTTAGAACCAAGAACTTGTCTTTTTTCCAGTAAACTATAGAGGTGGCAGCAGAAAGGGTTAATCCTTAGACAACTCTTGCATGAACACTATCCCAAAAATAATGCTGTCTTTGGTCCATTATGTTAATAAATACTCGTAATTACCCCCTGTGGCTTTGTGGAAGGCACAGAGAACCACAACCATTGCAGTCCCACAGACTGTATCAGTAGCCTATGGTGAGAGTGACCCTTCACAATGCCATTTTCTGAGACAGTCCCCCTTAAAACTACCTTCAGAGGACAGAGGCACAAAGCTCAGTGACACATCAAATTTATGTAACAGGAAGAAAGGAATGGCTTCTCTACCAATACAAGGTTTCTCAGGAGTGTCTGCTTTCAATGGGTCAAAATAAGTTCCTAACGCAGCTCTGCAGAGGTGAAGGTCCTTGTGTGCGCATTCTGGAGGTTCTGCTGCACTTCTTGCACCCCTATGACTGCACAAGTTACGTACACAGTTACTGAACCTTTCATCTGTTGGGAAGCTCAAACATGAGTGGTTCACCAGAAGCTAGGTAGTACGAGGTATAGACTTCCAGCACAATACTATCTCTTACCCCAAATTGCTGTACCTGTTAAGTAGTGTGAAGTAATCTAAAGAGAATTACCACAGACTCACAGAATGGGGTTGGTTGGAAGGGACCTTAAAGATCATCCAGTTCCCACCCCTGCTGACTGGGCAGGAACACCTCCCACTAGACAATGTTGCTCAGAACTGCAGCCAACCTGGCCTTGAACACTTCCAGGGATGGGAAATCCTCAATTTCCCTGGTCAATCTGTGCCAGTGTCTCACCACCCTCTCAGTAAAGAATTTTTTCCTAGTATCTGACCAAAATCTACCCTGTCCCAGTTTAAAGCCACTATCCCTACTCCTATCACCATTGGCCCTTGTAAAAAGTCCCTCCCCAGCTTTCCTGTTGGCCCCCTTCAGGTACTGGAAGCTTCTATAAGGTCCTCCTGTAACCTCTAATCCAAGATGAACAAGCCCAACTCTCTCAGCCTGTCTTCACAAGAGAGGTGGCTCCAGCCCTCTGATTATCTTTGTGGCCCTCCTCTGGACTCATTCCATCAGCTCCATGTCCTTCTTGTGTTGGAGACTGGACACAGTACTCCAGATGAAGGCACGCAATAGCAGAGTAGAGGGTGAGAATCACCTCCTTTGACCTGGTGGCCATGCCTCTATTGATGCAGCCCAGGACACATGTGTTGCAAATTGTTGGCTCATGTTGAGCTTCTCTTCAACTAGCACCCCCAAGTCCTTCTCTTCAGGGCTGCTCTCAATCAATTCCCCTTCTACTTTTTCTAGGACCATTATGACTCTTGCTTTAAAACTCATTAATCTTGCTTGCAGGACAAACAACTAACTGCAAACAGACTCAGCAAAAAAGAATTTTCACTGATTCTTAATACCAGACCTTAATGGACTAATTGTGGAGTATTTCTCCAAGGAAGTATGAATGACTGGCTACATAAAAGTAGTCATTCCTTCCTTTCCAAGGTACCTCTATAGAAAAGTCAAGAGGGAGAGGATGCAAATTCAGACTGAGGGAGGCTGTGAAGCCAAACCTTGTTGCACAGTTTAGAAGTGTATACTATACCATGCTAAATGAGGGAATGAAAGCATTTGCAATTCCTACCCACACATTCTGTAAACTAACACATAATCAGCCAGAAACTTGTTATTAATTATTAAAAAGAATTATAGAATTAATGTATATTTTCACAACACTGAAAATAAACTATGAAGTTGTCTTCTGTTCAGTTTGAAAAAATGTTAGACCAATCTGAAATAAAAAATAACCACTATTAGTCATAAGTACTCCCTGCCTGTACTATTCACTCCCTTCACTCCCACTGGACGTCAAATTTTTTTTTATTTATTACCTTATCATCAGTTCCTGAGAATTCTTTGCAGTCCTTTTCTTCTATATGTCTTTTTTTTTTTTTTTCATCACCAGTCCTTTTTCAAATTTGGCATTGCTTATTCCACGATAAGCTATCAACCTCAATTTCCAAATTCATGCAATTCTTCAGGTTTCCTTATGTACAGCTGGTGGCTCATGAATGTTGTGCTCATTTGCATTATCAGCATTTTGATATCTACATGTGCATTCTGACACCTCCTGAGATTTAGGATGTTTGCACCAAGACCAAAACACTGACTGGATACTTACCCCAAAAGAAAGAGTAATTTGGTTTAGTTGCATTGACATTCTTTTCCATGTGATCACATTTAACTTACAGGACAATTTTCCCTGACCCCTGCTTTCAGTACGACTGGTGCAAACTTGGTATCATAAATTTTTAAAAATACAGAAATTTCACAGACACTGTGCCCTTATTTCACCTTCAGCAAATCATAATTATGTCTCTCTGATTTTTGCAAGGCATGAAATTATACCTCAGCATAGTAAATTAACATGCAACACCAGGGACAGCCATTGCATTTCTTAGCATCATCAGTTCAGATACATAAATTTATATTCCTTAGTATATCCCTTTATTGAAAAAAAATTCTACATAAGAAGGAATGAAGCAAAAGATGAAAGACCTTCACATTAATTCTATTCTTACTCTGCAAGATAGCTTTGTGCTAGCTTATATTCAGGAAGATGCTTACAGTATGCAAAAATGCTACAACTAAAACTTGTATTCCCTTCAATATATTCACAAAAAACATACATCAGCTAACATGTGAGATTAAAGTTCAAGTCTCTGTTTAGTTCAGAAAGAAAAAACAAAAGCATGCAGAGAGCAGCAAAAGACTCATCTCCAGTGATCACTGCAACCTTAATTAGAACTTTGCAACACACTCCTTGGAAACTGATGTGCTCTTAGGGTCTTGGAACCTTCTATGACAAAAAAACCCTACTATTCTTCAGCATGATTTAAATTCTTACTACTGATTTTGGTAGTGTGGTTTTTTGCTTTTCAACTGGCATAACTTCACCTTTTCACTTTTTTGCCATACTTGCACTGGACTCTCATCAGGATCTTCAAGTAAGTGACTCAACTCTGTATTCTCAGTGGCATCAATAGAAGGTATTTCAAAACCTTTTTCAGAGGGCATGAGAAGCACAGAGGGAAAAGCTAGGTGTTTCAGAGATCCCAACTATTAATGTTCACCATCTAACATTAATACTAATCATACATGCAAACTTCCCTTGGAAGGAATAAATAATAACTACAAAACTGATCATAATGAAGTAACTGCCACCATGATCTACAGATCTCAGTAAGTTTTATAGTTACTTTTCTCTGTATTATGAGAGCTAGTTTTACAGTACTGCTTGATTTATTTAGAATACATAACAGAAATATTTAATCAACATCACAATTAAAGCATGGATTTATTTCTGGCAAAAAGACTCATGACAAATAATTTAGAAATATCTCATGGTTCAAAAAATGATGTATTCCCCCTCTTATAGCACCTTGTGCTTAGAATTATTTTTATTGTTATGTGAATTATAAAATCTATTGCAGCCTTCAGTAAGAAGCTGCATTTTGCTGCTTTGAGACATGCCTGTGCAATACTGTCCCCCACTTGCTTAAAAAGAAGCGAATAGATTAAACACTAAATATAGAGCTGTATAGGAGGACTTGAAATAAGCCAGTCCAGCCCTCTGTGACAACACAGAGTCCTGCCATAGCTTCATGAACTTATTGACAACCAATTCACAAGATAATTCAAAGATAACAGAACAAGAACTGCATGTCTACTGATCTCCAAACAAGATTTAATTAGTTAAATAGGGCATATTATTCCTCTGGCCTTTTATAGTACCAGTCAGAAGTTATGCCAAACAAAAAGTACCTTTTACTAGGTCCTTATTAAAGCAACAGGTGTCTACGACCTTTCCTCCTCCTCAGTGTTTCACTCTCAAATATGCTGTCACAATAGGCAGACTTAATGAAAGACTGTGTCCAATGCTTAGAAGAAATCTGTATTGACCAATGTCAATCTTCTAGCACTGCTATTCTGTTTATCTAATCAGAGCTCACAATTTTCTTCTTGTTCAGATTATTCCATAAGAGTTGTCATTAGAAATTGACAACCTCCTTAGCATTTGCAAATGTCTATGGTCAAAACTGTGCATATAAACACCTTAGAAAGAACTGAAGGTCCTGACAAAACTTCAATCTAGATACACCAGAGGCCGAAATACATCTTCCCCTCTCTACTGCCACAGCAAATGATCCAGACACAGAAAAAAATACAAAGTCAGTCTATTGCCAAAGCGGTGGAGTGGAGCCTTTGTTCACACTTGCAAGGACATCAGAGAGCACGAACACCACAAGCACAGACTAAAGGTGCATCAGTGTCTACCAGTGGGAAGGACCAGTGACAGACTATTATCTTTCTGGAGCAATAGACTTAAACAGGCTGTAGCACCACATCTTACAAAACAACATGGATCTTTCGCCCATGTGAGTCTCTTCAAGGAGTCTAGCCAGTCCTTGGGGTTTTTGGCTGCAGCCCACCAAAATCCACAGACTCCTGGGCAAGTGCTAAGTAAGCCTACTGAATAACACTGAAAATCTGACAAAATCAATTATTAAGGCGGCATTATCAGAGCAGCAGATTCTCTTCTGTATTCTTTGACTAATCATAAAAGTCTTCTTGAAATATCCTGGAATCTTTTCTTCAGATTCTTTGAAAGGAAAAGCATCAGCATCTGAGTCACTTTAATACAATCAGAATAACAGAGGGCAATTGGTCAAGTTTCACTAGTACTGTTTGAATACTAACAGAATTAAGACAGTAACATTGTTTTTACTTTGCAACACAAAGAGCAGAATTCAGATTCTAATTTCTAAAGGAATTTCTTGCATCTGCAGTTTATTGTAAAATCTCTCAAATTATACTAGAGTAGCTGAGAAATATTAAGACAAAAAAAAAAAGGGAAAATATAAATTAATAGAAAAATATTTTGATAGTTCATTAAGAGCTTGAATTGTTAAAGAAAATTTGTTAGTTTTAATTTGGTTGCAGGTTATGCCAAACTAAATTATCTATGCTGTCCAGGTATAGGAGTTTCTGCTACTCCAAAATAGGGCACTAGATAAGGAAAAATTCTGAAACAATTGTTTTTAAAGGATTAAACAACTGCCATCAGTTTTTAAATACTCTTCATTAGTACCTTCCCCCCTTACAGCTTTCAGGAACTTGCTAACAAGACAATGTTTACTTAAATTCTGGTAGTTACCTATGCAAGAGAAAAGATAGTATACTGGTTAATTTCTCACTTGTAAACCCAGTCTCAGGATATAAATTATAGGCATATTTATATCTGATACCTAGGTAGGAAGCTCTCTCTTCCCAATCTCATAGTTGATTTTCAAATTATAACTCAACTGGGACTAAGACCTTCTGAATTCTCTTCCCAGGTCTGTCACCAGCTACATGAATCTACCAAAATCAACTGTCAGTCTAATGCTTTTGGTTCTTTGTGCAAAATGGATCTTTTAACAGTTTTCTTGTAGTATTGCTAGGAGAACAAGTTTAACTCTTTCAATTTCTGATGTATGTTAATGTAGAAAATTAGACTCCAGATGAGAAGGCTAAATTCCTAAGTGGAGTTCATCATGCTATGTACATAAAATTAAATTACGTCACTAGAGATCAAAGAAAAGTCTTTGCCATGAATTACAATAATGTAAAGGACACTACGTAATTTAATAGCTCAAAAAAAAGATGATTAATCTAGAACTGATCTGAGTCACAGTGAGCCCCTGTACAGGCAATCTTTACTAAAGAACTTTTCAGTGGAAAAGTTTTGTATTCTCATAGAGTTTTTTAAGTGTTCTATCTTTCATTGACTTTTTTCAAAAATTCTGAAAAATAAGCTTTTGAATTTTAGCATGCATCAGAGTAGATGTATTACCTATAGTGACACAAGATGAAACTCCTGCTCATTAGATTAAAAACCCAAGACAAAAAATGTTTGTTCTTCAATACAATATAGCAAGTTAATAATAGCACTAGGCAGGTCTTCTTCACCATCAGGCTGCAAGTCAAAATGCCAAAATAAACCTTTTTTGTTTTCCAGCAGTATGAATATAATTAAGCATTTAACAATATAAAAGAAAAACTTACAGGTAAAGCAATCTTTTAGCAAATTTCTGCTATGACAGAGTTTCACATGGCCCGTCACATTACTTCCTGGGTTCATTTCCTGGAACAAACAGAAACAAGACACATGGGAAAACAGTTATGTCACATTGATATACTGTATTCTTAAAATTTAATAGTATTAAATAATTTTATGGAGCAGGCTTTAGAGAAATTTTTAATGCTGGTGTCTTCCAGATTGTACAACCTATGCCAAGCCTTCTAAATTTGAAAGGTAGTCTTAAACAGCCTTTTTCAAATCCTATACCAGATACTGATTGCTCTTTCACACCAGTGATGATGCCAGGGGCATTCAAGAAAGCATAAAACATTGACTAACATTGCTGTGGGGTACGACAAGGATTTGTAGAAGCATGTCAAGACCATGGGGAGCTCTGGTAGTATTCTCCTCAACCCTTCCAGAAAGACTGAAGAGTGTGAGAATGAGAAGATAGATCCCAGAAGTTAACAACTGGTTGTGCAGTTGGTGTAGTAAAAGGGGTTTTGGTTTTTGTATGACCATGGGATAGATGGGATAAGAGGACAAAGGATTGTTTAGCAGGGATAGTATTCACCTAAGTGGGGGAAAACATTTTTGCCAACAGGCTTGTTAGTCCACTAATGAGAGTTTCAAAATAGGAGTAACAGAGGCAAGAGAGGATGACTAACAATCAAGTGAGGAAGTGAATGACTAGGTTGGCAGCGACTATGAGGCAATGTGAATAAGGAGGAAATTTGTGATCAAAAACAGACTATAGTGGTCCCACGCCAGCAAGTTCACCTATAATACAAAACTAAGAGTAGCTGATACACCAGGAAGTTGTGCTCCCATTCAGAGAGACCTCAACACACTTGAGACATGGGCCTACAATAACCTCATGAAGTTCGACAAAGGAAATTTGAAGCCCCGGACCTGGATAATATTCCCATATAATAACAAAAGTCCCATGCACATTGGCACAAAAGACTGAGGGACAACAAGCCGGCCATGAGCCATCCATGTGCCCTCACAGCAAAGAATGCCCATAGCAACCTGGGCGGCATCACAGGAGTATCACCAGCCAACTGAGAGAAGTGATCCTTTCTCTCTACTCAGCACTCGAGCACTCATCCAGAATGCTGGGAGCAATCCTGGGGTCCTCAGCATGAGAGACATAGGCTTACTGGAGCAAGTCTAGTAAAAGGTCATGAAGTTAATTAAAGAACCAAAGTATCTTGTGTATGTGGAGTGTCCAAGAGAGATGGGAAGGCAGAACCAGACTATTCTCAGTGTATCCAGTGAAAGGACAAACAGCAATTGGTATAAACTAAATGCAAGATATCCTACTGAAATACAATGATTTTAGCTTTTTCCTGCGAGGGTTGTCAACCAGTGGCACAGGTCATCCAAGATGGTTGCTGAGTCTCCATCCTTGGATATACGCAAAAGCCAACTGGACATAGTCCTGGGCAATATGCTCTAGGTGACCCTACTTTGACAAGGGAGTTGGACAATCTCCAGAGTTTTCTCCAACTTCAACAATTCTGTGATTCTGTACACTGCTTTATTTAACTGGAAACTACTTAAAATAAATTGAATAGAAAAATTAATCATCCATTAAATCTCTTTTCCATGATGAAAAAAAAAGTAATACAGTCAACTTTATTGTGCTTTAGCTATTGTAAAAGGCATAACTTTTTTATGTCTGAAAGCTAGCAACACATAGTAACTCTGACCCTAATGAATGCCATAATGTCTTTCAGCGTCTCTGATATTAATGGTAAGACTTTACAACCATAGATTAAAAGCAAAGGAAAACATTCAGATACTCTGATACAAATCATTGTAGAAGCCATAAAACTCTCCCCAATAATTTCTGCTTCTAAGTCTCCTTTTCCTGGAAAAAGCAGACCTTACATAAATATGTAAGTTCAGGCAGATATTCAAATGTGATATTTAAAATGGATCAAAGACATTCAATGTATTTTGTTTTATAATGGAAATGTATACTTAAATCCAAGCATTTCTCTGATCCCTCAAAATAATTAACATATATGCCAATATAAAATTAACATATAGCACCAATAGCTATCTAGGCATTTGTGGGTTTATGACAGCATGACCCAAAAAACTGTTCCACTGCATGTGGGGATATTAACTCATGGAGTAAGTTTTATAACTCACGAAATAGAGAAGCACAGGTAGATTGTAAACTGAAAGTACAAAGAAATTTTTTATGGTTAAGATATTACTCAGTACAAAACAAATAAACAAACAAATAAAAATAACACTTGAAATAATAAATCTCCAAGGGAGCAAATTAAGTTTTTGTTTTTCCAGAAGCTTTTTCTTTTCTACAAGTTTGAATTTGAGTTTTTGACAAGATACAACTACAAATTATATTTCAAATTCTCTAATTATCTGTTTCCTTAGAGAAAAACTAAGCAGCACATGCTTATTTTATTCATTGCCAAAGAGAACAATAACTACATTTAAACAAACAGAGTGGATTTCTGCACATAAGTACTCTTCCAAAGGCATGCTGCACGTATATAGTCACACGGATATCTTTTGTGTTCATGTTGCTAAGGAAACCAACTTCTCTGCCAAACATATGATTACAAAGACATTTTAGTCCTTAAGTAGGTTTGGTGTCTTTTTTTTAATTAATTTTTTATATCAAGGAAAAAAAGCTAGTGTATAAAGTAACAGAAGAGCTCTCAATAGCCAAGAGCACATGAAGCTAACAAAACTGTAACATCTGAAATAAAAAGATTTTTCATTCCATAGTGTTTGTGTACTTAGATGTAACTTTAGAAGCTTGCTCAAAAGGTAGTAGATAATAGCATGAAGTTAGGACACTGCAGGTTTTGCATAACACAGAGGATTTTCCAGATAAACCTGAAGTTTGCTTCAATTTGTTGAAAACTCAAAATCTAAAGAAAATAAGTCAGTTATTCATAGTTAGTTACTTCACTAAGTCAGTCATTCATATCAGACAGATGGTTATCAATGACATAAGACAAAATACCATGAAAATACATAACCTCATTTAAAGGAAGCAGAAGACAAAAGAAGTCTGCTATAAAGAATTGTGTGCAAAATTAAGCTATCGGCATGCCCATTAAAAAAGGAAGAATCAAAGAACTATGTTACATTGATCAGATCTCGTGTTTTCCTGTTGTTTCACAGAAAATTACAAAAGCTCTATTCAATACCTGTATCTGTTGTTTTTTTTAATCTTGGTCCATCTGCTCTTCAAACATTCTTGCAAAGCAGTTTCCCATGACAACATCATAGTCACAGTTTTCTGTTGAAGCACTTCTAACTGCTCCACTGCCTAATTTCAAGCAGCATGTTTTTCTGCAGCACTTAAGTAAATAATAAATAAATGGGGTACTTCATTAAACCAATAAAATATGTGAATAAACAAATACTCATTAAGAGAATACCCTAATTAAGGCTTTTAATTTTTTTTTATAGCTTCATTTTTTTAAAGAAATACATTTAACTCTTCTAGGGCAGGGATAAGAGCTGTATGTTATAAAAAATATATTAAATGGTAATTTTTACCTGATCAATATTTCAAAGTCATTATGTTACACATAGAAAAATGAACTATGAACAATAAAGAGTTTTAAATAATAAGGTCACACTATGCTGGAAAATAAGTTTTGGAATGAAAAGCTGACTATGACTACTTACTACGAAGACAACTTCGCTAGATATCATCAATTAAAAACCATGAATACCTCAGTAAAAATCGTGTTAGTGGCAAGCACACTGGCTCGGTGTGTAATTGTAACACATTGTTCAATCAAAGAATTATCGTAAGTTAGGAAAACTGGCCTGCTAAATTTTAAAGTCTGATACCTGTATTTTAGACTTGCCTGTTCAAAACCACCAGAAGCAGCTAGGAATATATCTCCCTGTGGAGATACAAAATGTAATCAGACCTTCTTGGTCACTTCTACACCACCACACTTTATAAAAGTTTACAACCTAGAGCTGCTTGAAGAGGTTCTACATATTTATGCAGTCTCAGACTACTATAAACAGCAAGATAAAATTCCCACAGTTTTTTTCTTCCAGCATCACCTCATTTCATCTATATGTTTACTCGGGTTACTCTTGGGTTTTCCCAGTAATTCTCTTCTACTGATCTTGACTTTGACACCAACAGGCCTTATAGATTGATGTAGATTACTGGTTTGTATGGTGTAGCTCTGTACAATAATTCTGATATTTTTAGGTAAAAAAGGCTCCTTTGCAGGCTATGACCTAATGCAGCAAATGTGGCTAGAAAGATCTTTGTATTGAAAAAGAGATTAATTTTATCATTATACTCTAAATAACTTTACTCTGTATTATTTTTAAAAAGTCATTAAAATACGACATCGAGTTGACATTTAAGGTTTCCAATGCATTTTACTTCTCAAGCAAAGCCAGGTATTAGCACTTGGTCATCAGTCACTCAGGTGATGGTAAAAAAATTATAATTGTATGAACATAACTGTGCATGTGATTTATCATTTTTTACTATATACAAAAACATTTGTCTTTAACATGTAGATTGGTTTAGAAGAAATTCAAAGATAAAAACGTTTCAGCCAAAACTACAGTGAAAGCTATAAAAAGTATGTTACTGCCATTTTTAAACCACATTACTTTATTTGTCTATAGGAGGATTAGATTTCTACTCATTTTAAAATGCCATAGTAAAAATATCAGTGATAAAATAATCGGCAGTTGCCAGTTTCACTACATGCAATAGGTAATACCTGAAATAAACTAGGTAAAAGCAGAGGACATTTTGAAAACATTTTTCCAAATACGCTGCTTCAGAAGTAATGACCTAAACTAAACATAAAATACAAATTCTTAAAGGACTAACATCCTGCTTTTTCTGACAGTGTCTGGAAGACTATAAAGCCCTTAAATTATTACAGTCTTTCCTAGAAATGGCTAAACAGCCAGTACTGTATTCATTTATCCTTTGTCCTATTAAGCTCTCAGGGGGCTGTGTAGCCATAGTAACTATGCCTCTTGTCTGTGAAATCCATTAGCTGATTTCAATATGGGATTCAATACTACCATAAAATCAAAGCCAAAGATTTAAAAAAACATATTATTAAAAAGAAAATATTATTGGTGACAGCATTTTTAAAACAGCAGTATCTGCATATTTATGCTTAATACACAACAGCAAAATAAACCAATAGTTTAAAAAGACATCAAAAGATAAATTCAAAATTAATTTTAATTTTTTATTCAGCTACCATCAGGAATGACACAATACCACCTCAAACTATATCTCAGAGCCAAACTAGCTCTCATTTGCATTGCCAGTCAGTGCTGTGGGCTGGCTGTCCATCAATGAGAAAGCACAACAGGTGAGCTTTCAACCTCGACACCTCACTCCCTTTCTAGCAGCAGACTAAGGTACAAACATTAAAAAGGAAGAGAAACCAGGATTTGAACTGCAATTTGGACAGGCCAACACAGAAGATAAAACCCACCCTTTTGCTACAGTATTTTTTGTGTAGCAATACAGACAGACTACAAATAACTTCTTGTATCTCTATTGTAGAAGAATTCTATAGGTAGGAAATGGAGAATCCTGGACTTTTATTTCCTGTAGACAACTGTGAAAAACAGCAGGTGTTTCAGAAGACTGGGATAAGCTTTATGCTTTATTCTCTTTACATACATTGGGTTATGCCATAACAGCCTTGAGAGACTTCAATGCCAGCCCAGTCCTGACATTGTCACTGTTTGCTCAAATCCAAATTACCAGGAGTTAAACTTGGCAACTAGGAGGAGCTACATTTTTCTGCAAGTATTTGTAATTTATTCCACAGCTGGAATCCACAAAGGGTTGGAATATATTTCACAATCCACTAATTTAAAAGTAAATAATTCCTTGAGCCTTTGTACTGGGTACCACAACTAAAAATTTTCACTGGCTTCTCAGCTGTTTATTCATGGAATCACAGAAAGGGTTTGGGTTGGAAGGGATCTTAAAGATCAGCTAGTTCCAAACTCCTACATGGGCAGAGACACCTCCCACAAGACCACATTGTTCAAAGCTCCAGCCAGCCTGGCCTTGAGCACTTCCAAGCATGAGGCATCCACATAAAATATCTGCATCTGAGGAGGCTCTATGAGGATGTTTTCTATGTCCCATGATCTCGTTTCTTTCACATAAACCTCACTCCTCATCCTCCATTCCAACATTCGACAGTTGCCATAGTTACCATTTCACATGACCATACTGTGAGTAATGACCTCACATTCAATAGATCCCCAAAGGCTTTGACTTTTCAAAATATTTCTAGATTTCTGCAGTAATTTTGCCATGAAATTTCACTGAAAGATGATAGATCACAGCCTATCCAAACAAATGCCTCTTTTTTAAACGACTGAATATTTTGTTGAACTGCAAATTTACAGCCACAATTAAAGTATAAGAACTGACCAAATGTGTAAGAACTGAAGCCATGGTACAGCTCATTATTATAATCTGACAATTTAGAAATGCAACTTTAATTGTAACTCAACTGCTTGTAATTAAGGAAAATAAGCCAACTCTAAGTGGGCTTCCTCTTTCCAAATTCCTGTAAAATCTCTTGAAGAAAAATCCTAAAATATTCCTAAACTGCATCACAGTAAGCAAAAACTGAGCCATTCTATACCATTTACAACAACCATAAATGTATATGTTTCAGTAGTGCTTACACAAACACAAGTTATTTTCGTAAACTTGAAGGATGACATAAACTAACCATAGTGATGACAGTTTAGAAGTCTGGTGTCATGTCCATGTGTCATGTCATATCTGTCAGGTAACACAGATCACTGCTATATAAAATTCAGGTACATACTTAATCTACTGAAGGAGCAGAACTCCCAAAACAGCAGAAATGAATCTGTGTTCACTGATAAAAAATGTGTGATCCTGGGCCACTGCTATAGGTTTCCAAATATGCAAAGGAGAACTCTTCTCTCTACTTTTCACTTAGTGGAAGGCACATACATGATTATTGAAAGTGTCCTAACTTCCAAAGACATGATAATTACAGAAAAAAATAAGCTGAATAATTTGACAATAAGGTCAATAATTTGAAACAGATCTTTTAGCCAATTAGAATAAACTACAGCCCATTCAGTTTGTTTAGTTCTGTTTGATCAGATGCCTTACATTCAGTTTTTCTTATGTCTTTCCCACTCCCCAAACTGAAAAAGATGACAAGAAGTCATCTGGATTATGTCAGTACAATGCTAGCAGGCAAAGAGATGTAAGGAAGCAATGTAAACATCACATCCACCCACTTACTACCATATACACAATCTGGAAATCAATTTTAGTCATAGAGTCTTGCCAGCTCAACAGTTAGCACCCAGGATCACAGTGTGTGAGAAGGGTATTTTCATATTCATCTTGTGAAATCCTGTGATCATTCCTGTGCAGAGCAGTCCCTTAGCTCTTAAAACTGTACTATTATATGAGCATATTTCAAGATTCCATGTTGGTTTTAACCTTAGGAGTAACAGTGACAAAAAGCCATCTGTGGCAACCCAGTACTTCACAATTTATGCATTTTTTTCCCTCCTTAGTATGCTTGAGATCTTTCTCACCTACATATAGCTGAAACATTTTAACCTGCTCCTCTGATGACACTAACTCTGCTGATCTTAGTTTTTTTCATCCAGAGAGAACAACTAGAAGAGTTCTTCCCTTTCAAGCATTTCCCACCCTGGCCTGGCATGAAAACAAGAGCACACTGGAAGATCAGCACACGGTCTAGAGCCAGATAAAGCAGATGTAAGTACTTCCTATGATCCTCAGAACTGAGGAAGCCAGGTTTCTGCATCAGTTGATTGACTTTTTGGTGAACTATGCTAACACTACTGCCTTCTGCAAAATATTTCTGTCTCTATGCACAGTCTGCCACATTTGTGTGTCATCTTAAAAATCCTTGCTCACACCAACAGATAGCATCAACCAAGTTCTCTTCATAAAATCAATATCAAAAATTAAAACTGTCTGAAGGTTGGCCTCAACGGGTTGTGAATCAGCATCCACAAACCCAACTGGAGGTCAGCAATCAGAAGCACAGCCAGGTATCAATACAAGAGCCAGCATTCATTAATACCTTGAGAGGTGGGATAGAGTGCACCTTCAGCAAGTTCCTAGATAATGTAAAACTAACAGAAATAGTTGATACACCAGAGGGCTGTGTTGCCATTCAGAGGAACCTTGACAGACAGACAAAAAAGCAAACAGTAACCTCATGAAGTTCAACAAGGGGGAAGTGCAAAGTTACACAACAGCAGAGGAATAATGCTGGGCACCTGTACAGGTTGGGGGCCAACTAGTGGAAAGCATCTTTGCAGAGGCAGACCTGAGGGTCCTGGCGGACAAGCTGACAATGAGCCAGCAATGTGCCACCACAGGGAAGAGCACACAGCAACCTGGCATTGTCACCTGGAGGTCAAGGGAGCCACTCTGTTCCCTCTGTTCAGTACTAGTGAGAAACCCCTGGAGTGCTGAGTCCAGTCTAGAGCTCCCTAGTACAAGAGAAACATTAGTATAAGTGAAGCAAATCCAGCAAAGAGCTGTAAAGAATATTAAGGGACTTCAGCATCTTTTGTATTAGGAGAAACAGAGATCTGGGGACATTTGGCATGGAGAAAAGAAGGCTCAGGGGAATTTTATCCATGTTTTTAAATACTTTATGAGAGGCATAAAATGAAGATACAGCCAGGCTTTCACCAGTGGTCTCCAGTCACAGGACACAGGGCATGAGCTGAAACATAATAAGCTCCAGTTAAACAGAAAAGCCTTTTTTGCTGTCAGATTGATCAAACATTGGAGAATGTTACCCAGGTTGTTTGTGGAGTATATGCTCCTTTTGTCTTCTGCTCTGTATCTGGCATAGCATATGTGCCAGGTTTCAGTCCACAATTTCAGGTGATTTGTGGCCTAGCTTAAATATAGCTACAAGACTTTAAAAGAGCTCTGGAATGAACAAATGTAATTAGAAGCAAAGTAACCAACCAAAAGCAAAGTAGAATTGCATGCCCCAGATTAGTCTGTGAAAAAATAGTTTTCTAGCTGTAAAAGGCTCCAGCATATACTCCTGACCTACCTAGAAATCATCACACAGGCATTTACAAACTCAACCCTTCAGCATAAGCACAATACAAAACCAAACCCAAGTCTTTCCTACCAATGACAAGAAGAAAGTCAGTGCACAAATCTCCTCCCTAAGGAAAGGAAAGGCAGTAACAAACCACAGACAGACATCAGTCACCTAGCAGACTAACATCCACAAGTACTGTAGTGAGCTGTTCGCAAAAAACAGTATACAGTTAAATT
Source organism: Florisuga fusca (assembly GCA_038090715.1). Taxonomy (NCBI): domain Eukaryota; kingdom Metazoa; phylum Chordata; class Aves; order Apodiformes; family Trochilidae; genus Florisuga; species Florisuga fusca. The sequence continues at coordinate 14,039,008 of JAAWXA010000023.1, forward strand.
GCCAATGTAGTTAGTTTTAATACCAAATGCAGATCTGAAAATCTTTGAGTGATGAAAGAACTGATGAACAATTAAACTACTGGAAAACAGAGTACATGGGAAAAAAAAACCCAAATCAAGTACTCTAGCTATTTTCACTACAGATCACTTCTTACACAAAGGACAACTAATGACAAATATAAATTACTAATATTTAGACAAAAAAAAACCAAGATAAATCTAGGAATGTGATTTAGTTTTGGTTTGTGGTTTTTGGGTTTTCTTGTTTGTTGGTTTGGTTTGGGTTTTTTTGGTTTTGTTTTGTTTTGCTTTTAATGTAGACAAGAGACTGGCTTGTCACGACAGAGCCAAAATCTCACATATTGCATGTTCTGACTTCATAAATCCCAATGGAAAAAAAAAAAAAAAATTGATGAATACTAATCCAGCAGGTAGCTAGTATTTGATGGCACAGTCCTGGTACAGTCCAAGAATTTCTTTTTTCCTTTTCCTGATGCTGGTAGCTGCCAAGGACCTTATTTTATGGTGTACAATTTTCTTCAAGATATTGTTGTGGATTTTTTAAAATTTCTATTCATTCAGAATCTTGTCTTAATTATCACACAGTAGCAAGTGCTCTAGTATTTCAGCTCTTGCTCCTTCGTGAGTTAAAAATAAAGATAGTATCTATAATCAGGTTTTTTGCCATCTGGTTGATTAGATTCATAAACATATTGTATGGGGAGCCAAGTTCTCATGGGACTAGTCTAATTGAGAAGTCAAATTGCTATGCTGATTACAGACACTTTCAATGAGCTTCAAAATGAATAGTTCCCAGAGTCATCTAAAATTATGTGCATGGTTTCATGAAACAATCATGCTTTTTATCAGGGTACTACAATTTTCATGTCAGAAAAAGACTTACATAGGGATTTTTAAAATTTATTTTCTCAATGCATAGCTGCCATCACTTTACTTACATATTTGCCATCACACTTCCCAACTACAAGAAAAAAATATTTCAATGCTGTGAAATATTCTGGTTTTGATGTAGATTCTGACTTGCTATTTCAGAATAAAAATAGTGAAGTTATATTTAGGGAAATCATACCAAACAAGTCAAATAGGTAGGAGAGCAACCTGCTGAGGGATCTTGTTGCCTACCTTATTATTATTATATTTATTATATTTATATATTATTATTATTATTACCTTATTATTTTAGGTTGGATATTGGAAAGAATTTCTTTACGGAGAGGGTGATCAGACATTGGAATGGGCTGCCCCAGGAGGTAGTGGATTCTCCATCCCTGGAGATATTTAAAAAGAGACTGGATGTGGCACTCAGTGCCATGGTCTGGTAACCGCAGCGGAAGTGGATCAAGGGTTGGACTTGATGATCTCTGAGGTCCCTCCAACCCAGCCAATTCTATGATTAACCTTCAGAGGGCTGGTTAAAGGCTTAATTCAGAAAAATTTTGCTTCTTTGCAGTAGACAAATAGATCCTTCATGATCTGAAGTTTATTGAGCCTTAAATTTCAGGCTTGTGCAAAGCACCATGTCTGTTTTTCAAGTTGTGAAGTAATTCCCCAGAAGAAACACACAGAATTCTGAAATAGAGGAATTTTTGCCATTTAAAACTTCTAACTCTTCCACAAACATTATTGTATTAGTAATCAAAATCATTGTAAGTATCTGATTAGCACAATGGCTCATGGACAAATTACCACTATTGTCACTCTATTTCCAGTTTTTTTAAAAACAGCAATGTATTCACAGAGAGAAAATCATGCACAGGATACCTCTGCCAAAAGCAGAGCTACAGCTTGAAATCTAAGTGGGAGAATCCAGCACTGAACCGTGGCATGCACTTTCCAGGTTGCCTCCTCAAAGGTCTCTATTAGTAACAATGATATTTCACTATTGGAAAGACAAAATCTATACCATGAATCTTCTGCTTCTAATAGCTTTGCTGATAAATTAGCTAAAACTTAGTTCTTCAGTAATCAGAATAATAGAAAAGTCTCAGTAAGTAACCTGAGGAAGCCATCTACCTCAGAGAACAAATAGATGATCTTAAGAGAACAGGATTTCTCCTTTATGCTCAAATAGTATATACACATATATGAGGAAGTATGGGCTGTTATTCAGGACATTACAATTATTAGAAATAATCCTATGAAATTAGGTAAAAATATAAATGGGATATCAAGGAAAGCTTTTATATTTATTAGGATACTACAATTGTTTAAAAACATATAGCTGAAAGAGTTAAGCAATTTAAAGTGCAACAAAGCAAATAAATACAGAAGACACTTTTATGCCATATTCAGGCAAGAGTAAATTACAGTGTACTATTTATTTTCCACTTTTGATGTATATTAATCCTTCCAACTTTTTCTGCTGAAGTAAAGGTGTAATATAAAGCACCTCATTCCATGGAACAATAGATCTCTGATTTATTCTTAAGTACTTAAAAAGTTACAAATTAAATAACAAATATGCACTGTAAAAATGCAGGAAAACTTACCATACTCAAATATTTACTACTCATGCAGCAATTTAGCATTTGAAACACTCCAAAACCAGCATGTGATATCCTTGTGAAAAGAAAACTGCACTGCTTTAAATTCAGATAAAAGTAAAGTATTTTAAATATAAAAATAGAAGTGTGGCTTTCCTTTCAAAACACTTAGGTCTCTGGGATTAATATGTATTGGGACATATGACAGAACACATCCAAGTGGGATCCAAAGTAAAGTAGTTTGGAATATGCTGTTGTGCAAACTTCAGAGCATATGCTGTACACAGATTCACAGAATGGTTTGGGTTGGAAGGAACCATAAAGATCATCTAGTTCCAACCCTCCTGACATGGGCAGAGAGACACCTCCCAATAGACCAGGCTGCTCAAAGCCCCATCCAGCCTGGCATTGAACATTCCGACGGATGAGGTAACCACAACTTTCCTGGGCAACCTGGTCCAGCAACAAACAATCCTCACAGTGAGGAATTTCTTCCTAATGTCTAACCTAAACCTGCCCTCTTCCAGTTTAAAACCATCATACCTTGTCCTGTCCCTACATGCTCCTGTAAAAAATCCCTCTCCAGTTTTCCTGTAGGCTCCTTCAGATACTGGAAGGCCACTATAGGGTCTCCTCAGACCCTTATCTTCTCTAGACTGAATAACTGCAGTTCTCTCAGCACTGGGTACCTGAAAGCACACAAATCAGCAAATAAGATGCATGATGGCAATTTACAAATGTTTTAAAACTACAGACATGCAAAAATATTCACCAAAAATGTTCACAGGTTAACCAAAAAAATCAACTAAATATAGACAATTTTTGGTCCATTAGAACCATTAAAAATCCACTGGTTAACCAAAAAAAAAAAAAAAACACCAAAGTTTATCTGTGTTTTTTTAAGTTTTTCTTGAACATTCACCTCAGCTTGCTATGTTTCAGCTTGGCATGGTGTAAGAAGAGGCCTATGTTTCCAAGAACCCAGAGGTAAATGTCAAAACTTTCTGCTATTTTCAACTAAGCATCACTAGGCTTCAGTATTTTCAACATGAAATACCTTTTTTGCTTTAGTTTTTCTTGTCCACTAAACAAATCACCAAAGGTGGAAAACACATGTCTAATTTCAGCTGCCTCAAATATGAATCCTGTGAAAAGTTCACCCCTACCATTAACCCTGCAGAACTATTGACCTCTGGAGTTTTCTCAACTTATTTTCATGTACAGGCCAACTTTGTCAAAAGGGAGCCACTTAAAGGGAAAAGTGTCACACCTTAGATCTATCGATTCATTTAAAGATTGTTTTGTTTTGGCTTCTCAGTTGAGCATACTGTACTTTCCACTGAATTAATAGGGTTTTATTGGGAAATTTTCTTCACCATGTCATCTAAATCCCCATATACCAAGATTTTTCAAATAGCATTATGATTGCAGGAATCTCTCATTTACAAATTCTGTATGTATTAAACATTGAAACAGGAAAAGAGCTGTAATTTTTTCCATTAAAATATTTCCAAGTATGCAGATTACAGGTCATTTTTATGCCTAAATGGGAAAAATGTTGCTTTTATTCTGCATCTTAGAACTACATGGTAAGTTTGATAGACAAACAATAAATTAAATGAGGAACCATCAGGAAGAATTCCACTAAATCACACCAGGCAATTAACTTTTCTTCTGTACTGCATGAGTCTCAGGTGCATCGATCAGGTATTTCATTATAGCAGTTTCACCAAATTGTAACTATAATTAGTTACAGATTTAGTTGCTCATCATTCTATGACAAGTTCAAGTTCAGTCTGTGCAAGTTTCACTATACACCAGGCTTAAAATTCACGTTTGACGAATTTTTCCCACTCTGTAACTATTTGTAAAGCCAAGATTTCACTATCCTGTAACATTTGTTAAAACAAGCCTACCTGCAAGTTATATCAGTCTCATGCAGAACTTACTGTGAATTTGTTGCATTCCTTATACTTAGAGTTCTCCTAATCTGCCAGTAATAATATACTCTGCAGCTATGAAGACAAAACTATTCCATGCAATTACACTGAATAAGCATGTAAACACAAAAATCTGTTCAGTATTACGTAGGCTGCTGGCAAAATAATGAGAGCTGAGGCCTGAATGGCAGGCATCTCAACCAAAAAACAGTTACCAAATTCAGACATCCTTCAGTAACACACACCTGTTTGAGGGTGCTGGAGATGGAGCATCACAATTTGGAGACAGAAAGTCTAAAATGTGTGTGGCTGAACATACACCATAAATTTAGCCTCCACAACATTTTAGAAGGCAAATGCACTGATGATGCAGGTTTTATGGTAAACAGTTCCAAGACATTGAGCTTAACCCTCTTGTGGTGCTTATGGTCTTCCAGCAATGTTAGAAGGAGTGCAGTAAGACTCACCTTCCTCCCTCTGTCCTACCTTGTTCTTTGAAGCCTAATGTGAGCATTAACAATCTGTGGAACTTATATATAGAATTTTTTAAATCTGCATCAACACTTCCCTGTATTATTTCAATGTTAATTTCACTCCATGTAAGAAAGCAAAACTATCCTGCCATTCAGTGCAACAATTATCAGCACAATAAGTAGAATTAGCTGTCTAATTCCGAATAAAATTAATTCAGCAGATCTCTCTCTGAATTATTTACCAAGTGTCACTTCCATAAAATTCATCTACAAAGATAGACGGGAAAAACATTTTCATTACTACAACTTATGAATTTCACTGGTCTTGCAAAAAAAATATGTTAAAGAACTGAGTTTGGTCGCTTTTATGCAAAAGTTCTACTTCCACAGGAGAGATCAAAGTTTCTCAGCAAAATATCTTATTTGAATGTTTTTTCAATTACTACCAATATTATAACTTTAAATAGAGGCTAAATGATGACCCCCCAAAAAAAAAGTATACTTCAAAAAAAGCATTTTATTACAACACAGAGATCAATATGTATTGTAAGTAATCAGCCAACAGCAGGACAATAACATCCTATTCTTCATACGGAGCAATTTTTTGCATTTTAAATACCTTTAATGCAGTACATATAATCTAGGGGAGAGGTGGAGAAAAAAAAAAAAAAAACCAAACCACCACTGATTCTCTATCCCCTCAACAATAAGTAATTGGACCCAGGAGCTGAATAGTACAGATTAGCATTAAAATACCAGTCAGTTATTACTAGCTGTAATATAACATTCTGAATGGACAATAGTCTGAACAAATAGATGCAGAGTTAACTAGAGCATAGAGGCCAACAGATGTCTGAATAAAAAGAGCCAGGGATTCCTGTTAATTTCAATTAGTGATGTAATTCACTCTCACCTTGTACATTCTTCAGATAGCAGCATGACAAGAATCTGCAAATACATAATTACAGTAAAGAGCAGCTCTGAAGATGTCCACAATGCATTAATTTTTTCTTCATAAAGGCAAGCATTTGTGTTCAGGAAGAAGATGGGTAATCAGTTGTGATGGAACAGGAACAAACCTGAAGTATGCTTTAATTATTGCCCTGTTCCTGTAAAATGCTACATCTTGTAGACCAGCTGTAAAAAGCTTGGAACTTGACACATTTGCTATTTCCATGGAATGATAAGAGGCTATTAAGTTGAATGACATTTTCTAAGTAGATGGTCTCAGCTCTCAGGTGTCCACATGAAGGGTCCTGAGGAATATTTGACCTCTGACTGAATCTTGGTAATGAAGATTTCAGTATATCTTTCAGTCATCTTGGCTCCAAAAGAGTGCAAAGTAGGTCTCTATTACCGATTGCCATAGCAGGATAACAGCACTGACCACCTATGATGCACTAAGAGAGAGCAGAAGGGCAATGAGGGAAGGAAAGGCAATTGTAATGGCAGTTAACCATGAGTATTAAGTATCATACTGGGGCATAAAGCACAGGTGAAACCATTTCATGGAGAGCTGGTTAGGGAAACCATTAGAAATACAGTCCTAGTCTAAGTATTGAATAGTAGGCAGGATCTTGTTCAAAACTTTTCTATTGAAAAGCACAGTAATAACACATTCTGATTCAATATCCCTACAGGAGTGACAAAAGCCAGAAAGAAAATCCACCAGTTTTGTGTGACTTTTAAAAGGAAAACGAGACAGAAATGAGAGAGCCTATTAAAACGAAGATAAAAAGGACTGCTAAAAGAATTAAATCCCAGAGACATCATGTACATGTATTGAAAGCACAGTGCCAGCGCACACCGCTTACTAAGAAAGGCCTCATTAAAAGATAAAAGGAAAATGATTTGGAGAAACAGGCTGAGAGCAGCTTTCAGAAACAACAAAATCCATTCATGGTAAAGCTTAGGTTATGCTCAGATTAAGATTTTTAAAAAATCATACACCCTGGTGAAGTTCATAAATAAATAAAAACAGGCTGAAGAAAAAGTTTGAGGTGTAACTTCGCAATCATAGCTACTAAATGCAAGCCCATCCAGAGCTTGGCATCTGCTAGGAATTCTGTAGCACCAACTTGTTGGAGAGTTTTTGGAGTTTTTGGAAGAAAATGGACATGTGAGCAATCCTGACTACTTAGCACTAGCCAGAGTGAGCTAAGGGCCTTGAAGCCCAGCTGCAAGGTTATTGAAAGATCAGCTACAGGCAAAAGATAAGGGAGTTGGTAGCAGAAAAGAAGAATAACAGGATGGGAAATCATCACACAGACAGCACATAAACAGTTGTATTTAACCAGTTAGATTGTGACCTGTGGCATATGAAGAATGTGCTGTACCAGTCAGCAAGATGCTTATGTTATCAGCCTGACTGTGTATAAAAGGGATACTGCTACTCTCAATAAACAGCAATACTTTTATTATATTAATCTGTGTGTTGTCCATTGATCTCTTGTACCAACTCATGTTCAAAATACAAAGAAAGACCACAGAGGATAACAACATTTCAGTGACACTGAAAAAAAAAAATAAAAAGGAGAGGGGAAACACCTGCAACCCTACTTCTATTTCTTCATTCCAACACCAACATTATTCCCTACAACTGATAAGCCAGTATAATCCTTCTCCAGTTTGGAGTACTTCTCCCACTGACTAGATTCAGCTTCTAAGTGTTTTTGAAGACACAATCAACTTTCAGAAGATACTGAATGAGAGAGGAAAGTAACAAATCAACTCAGTTGGGCTCTGTTCTATTACTCATTTTATCTTTCTATCTAGCAGGGCTAAATACTGTGTTGCTTCAGTCTTAAGAACAACTAAACCATGCCACTCCTAATCCACAGCATTATGTAGAAACTTTTCCTGGGCTTAATAGCTGACAATGAACTGTGCAGATCAGGTGATGTACTGGCAAACTGACCTAGTTTACCACAGAAGTCAGGTAACAGACAGGAGAAGAGGGACAACTTAAGTGGCTCTGGTGACTACTGCCTTGCTCAAATTGCCTCTGGGTCACTCCTTAATATTCTATTAATTCTGTATCTACTACAAGTAGTGCCTCCACAAAAAACTCTTAAACATTTTTTTGATACTTTATCACATTCTGAAGTGTGTTCTAGCAAGATATACAGTAGCTTCTGTTGGTTTTAAAACTTTAAAACATTTGTTAGCTACAACTGAACATTCAGACAGTACCTGCTTTGCTGAAATGTAGAATATGAAAATGAACAATGGTTGGCAAAACTCCAAGTTCTAAAATTTACTGAAAAAACATGGCTGGTTGTAAAACTAAATTTCTGCAGAAGGTAAAAATAGTGAAAAAGTATCTCTCTAGGAGTAGGGATTTTTTTGTTTGTTTTAAGGAAAAAGTAATGCAAAATCACTTACACCAATATTTTCCTTCAAAGACTACTCCTGTTAACAATTTTATCATAGTGAAAAAACTCTTTTTTGTTTCAAGGAAGAAGTAATGCAAAATCGCTTACACCAATGTTTTCCTTCAAAGACTACTCCTGTTAACAATTTTATCACAATGAGAAACCTTCATGTCAGCAACCTATGTTTGTCAGCTTCCCACCAATCCTGTCATGTCTTTCTACTTCTGTTGCAAAGAAAGTGGTAAAATTTGACATCTAAAGGCATACCTTAGACACCTATCTTACCCTTACAAACCTATGGGTATTTACTACTGTCAGATAACATGTTTCCAGTAGTCAACTGCCTCAGTTATGATTTCATTATTTTTATAGTTACACTTTTTATTTTCATTTTTTAATAAAAATGTGTCAACCTGTACAAAATAAGGGTTTTCTGAGTAACGCTGTAAGCACATATTGATTATGACCACAATGCTAAGGTTTCACCAACAGAACTTTTTAATGATTCTTTTTAATGATCAGAACTAAGCAATATGCCAGCAAGAAGAGTACCTCAATAAACTCAGACAGATGCCAACCTGGCATTGATAATATAGCTGTTACTAATAAGTCACTGGTTTCTGAGCGTAGTTTCAATTAAGTCTTCTGCCCACTTCCTTTATTTGTTTCAGGTTTCCACCTGCAAGTCAGGCACAAAGTAAAAAACCATGAAAGATAACAAAAGAAACAAATGTAAAGCTATTACTATGTGTACACAAAGGACTGTCAGTGCTTCACTGTTTTTGAGTCTAGATACTAGTAATAAAATCAAACATCAGAACAACAACAAAAAACCAAACCACCACCAAAAAACATAAAACAAACAACCAAAAAAACCCAAACAGGAAAAATCCCCCAAAACTTAGTACTTCACACAAACAAACAAATAATTTGTGATTCCAGAAGACAACCAGAAAAGCAATCACCTACCCAGTACCAAGAGCAGTAGTAGGACTCAAATCTACATAAGACAGCATTAAAAAAAAAAAATCTCCCAGGTATGATCCTGGTTTTTTGCTCTATCAGGGTAAGGAGTCAGACAGGTACTACAGCCAAGACAACATATTCTGTATCCTCTCTTTCCTGTCCTCAGAAACCTGCTGAGCTCATTTCCCAGCTCCATTGTTTCAGCCTCTTCAGGCCACACTCAATACAAAAAAATCTCACAAAAGATTTTCAGACAGACTTTTTTTGAATAAAAGGCTAGAATTATTTTTACACCTCAGAAGTGCTGTTTATTTGCCAGCACTGTTCTTTACCAGTCCTTACACTCAGTTCCCACAGTAACTCAAAACAAATACTGTGCATTTCCAGGTACACTCGTTCTGTTTTGCTCCAAGAACTGCTAAAGGGATAAAGATTTCTCAATGTTTCAAACCTTAAATTCACTCTCAATACCATGATTTCTGATCAACAAATAAAAAAAAAGAATCACAAATCAATCAGTACACATAAGAGTTTATTTTAAAACTCTGATTCATAGCCATAAAGCAAAAAGATCAAATGCAAGAGCCAGAGGCATGAGAGACAGTCCCTCACGACCATTTGACCCTCAGCTCTCCACCATGAATTGAAGAGATAAAGTGGACAGGGAAATGGTTACACTGGAACAGCAGTATCATGTGGCTTCTTATCTGCCTGTTAAGGAAGTTATCAAATTTCCATTCATGCTTGGTGCTCCCAAAAGCATACAGCCAAGTATAACCATACAGGTGAGCTCACTAATGCTGACAAATACAGTATGGAAGAAAACTTGGTTGTTTCGAGGTATGAGTTTAAGATTAAAAGTGTCACTGCATACACCTTGTTTTGCCTCTCTCCTGCATCCATCAACATAGTAAAATATTACACAGCATATACCCACAGAAGAAATAACACAGTAATTCCCAAAAGCTAGGCCACAACTCGAGAGAGGAGGTTAACAGGGGAATGGAGACATAGCAACACTCCCTGGGGTAAAACACTGGAGGATATATGCTGTGTGATAATCTTACAAATTAATTCTTTCAGAGTAGAAAGAACCTTCACACAGTTAATTTTCAAGACAGGACTTGAGAAAAAGTAGGTAAGAGAAACAAGTCCTACACATAGTGGGGCTTTAGTTTTTAAACAAAGTGCATTAAATAGAAACAAGCATACCAGTAAGGTAACTGAACAGCTTCAGGACTGAGTTCCGGTAATAAGTATCCAGGAAGGAAAAGGAACAGCAATAATAGAAGACTGCTGACCTGCTCTACATAACAACAACTATGTCAAACAGAGAAAATGCATTGAAGTATTACACTTTAGCAGAAGATTTTATTATAACTGAAGGTAGTGGTAGTAAAATTCTTGCTGTATTTCTTTATTTAATTCAATATGTCTTTAACACAAGCAGCAGAATCATAATAGAGCTGCACCTGCAATCTGAGCTTATTCCTTTTGCTTAAACAAAACAAAACAAAAAAAAGCTTAAACACTTTACAAACAGTTAAAGCTACAAAGAAACAGAAAACTATCATTAACGTTTCTGAGAAAGTGACTCCGTCTTCTGAGTAGATCACAGTGGAATTTCAGTCTTTTGCAAACAAAAATACTCTCATCAGCATCTACAATGAAAGCATCTCCTTCTCCATAAGGAGATGGCAAACACAGGCCTCTTTAAAAAGTACTATGGCAATCAAATTGTACAGCTGGTTAAGAAATGTCTTTATTCTTTTCTCTACCAAGAGCTGAATGGAAAGAATTCTACATTTATTCACTTCTACATTTCTACAATTCACTTCTACATTTATGGACCAAACACATATTGGCTACGCTTGTCCTATTCTGAGGCACAGAATTGCCTCCCTCAGAAATGGGGCTGACATGTTGACAAGTTCTAGAGATAACCAACTCTTTCCTTGAGGTTCTGTTTAAACCTTGGGTTTAAACCTTGAAAACAAGGTGCTTACCTGTTGTCACCAACTGCTAATTTACAGGTCAGCTCTAACACCTATGAATGGAATAGCACATAAGAACACAATGCTCACTTGAGGACTGACAAGCAAGTCCAGAAAGATTTAACAGACTCCCTGTTTCCAAAATAATAATTTCAACATAATTATTAATACATTTACTTCACAGTATTTGCAAGGCCAAGAAGGGTAGGAGAAAAGTTTTAAATCATCTCCAAAATTGAAGCACTTTACTCAAGAGTGCAGTGAGGGGCTATCCATGCCGGGAATCCTCACTGTTGAATGGAAGCAACCACTCTACTCTTAGAACTATCATACGAACACTGAAGACAGAAGACACTACCCTCACTTCATAAAGCATCTTGGCAAGAGAACTTGTCTAACTTGCAAGAGAAACGTGCTCAATTCCCTCCCGAACTTGAAGAGATTAAATCCATTTTACACACATTCTTCAGCAGGCTTCTGAAAATGTACCAAAAATAAAAAAAATAATTTTTTTTTTTTTTAAAAAGTATTATTTACAGATATCCCTTTGGGACAATGCAGCAAAATCCATGGAGGCATACTTGCCTAAGAGTCAGTCTGGATTTCACTGAAGCACAGTAAACCAAGTAAGAACCTGTGAACAATGATCAGTATCTTTATCTTCTTCCCTGCAATAAAATACTATGGCCGTCAGCAGACACTAACTACTCTTTTCCAAATTCAGTATTTGGAAAAAAACAGCAGCAACTGTTCTCCTGTGTATTCAAAAGACAACCTCAACAGATTTCATCATGCTCAAATTCCCTTTAGGAATGGCAAAATATAAGCATTTTGCCCTTGTGGGTCTCATGCCATTTTCAATTACTATTACACTATAACTGCTCTACCCAGACTATATCCTTAGCAAATCTGCAGATGACACTAAGGTAAAAAAAAGGTCTGACCTAAAGAGCACAACTCTGATTGAGTGAAACCTCAGTCACCTAGTGAGGTTACCTCAGTAACCTAACCTCAGTGAAACCTAGCAGGACTCTGCTAAACTCATGTGGTTCAACACAGAAAAGTACAGTTTTACACCTGCAGCAAGGTAACTGCAGTGTAGGCCAGCAGTCAACTGCTGAACAGGTACCAACACTTAGGGTGGACACAAAGATGAACAGCAGCCAAGAGTTCCTTCTTGTCATGTGTAAGGCAAACTGCATTCTAAGCATCATTAGCAAAGGCTGCCCAAAGAATAAGTTTTTTTCATCTTACACTTTACACTGATGAAGCTGGAATAGTAGGGAACCAGATTTTGTGCTCCCACTTCAAGAGAAATGTGGAGAGGTCCAGCAGAAGAACGTCACAATGGTCACAGGACCAAAGCACACAACACATGAGGAGACTGAGGATGCTGGCCTTGTTCAGTCTGGTGAACTGCTATGCTGTAGAGGCAAGCTGACATGACAAAGAACCACAAAGACAAGTAAACCAAATTCTCAGTAGTGACAAACAGCCAAGCAAGGGGGGAACAGCCACAAACCGCTCTTTGGGAGGTTCAAGATGATCATTAAGGAAACTACATGTCTCTAGGAGTTTAATGAAGCTCTGGATCTGGTTGCCCATGGAGATTATGGAATCTCCACATCCTTGAAGGTGTCCAAGATCAGCTAGAGTCCCTGAAGACTTGATGTAGTGCTGGCATGGCCCAGCTCTGCCGAGGTTTAGGCTAACCCTGAGTTCCCTTCTGACAGGCATTTCTGTGATTTGGTATATGCTCAGCTGAGAAATGCTTCCCTGGTGCCTCTTAGTCTCACTTAATGTTTCTTCCTCATTATCACCCTGTATGGTTGTTGCAGACAATCCTTTCCTGGACAACAGTGTTTTGAGGTCCAGTAGGTGTTCTTGCCAAGGTGTAAGAACAGTACTCCGAGAGTTGCCTTAGATCCAGTTAGTCTATCTCGGTGCTAACGCTCCGGACTCGACTGACCTCTTCTCTGGCAGCTCTAGAGTGAGCTCCTGCTAGGGCAGCAGTAGCGCATCTGACTCCAGATCAGGAGGCTGCGTGTTCGAATCACGTCAGGGTCAGTGAAAAAACAGACTAGCCAGCCTCCTCCTCATCAGGAGTGAGCCAAGCTCCCCATGGGTTTGGAAGCTCACCTTTTACTGGGTTAGGGTTAGTGGGGGCCAGCCCTAATTGGGCACAGGTGGGCTTAACAGGAGCTCACGCCTTCCTCCTCGTGATTGGCAACACCTGATTGTCTTTACCCGATTGCCTCTGCATATGGTCACAGCAACCTTTTCCTTACCTTAATACATATACACCAAGGAACAAGTAAAATACAGAAGGTGGCCTTAGAATAACTGAGTTTGAGCTAACCAGCAATGATCCAACCCTAGGAGGAAAACCAAAAAGTTTTTAAGCAACAGTGCTTCCCTTGGGAGTCTTTTTTTGTTGGTTTTTTTTGTTGTTGTTGTGGTGGTTTATTGGGGTTTTTTTGCTTTAAGCACCAATCTCTCTGGCTTCTCCACATAAAAAACAGATTTAACTCAATGCTTTATAAATTGTGCACACACCAAGAATATGAGAATGTAAGAGGTCACAGCAAAAAAGTTGAACCAATTTTTGCCTTTGTTTTTTAATCAATACCATCATCTTGGCACTTTGTCCTTCCTTACCTGTCTGTATTTATCAGTTTGTCTCTCATTTAGTTTGCAAGCTTTCCAGGCTGAAAAGCTTTTTTCTGTGGGTTTTTGTTGTTGTTCTGAGTTTATTTTGGGGATGTTTGTTTTGTTCTGGTTTTTTTAAGGTCTTGGCCATTACCAAAGCTTATAAGCCTTCAGAATAAATCAAATTCAAAATCCCCAAATGAAATGGCTATGATGGAAAATGCACATTTGAGTTAAGAAGGCAGGATGTAGACAAAGAAAAATCCTCAGTAACTTGGCTTGGCATTTATGCAGTCTTTAGCCCTTTATTCTAGTCCAAAAGCTGTTCCCTAATATTGAGAAATTATTCCAAAAATATGCTCAAAGTAGTAAGACAGTCACATGATACAGCTGCAGAGAGATACAAAAGCTTGTGAAAGCTCACATAGAGCTGTCAATAGATAAGTAAAGAAAAACAGCGCAAAGAATTATAACTTTGCTTGTACCAATTTCCTCAGAATCTCTTTATTTTTTAATCCATTACACTGAAAGACACTATTAAAGCTGAAGTTACATCTTCTCATTTGAGAAAATGCTTACAGCAGGGAAAAAAGATTTGTGAATCAATAAAGTGACAAATAAAAAAGGCAAAGGATCCAAACAAAATCATCTTTATAAATTTAATTAATTGGAAGCTAAGACAAAACAGATTGGAAAATCTGTTTCTTTTTATTAAAGGAGCATAGACACCAGAATTAGGTAAAGTACTGATCAAGAACATGGCTCTAACATTTTATCAGCCAAATGTTTCACTATAGTACAAAACCATGCATTGCATCATTTTATGTGGTCAGATCTGTTACTGGAAGATTAATTCTAGCTATCTCAGTAAGAAAGTGTTCATTTGCTTTCCAGCCCGGCAGAAACATTTACTGCAGGAAAACAACAGAATGAAGCAACTTGCAGAGAATAAACATGGTTAAAAGCAGCCAAGGACCAGTACTGTTAATTGCTGGAACATACAAACACACAAGTGGATCATAAATGGGAGGACAATAACAATACTGAATCCCTAACAAAAAGTAGTCTATGGGACTGTATTCTGAAACACCGGTATTAAGAAGAAAGATTTAAAAACAATCAGGAAAAAGATTAAACCTGAATTCAAAGTCTAATCTTTGGAATTAATTAAATAAAAAGCTGGGAAACAATTTAAGAGAAGCCTCCCTTTTTCTTTGTCAAATGATTTATAATACGCCAACACATGCAAACCTCACAAACACACAAAGACTTGACAGCTGTTCTCCCTTTCTGCTGTTGTCCACATCTGCAATGCTATCACCCAAGTGTCCTGGTATCCAGTCGCCCACCTTCACAAGGCAATGACGAAGAAGGGCTGCAAATCCCTTGCTTGCATTACTTCAGATAATGAAAACAACTTCTCAAAAAAATTCATTGCTTTATCACCATCATCACAGATTTTGCTATATTCACATAATTTATTCTTTCATACATCAAACTCTAGGGCACTGCACAGAACTGCATGAATATCAGCACCAACTTCTTAGGGTGACAGAGGACTGCCCACAAGTGAAACTAATTAATCATTTTAAGAATTAATTTGCACAAATCAGATTTACGTTTTGTTCATACAAAAATCCTGGAGTTCCTGCTGTCCATTATTCATAAAAGTAAAGTTGTCAGTGGCTGAAATAATTACTGTTTCAACCTCAGTTAAAATACAATTATTTTTAGTTCACTACACCTAACTTTAAATTCCCTGAGTATTTTCTAGTAATATTATATAGAATAAAGTACTTACTTAAAAATCACCCTGAAAACCATATTTTTAATGTTTGAAAGACATCTTGAGGTTACCCGGGGTGACTCTAAATGCATGTGTTTATGACCCGTATGTACACAGTTCCTTATATCCATCCACTGAATAACTGTACACAGAACACAGTGACACAAAGTAAGAACCATTTTCAAAATCACTATTCTTTCTGTCAGGAGATAAAGCAAGGCATATTGTTCCTAGCCCCTTTAAAAAAATAAAAAACCCAAAAGCAACCCAAGATATATACAATTTTGAGTATGTAAATATGTGTGTTCTTACACTGGAATAGTGAAGGCATTGGAATTAAAATTGATAATCACAAAGTGCAGAGAGATCTCATACAATCACCATCCCTTAGAAACCACATTTCTAGATGAAAAGAAGCTGTCCATTTTGCAGGGAAGCTTCAAGTTGATCAACAGCCACAAGAAATTCACACTTTTTACATTTCTGGAACAGAAGAACTTGCTGGCACCTTGCATAAGTCCTGGTGTTTTAAGGGAGAACTGCACATCCAAAACCAGAGTTCAGACTCACGTGGATGACCTGAACTTGGCCAGTAGGCCCAGATAGAAGGTTTTATCAACCTAAAACTGCTATTATAGTTCAATATTTGCAAAAGTGTTCTGAAGCTTCTCCTGAGAAAGGAAGGTTTGCTGGTTTTGCATCTCCTGTGTATTCATAACTTTAGCACTTAATCTGCTCAAAGACAATATCACGAAAGCATAAATTCTCTGTAAAGATTCTGCAAAATACCAGGTTACAGTAAATAAAAAAGCTGGAATTTCATAACTTTATTAAAGGATCCTTATTACATTCCCAAAAAACACCCTTGTCATTTTTTGTTCAAATATTTTATCCTTTGTTTCACTGTCTTATAGTAAAAAGTACATTTTGAAAATTTTTTATTATCCATGAAAGTCAGGCTATTGTAAGTATCCTTAAAATTCTGAAAACAAATGAGAACAAAATCCATGTCAGAACAATGTTATAGTTTTCACAATCTAAATTAAAGGAGTAAGTCAAATCATCAGTCTACAGTCCGTTGCATAATAAGAGTGACAGATTAAATACATTACCATAAAACCATAATCCTATTGAAATTGTAATTTATAATGGAGTCCACTTTTTTCTAAATTGAGATGCTGTGCTAACTAAATTGAAGTTTAGATCAGATGACAAGATTTCTGATACACATGCACAGTAAGAGAAAGCATGCCGCTTACAATTTTCATTTTTGAAACATAACAGTCTGTGAATACTAATCAAGATACATTCTTTTAAAAAAATTAGAAAATGTAAGCAGAGAAATAATAATGTGTTGATTCAGCCAGCCATGAATTGCCACCTTCTTAAAACTGAAGGCTGAGATAATTATATGATGCAGAAATTATTAGAAACACTATTCGCAGCACTACTTGAATGAAATCAACATTTTAGAAACCGAAATACAGTTTTGAGCAGTCTACTATCTTCCAGCACACTTTTATATGGGTAAAGTTACTTCTACGTTTTCCTCCTCTTTCCAAAATACATTATCAGAAAACTCTGTACAAGCCACCAATTCAGTATGCTTTTAATGATTTGGAAGCATCATCATTTTAATTAAAGGCAATCCAAAGAATGTAGTAGTGATTACGAGCTGGATTCCTTGTGTTCAGAATTACCTGTTCAATGTGATATACTTTATGACTCCTGACTCTCTTAATTCACTGATTACAGAAACGCACTGTGACTGCAGAGGAGGAGACCATTACTTCGCAACAGCAGAATCTGACCCCTGGAAGGGCTGACATGGCACCGCAGTCCAACCAAAAGTAGCTTCACCCACAGGGAGGAACACACTGCCCCACACCACCCCTCTTTAGCCTGTGGATGGCATTCTTCCTTTCTGATTTTGAGGAACAGATAAAAAATGGCTTTAACCAGGAAAATTTTTATACCCAAGACAGAATTTTCAGTAAAAAACACCATTTGCCATGCTAGACAAAATCACACAGATAAAGCATTCAGTTGGGCTATCAAAAAGGAAAAAAAAAAAAAAAGTTTGTTACATTTTTTGAATACAATTTTTCCTGTTACACCAGAAAAGTTTATTACAATTTTTAAATAAAACTGAAAAAGCTTTTGACATCCGAAGTGAATGACCTCATTTTATAATATTATCTACAACAAAACAGCTTTAGCTTCACAAATAAAAGTTACCGCCCTCTTGATAAAACAGAACTAATAGATTTATAAAATACTGAAGATGCTGTCAAGAATAGGAATATTGTTACCTATACTCTAGGTAGAAACAGCAGCCAAAAAAAATTATAGCAGAAATATCCTCATACTCTAATCTTAAAATAGATGACATTTAATAATATAAAATATTAGAAAATGGTTTTGAATGAGAGTTTACATAATTTTTTTTTAAAGTATCTATATTTTTTTAAACTTGGAAAGGACATTTTGCATTTTATAAGGTTTTATATGTAGGTTAGTCATGGCAGAATGTGATGGTTATTCTCCATTGTTTTTCAACTTATTATTTCAACTTCTCAGATACCTAATGCCATATATATATCATATATGTAAATCATGTTGGAATGCTTGAGTTAAAGTGAATAATTAAAGTCTATTTTTGCAGCTTTCTAGCTTTTAAGGCATCCTATAAACCTTTACAGCTATGAGGGCCTTCAGGAAAGTCCACTCTTACATTAAGACTCCATAAGTCAAAAGCCTACTCTTGCTCTTTGCTCAAATCCTGTCACATTCAGTACACAGCCTGGGAACCACACAGGGACAAAAATTACGAAGAGCAGGTGGTCAGGAACTTTAATTCACAGTCTTGCTTAAGAACACTATAGATGTCAGTACTCCTGGGGCTGAATGCCAAATGAAGCCACTACCATCAAGGCACACTCTGGCAATAGGAAAGTACTGACATTTTCTCTCTTTAGTTATTCTCTGGAGACAGCTACTCTAAACCTATGTGCTGGAAGAGAAGAAATTTCTGTTCTGTGGGCTGAAGTAGCTTCAGCCATTTTAAATAAGAATCCCTCACTAATCTTACAGAATCTCAAAAAGAGACTCACTGTTATTGTAAGAGACTAAACTTCTACAACACACCTCTGTGAAGTGCAATTAACTGAATCAAGTTCATACTGCAAATGTAAACCAATTCCAGATATGTTAATTAACCTAACCTCGCATCTTGTGGGAAGAGATACTTTACCAGTTGGGAGATGCTTCTATAATTAAGAATTTTTACATTATTAAACAAATGAAGCTAACACTCAGGCTTCATAAGCAATGTGTTTCAATCCAATATTCGAAACTGCTTTACAGGATCAGGAAAATGAGACTTAGACAAAAGAGTCAAAACAGAGGGTACGTATCAATAATTTACCAGTGTACATGATGTTTCCTCCTTCCATCGCCGCAGTAAGGATTTTAAATCCAGCCCCACTTCCTGGGTATGCAACAGAAGCTGTGTGCATGTAGAGAATGCACCAACAATTCTAACAAGAAAAACAGCTGCTTTTACAAAGTATCTATATAAACCATCAGTGTAGACTCACCTATTTCATTTGCACATTATGATACAGGGGAATGAAGTCAAGCAATACCTTAAGAAGACTGCTGATGCTGAAATATGAAATTTCTAGAGCGGAGTAAGTTTTTCATTCATGCTTTTTGTTTTCTTACTGATTTCCAATCTAAGAACTTGTCAAAACTTAATATTGATTCTACACTGATGAGTATCTTTGACAGCTAGATAAAGCATTTGACATTTAAAGTTACACTGCAAAAATTAGCTTTTTGCTACCTACTTCTCCCTTATTTTTCTCCTCCAATTCATCCTTTTCCTCAAATACATGAAGGTATGGATATTTATAAATCTTAACTGCACTTAAAGCAATTAAATCAGCAATGTGATGTTATTGGTCTCAAAACAGAATTTGTCATAGCATTATGTGTATTTAGAAACCCATTCCAAAGACACACATGCCCACATATTTAAAAAAAAAAAAAAAAAAAAACCATATACTCTAGTTCAAAGAGGCCAGAATTTTTTTTGGCTGATGGCATTCTAGAAAGATCAGCTGCATACCTGGAAGTCATCTCCATAATTGCTATCTAAAATACCCTAAAAAAGCCCAGTCACCCTACATTAAAGGCACACCACTGATTTCCCAGAAGAAATTAGTGTAATGAACAAACATTTTGAAGCCCTTCACAATTTAGTCACGGCATCAGAACTACCCTGAAACCACACTCTTCTGCATCCTGGTTTTTTTTTTAATTATTTTTCTTCAAATCTTCTGTGTTACAACAACACGAATCATAAGGCAGCAATAATTCTCACCCTGAGGCCTGATCAGAGCAGCTCACTGAACCAATAACCTTCAACAAAGTTTACCGAGGTTCAAATTGGGCCAGGAATGTTGCTGGCATAGTCAGTACCACCAGGGGACATTCCATGGTGTTACACCCCTAGCTTTTATTACTGAATATTTTTGCACTGTCCTTCACCTTGACAGTGAGCACATGTGTTTTATTTCTGTGTGGGGAGGTTGGCATGTGTGTGAAAGACACTTGATATAAAAAGTTCCCCATTCCAGAGGAATAAACTCAGTAGCAGTAAACTCAGAACTTTTTCCTTATAAGTTTTCAAAACATTGCTTAGGCTATCTTTAAATACTAGAGAAATATGGAACATTTTTCATAAAGATTTTGTTTAATCTATAAGAAACCCATTCTTTTCAGCGGCTGGTATTGTCCCCTTCAAAAAAAGCACCAAGCAGCCCTTTAAAATTTAGATTATCATGAAGATGTTTATCTCAGCCATGCGCACACGTACACACACACACACACATGCAGGCTTTAAGTTACTCTATAAAGTACAACTGTAAAAAGTAGAAACCCTATAACGAAAAAGTTGAAAGCCTAAATTATTTATTTTCATGTAAGATGTTTTACTCTCCAAAGATTAAAAACTGTCATGATTTTTGTCAGGCAGTAAAATCAAAATTTATGCCAATATAAATTCTTGTATCTTTTCAATACATTACTTATAAATGAAATAAAAGAGTTATAGATCAGAACTTGAACTTCCTCCAGATGAAAAAAAGTCACAGGTTACAAAGTTGTAACTAGAGATCCAAAATTTAAAGTGGTAGTGTAGCTGTAAAACAATTTACAGATGTTACTTTCCTTCTATGAATTTATATAGCTTCTCATTGTACTAACTGTATGAATGAGACCACACACTAACTTCATTACATTCAAAATAATTTAGCTCTAGTTTTCCGTGTCAATTTAGGAGGTGGCATATATTAAGGCTTATTGTGATTTGTTTTCATTATTGTAATTTTAAATGTGATGAAATGTCCAACAAAGAAAAATCAATTGCATTCAATAGTGAAAAGGAGCCAATCATATTTTGGTTAGCCTACAAATATGCTAGTATAGAACCTCCCACCAATTTTAGAAAAACTACTCTTCACTCCTGGAAAAGCCATAAAAAAAACAGATAGTAATGTATGGATATAAATTCCTGTTCCAACTTTATTAAATTTCAGGTGTTCCTAGGAAACCAAACAATTATCAGAGTATGTGGTCTTTCAACACCTTAGAAACTTAACTAAGGTGTGAAATTTTACTTGGAAACGGAAGAGATTTGAATATACTTCTCCAAATACATTTATATACACGTACCGAATGTGTCTCATGGTAATGAATATTCAATTTACCTTCGGATGTCTTTAAAAAGCAGATCACTTTGCATTTTGGAGTAAGTGTCTCAGTACTGGATCTGTTGCAGCAACTCTGCCAAATTAAAATTTCCTTTAAGTAACTATTTGATAAATAGATTTAAACAAAACCAAATGTAATTATCTTTAAATGACTAGTTGTTTGACCCTCATCCCAAAGGCCATCTGGATTTCTCTATTAAACTCACATTATTAGTAGGATGGTAATCTCATGCTGCATCATTGTTTATGCAGAAGAATTCACAGACATTTAACATCCTCACAGAAAAAAACTCTTCTTTTTTTTTTTTTTTTTTTTTATTCCCCTGGATGCAATTAAGAAAAATTAGCTGGTTTTCAAATCCACCACTTTTCACAATATATAATCATTTTCACTATTTAAAAAATTTACATGACATAATATTCTTCCAACTTGCATTGCATTTCTTTACCCCTAAAAAAGTGATCTTTAAGATATGCTTCCTGAAGCGGATTTCAGTCTTCTGTTTGTATCAGTATCTTTTTTTACCACAACTGCTGTTGATTAAAAATTTTCTGCCACTTGAACCCTTTAGATATCAAATGACAAGTAGATAACCAGGTTTCTTCTACCAGAATGCAATTTACATTTTCAAGATTCTCGAGTTAGAAAAAAAAAAATTATCTGAATCCTCCTTTTTTTTTAAGAAGCATTTTAAAAAAAATCACATAGTACAAAATTTAAGAAAGGAAGTTGGGTAATTTAAAAATACATAACACTCAAATTGGAGTAATTATTGTTGTTTGGATGTATTTACAAATACATCTTTTAAATAATGAGATATGGCTTTCAATATGTACTAAATGTTCACCTCATAAACTAGACAGTGAGTAAGTAACAGCCCATATTTACAATTTGCAATTTCAGTAATTCCCCAGGCATTATTACTTCATGCAACATTCACTGATACTAATTCATTTTAGTCTAATTAGACCAATATTGCATTGATTTGAGTTACGTATGTGATGGAGAGTTAAAAATCACTGTCATACACATTTCTGTTCTCTTAATCATCATTAGAGCTTCCAACAGCCCACTCTGCAAAGTTTTAAATACAATCTTTATTAGATGAACATACATATAGATAGTATACAGATAAGACTTATCAAGGGCCAGAAATTCAAAGAGCACATTTTCACACAACTTGAAAACTGCAGACACTGCTAGTTGCAAGATCTTCAAAAGATAACAAAATCCAAAATTGGGAGGCAGGTTCACTTCTTCTCCCTCTATTTTTTGTGATGGTAATAACTGATCAACCTGCAGTATGTATGCTCCAATTAAACTGTTATTTCTGAATCGTCCATTGCCCTTCTGCTATTAATTAAGCGTATTTTCAAAAGGGCTTCTATCAAGAACTTTTGACATAACAAGAATAGTTTTTCATTAGCTCAGTACTCTAAAAATAGCATGTGGAATATATTACACCTAAACAAAAATCAAGCAAAAAATCTGAAACAAATAGCAAGTCCCCACCGTACCTAAATAAATGTGTGTTCTAAAGGTTACGTATCACAGCTCATATAACTCATCTGTTCCTTTATTGCAAAACTATAACCCTTACATTTAGAAGGGTATAAAGTTCTCTAAAAACTTGTATTTTTCCTTTCATAACATTCAAAAACATTTTTCCCAAATTAGTTTTTTTGTAGCTTTATTCGTGTCTCTTTTTTTTCCCCAGAACATCCTGACAGGTGTGGAAAATCCCTCAGCTTTCTCTATCTGGTTTTGAAGAGGTAACTGTTTATTTCCAGAATTTTAAGAGCTGTGGTGAGAAAGTATCTAGCTTAGAAATACTAATAACATTTAGAAATACTAATTGGGTTCCACATCTAACTTTAATAATAGAGGCAACAAAGCTGGCTGCAAGGTGATGAACATGTATTTGTTTCTTTCAGATTGTAAGCTTCCATTTAATTCTAAACAGAACAACATAGAGCTAAAATATTAATGCATAACAGCAAGTGAAACAAGATACAAAGAAAAAACATTTATAAGGAGTGGAAATAATTTGCAGCTGTAAAAAACTTCACCCGGCAAGTAAAACAGAACCAGAAAGCCCTGCAACTTCAAGTCACTCCACTTGTACCTGTGAGGTATACAAACCCTGTTTATCTTGGATCTGATGTCATTGCTGTTTGGATGCTAGCTACTGAACCGTATTGTAGAGTTAATATTTTTAGCACATGCAGTTAAAATGGTAGCAGAACCAACTACCTCACTGACTGAACACTCTGAAGAAAAAAAAGATTCAGAAGAGTAACTGTGCTCAGTTATAGCCCAGAAGCTTAAATAACATTTACCAGCATCTTTCTGCATCACAATTCATCTTGAGAATTCACAGCCCTAACTTTTTAGAAGTTTTCAGAAGCAATAGTCCAAAAATAAAAATAAATAAAATAAAATAAAATAAAATAAAATAAAAAAACCAAAAAACCAAAAACAAACAACAGGCATTTCTCTCTGCTGCTTAGTGATTTATTTTTATTTGAGTACTTATCTATTTCCATCTACGCTTTCTCAGGATGCAACTTCATCATCCTCCCTGACAGCATTATCCAAACTTTCAGGCTGTCACATCTTTAACCACTTACCTTTCTTCCTCTGCATACCCACTTTCACTAAACTCTAAAGCTTCTTTCTTTTAAGTCTATTTTCCTTTGTCAGTCTTTCTGCTAAAATACTCATTCCTCTGTCAGCCTGTCTTGGAACACTGTTTTTCCTCCCAGTTTCCTTTCTCTGGTTCATACAAAAATCCTCTTTTCAGCTACTTCCCCAACTATGTTTTTCAGAGGTTTTGATTTGCTTGCCTTGCCTGCACTTTCCACACCCAGTCCAAGGATCTAACAAATACTTTCCTGTGATACAATCCTGTTACATCTTCTCCCTGCACGACACCATAAAGTGTACTTCAAAATGAAGTGTCCAAGTCTTCCAGTGGCTTCCCTCCCTCTACAACAAAAGACCAGGGAGTCAGCCACCAGAGGGACTTCATTTGGACATAGCAAATTCAATGTCTCTAAAACCATACTTCTCAGAACTTCCTTTTCATGTGATTTTATATCATCCAATTAATTTGGAATGAAAAAACAATAAAATTATGAGAACATTTCAAGTGCAAAAATAGACATTCCAATTTCAACTCAATATTAGATATCGAGGATTTTTTTTTTACACTTTTGTTGCACTCCAGTTTTAAGACCAAACTGGATTGTCACAAAGAACAATACATCACCTTCATTTTGGGCTGTTTCAGTCATACTAGTATGACTTTACAAAATAAAGAAGAAAAAAAACCAGAAACTATTTATAGTTCCTAGGAATATTGTCCAACACTTACTATAAATCCAAAGCCTCCAAAAAGCAACTGGAGTTTTCCATAAATACTTTATTTTTCATTAGTGACTGCTATTGGGGATTTGTGACATTTTGTGGCAATAACAACGGCTGCAAAGACTGACAGGGAACAGGACAGGAAAGAGGTTTGGCAGCTGAATACAGAGCTAGCTACACAACCCATCTCTCCTCAGACATGTTTCAGAGAATAACAGGGATGACAGAGTAGTCAAGACTACAAGCATGCATTCAACAGAACTTTTGTCCGCTCAGAAATAACAAATCCTTTGACAAAACTTTATCAGAGAAGAAGAAAGAAAACTGAAACCTAAGACATGTAGATAGTACTGGGGGGAAAAAAAAAAAAAAGCTTCGGTATTTCTTTTTCTCATGAAAAGAAAAGCAATTCTTTCCATTGTTAAAAGGCTGCACAAAGAATGGAAATACAGACTGATGGAACAAAGGTTTAGGCTTGGTTTTGGTTTTGGGTTTTTTTCAAGTATTTTCCATAGCCACCCAGAAAATAAAAATTAACTGTGTCTCAGTCCTTCCCCACAGTATTTTTATTTTAAAAAGATATTTAGTTACTTATAAGGAGATAACTAATGGGTACCAGAGAACTGTAACTTCTATTATGACTGTCTCTGTTTAAATTTTGCAAGAAGACCAGCTGCTGACAGCACTCTAATAAACCAATTTAATAATACAAAACATTCCATAGTTAGACTGTGAGAATCCCACTGAGAGGTGATTAACTATCATCCATATGACAGATTCCAGGAATCTAGAAAAAAAATGTAATAAGAGATGTAAATCAACAATTCTAACAGTTCTTCATGAACAATATGAAAAGACTTTTGTCTCTGTTACACAGCATCCTGAAATGCTTAGTATTAACTGTCACAGAGAATTTACAACTCTTCAAGTACAACTTTAAATAGACACTAATGTCTCTCAAATAGACAGAAATGCTGGGTAAGTCAGCTTAAAAGATCCAAATTGAAACAACCTTCACCCTGGTTTATTGAATCTCTAACCTCTTCACATCTGTCAAGCCTTTGAGGCTCCACTGCTAGCTGACATGTCGCTGTATGAAATTTTATCTCTGTATATAGCTGTGCTGTAGGTGCTTTCTGAAGGCACCTGAAGATGACTTTTGCTGCTTTACGGTTGAACAGCAAAAACTGTTTACCAACATACACAACAGCTAATAAGTGCTTGTGTAACAGAGGCTTCCTGACAGCAAGTTCTAACCAATCTTATTTATCACACTAAGAAAAAAGGAGTAACGAATGCACTAGCTAGCCATGACTGAATTGAAAACCTGAATGTTTGTGGATTGATTAAGGCAGAATAAGGCAGCCAGGGAGACTTGAATCTTTCCAGTCAGCACTTTAACAACTAGAAATAATTTGGACTAGACAAGCACCATCAGTCTAGGATAAGAAAGCTGAACAGAAAGCATAGCAGGTGACATATAAAAAGGCAGCATAACAGCTACTTCACTGTGTCCAGAGAAGCCTCTGTGATACTGTTACTCTTCCATGTAATTGCCAGGTCTTACTATAGAAAATGTGATAGTTAACAGAATGAAAATAAAATCTGTCCTTCTAAGCAGCCCTTTAAGGCTGAAAACAATGGAGAAACTCATGCTCTTCTTTGGTTTTGTTGCAATCTGACTGCTCTTCACCAGGCAGCTGAGGCCCCACAGCACGTGTCCCAGGGAAACTGCTTCATCTCCACCCATAAAGCACACTCACAGCCTGCCCAGAGGAGCACCTCCTCTGGCTAATGAACACAAGGTTAGAATTGGGCCGCCAGAAGTCCCTGCCAGCCTACAGTGATTCATCAGCTGTGATGATTGCCCTGAGCAGTTAATACTGCCCCCGTCTGGCTACCAATACCCACGATGCTGGTAGTGCTTTTTCCTCTTCTCTTTCCCTACACTTGAAAGGAATTGGATACCAGATTTCCCTCATAGTGATTCAGAAAGAAGTCAGAAATAATTCACCTTTATACAGAGCGTTCACAGACAGGATCCTCACAGAGCTTAGGTTTAGACCTACATTCCCATTTCAAATTATTTTTTGAATGAGACTGCACAGTAAGATAAAAGCCTGCAGAAAGACAATTTCTAAATTAAATGCCTAAGCTAGATATCTGACTATCCTCCTATCCTACTAATAATTTAAAAGTTTAGAAAAAAAAAAATACAGGTTCACCCCTTGTCTTGAAAACTTGAAATCTAATTTACAAACATTCCTAAAGAACTTTAATCTTAAGTTTTTAAAAAATATTTAGAAATTCATTGTTAAGAATCTCTTTCACCTACAAAAGCATTTCAGAAATATCAGGTAACCAACACTACAAGAAAAAAACTAATCAAACTCTGAGTGTATTAAACACTTCCATCCTGGAAAAGCTACTTGGCTAAATGTGTGTTGGGTTTTTTTACTTCAGCTCTGTGGGCCTTTTCAGCAGCTTCTGGAGCTTCAGATGTTCTCTATAAATTATTCCTTCCTTCAAGAGAGAAACTAAGTTTTTGTGGAAAACAGTACGGCTAAACAAACAAAATAAACTGGAACAGTATGAATAGAATAAAAACTGCTGAACACAGATTTGGTGACAAATGACAATTAGTCAACGTGGTTAGACCCTTACAAACAGTGCTTTCACTGGCCTAACACTTAATTAACCTCTAAAGTTTCCCAGTTTGAATTAACTAATGGGTGACAAGTCAGTATACTTTGAGAATTTTCTTCTGTTCTGAACTATTACATACAGAAGGAACAAATATCACAGCTTTCCCATATGAAAGCAAGAGCTAAATTAAAAGAATAAGCGTTTTGTCTTTGTGTTCTCCTTCTGTAGCATTAGGTAATCATGCATCTATTTATTCTTCCACAACTCTATGCACTGATTGTTTGCATGAAGTATGTTGCCAGCAGGGACTTTTTTTTTTTAAGATTATATTAAAGGGTAAAAATGCTTTATTTCATCATATTGAGACAGGGAGGTAAAGAAGGGAGGAGAAGAGAAACAGGTAAAAAAAAATATGTTTATTAACTTAATAAATAAATCTGTTGCTGCTAAGAGATTGAAGAAGTTCCAGTAGTATGCAGAAGATTTTTCTATTTAACACATCTTCCATTGTAACTTGACAAAACCATAATCCTTTTGTTCAAATTCAAGTGCACATACTGAAAATCTCAAGTATATACTGTCAAACTTTATAAAGGACAGTATATACAGCATTAAAGCATCTCCTCCTAAGTCCTACCTATGCTTGCAAGTTAAGCCTTCATATCCTCTCTCATCACCCAAAATCAGTGTCATCCCCTTTTCTGCACAGTTCTGGGAGTAACTACTGTTGTATTAATTTAAGATTATTTAAAGACCTGCCAAGACTGATTTAAAGCATACACATTTGGGGAGAAGCTGAGAGAGCTGGGTTTGTTCAGTCTGGTGGAGAAACGGCTCAGGGGATTTAATCCGTCAGTCCAACAAACCGATGCTGGGAGCTAAAGATGACAGAGACAGGCCCTTGTCAGTGTTATACTGTTACAGGTCAACAGACACAAACTGAAATACAGCAAAACCCACTTAAGCATAAGAGAAAGCTTTGACATAGTGTCATTCCTACCCCCCTGCCCCTGCTGGGTGACATGCACATGCCATAACACTTAAACACTGTAAGATGTCTTTGCAGGCTGGTTGTGGAGTCTTCATCCTTGGGGATGCTCAAAACCTAATGAGACAGTCCTCAAAAACCTGCTCCAGTTGACCCTGATCCCTGTGGGGACATCGAAACAGATCTCCAGAGATTCTTTCTAATGTGGAACATTCTATGATTCTGTGATTAAAAGGAAATTTAAAATTACTCCAAACATTGTACACTCTTAGTTGGGAAAAAAGTATCCATACCTTGTTTCACTGAAGCAGGTATTCCAGAGTTCATCTCCAGCTAAATATTAATTTATCACAGAATTGGTCTGGTTGCAAAAGACCCTTAAGATCATCAAATCCAACTATTACCCTAATACTAAGGCCAGTGCTAAACCACATTCCTAAGCACCACATCTACACATCTTTTAAACACCTCCAGGGATGGTGATTCAACCACTAGCCAGCCACAGTGCTAATAGTGAAAGTAACCCTTCCAGTGAAGCAGTTTCTTGTAATAACCAATCTAAATCTCTCCTGCTGCAACTCGATGTCATTTCTTCTTCTCCAATTTCTTCTTACTTGGGAGAAGAAGCTAACCCCATCTTGCTACAACCTCCTTTCAGACAGTTGTAGAGAGTTTTAAGGTAGCTTTCCAGCCAGCCCTCCCCAAGCCTGTAGCATGGCATGGGGTTGTTGTGACCAAAGTGCAGGACCCAGCACTTGGCCTTCTTGAGCCTTGTTCAATTGGCCTTGGCCCACCAATCTATTCTATCCCGGTCCCTCTGTAGAGCCTTTCTACCCTCAAGTAGATCAACACTTTGCAGGTGTGTGCGAGTCTGACCTCACTGATTTGCAGTTGTTTCAAAAGAGCAATTTTAAAGTGAACAGCCCTGGCTAGGGTGGAGGATCTGGCTGGCCAGAGCTGAGCAGGGGGTGACACCTCGGGATGTGAGAAGACCTACTGGGTGGAGACTGCTCCCCTTTTCTGAGGGCCAGCATCCAGTGCTGTGTGGTCCCTCCAGGCACAACTAAGCCACCTTGATTGTACTTGCTATGTACCTGGCTAAGGTGGCTTCGGAACAAAAGGGGATCAGGGGTATATATGGCTGTCCACGCCGTGGCTGGGGTCGTCTCTTGACCCGCCACCGTTCTGCATCTGACCCTGTACAGAATCAGCGTGCCAACATGAAGAAACTTGCTGGACAGCTGAATCCCTGGTGGTGACTCTCTCTCTCTCTCTTTCATTCTTCCCGCTTTCTTACCCTTTTTCTTCACTTTTCTCTCTCACTCTTTCTTACCACTTTTCTCTCTCTCTCGTATCTTCTTTTCCTCTCTCCCTCTTTTGCCTGGCTCTATAATTTTGCCTGTGTCAATTGCCAAATAGAATCTGTTTGCATCCAACCTTTCTACGGTTGGACTTTGTTTCACGGATGCAAAACAAAAATAAATTGTAATGTTACCTCAGACCATAACAAGGTGGCACCTGCAAACCTACTGAGGGGACACTCAATCCCCTGGTCCAGATCATTGGTAACGATATTAAAGAGAACTGAACCCAGTACTGAGCCCTGGGGAATACCACTTGTGGCCATCCAATAGCTCGTACTGTTATTATCATAAAGCATTTAAAATATTATGCTATAAATGAGAAAAATAAATTGATAATTTTCCTCTAGAGACACCTAAAAAGTTTCAGCGTTTATGTAAGAAATGACATAAGAGGGCAGAGGAACTGCCCTCATTCCTGCTTCCTTGCACTCCATGGTATCAACCAGCATACATTTTCTATTCAAAGTATCAGCAGGCAGAAAGAGGTGAGAATCTACTCTTTTTTTATGGGAAATATGTGGAGACAGAAATCCCATGTCTCTGGTTAGAATTTATCTACCTCTTGATAATCCAAGTAACAACATGCATTGTAGCCCCTTCAGTAGTACTGAAACTTCATCTTCAGAGGGGTAAAAGAGCTGCTACGTATCAGTGGGAATGAATGAGAAAAGGTTTTGTCAAGGAAAAGGACTAGGACTTCAGAACTGGTGAAAAAGAATTATTCCCAGTTTTTTATTAAAGCAAATTGCCTACAGAATAATGGAAATTTTTCAGGTATCCCACTAGTATTTTCTAGCAGTATATGAATAAAGTTCTGGAGTCTGAAGCTGGCAAGGTTAATAGATATCTTCCATCCACATGAACACCAGCCTGTAACTTCTTCCTTCAAAACCTGCCTGGACACCAAGCTGTGCAACCTAGTCCAGGTGAACGTGCTCTGGCAGGGGTGTTGAATAGAGATGTCCAGAGATCCCTTTCAACCCCTGACATTCTGCAAACTGAAAGCCAAATTTCTTGCTTCAAAGCCCTCTTTCCCACATCTGGTGCAATCATGATGTTAAATACTGCAATACAATCATTATTCCATTCTGCTTTGATTGAGTTTACATCTCATGTTCTCATATGTTATGCAGAACACATGCAAAGCACGCCAAGGAATTCAAAAAGCAAGATTCTGGGAAAATGTACCTTGATAAAGTTATCTGGTTCTGCAGTAAAATTTCTGATAAATTAATAGGGGAGGCAGGGAAGAAAGAAAATAAACACAAGTCAGACAACTGTGTTACAAATTACACAATCAGAAAATCCAAACTGTTTCAAAAACAAGGGTGCTGCAAATTAACAATACTACAGACTCGGATAGATCACACTACATGCATATGAAAAAGCAGTCTGCCTGAATGCCAAAACACAACAGAAATGTTGCAAGTAAAGATTAGTCATGTTTGACAACTCTCTGTATTCAAATTGCAATATTCACAGAAAATTACAGCAGGCCTTGGCACAAGTGCTCAGAAAGCTAGGAAGTACAAAGGGAGTCATTGAAATGTTTCCCAACAGACAAAGAACAAATCAGAAAAAAATTCATTTGCAGAAAATCCCTCCAATACATTAACCAAAAAAATGCATCTCCACACAGAAAAAACACTTTGGTAAGTTGACTGAACAAAAGGCTTCTGGCCCACAACTAAAGTAACCAAATAACTTTTTTATAAGATAAAATAAATCACTCAAAATTAGTTCTAAGGAACAAATAGAAGAAAGCGGAAGTATGTCTAGTACTATTAGTGGAAAGCCAATAAAAATGTCAAGGAAAGGAATTAACAGTGTAAGGAAACAAGTTTGAACTCTGTCACTTTACAGACTGCGAGGTAGAGAGACCGAAGACAAGGAGATAAAAATATGAAGTGCAGTAGTTTTCACTACTGAAAACATGGAAGAGAAGAAATAAGCTGAGAAAAGAGAAAAAACTAACTTATACCTGGCAGCTTTCTTTTGGAGGTTTTACTTGGCATGAGGTTACAGGGGACTTCCTTCCTTCCCACCCAATTTTGGTGTGTAGAGGCTGTATAAGGAAACAATCTCTATGTGACAGGGGTCCAGAAACGAAGGCTTACTTCACTTATTGCAAGACTTACGAAAAGCTGACAGTATTCTAAGTCAAAGTCAAGTAGAACTTGGTACATACATTAAAAAAATATGCGTTATCATTTGTTACCTAGGTTTCTGCTAAATTCTCGATTCAGACTCGCAGTCCCTTAGCAGAAAGACTGACCAATAAGAGAGTTACTCTGCAATTTAGGAAGCATGTGCAATTAACTGCACACATACATGGGAACTTAATACTACAACTTGACAAGAAACATCATCTTAAGACATTTCTAGTTTAAAAATGGAGACAAAAAAATTCTCAGCCTTTCAATGAAGTGTCATAGCAATCAAAAGTCGTAACAGTAGATGTTCCTCGAGCCTGTGCACTAGTGGGGTGATGTCAAAGCTGGCATATGCTCAACAGCAATGAAAGAACTCATCAGCACAATTTTGACAATGGCAAGGTTTGAAACAATTTGTAAGAAAAGCAAAATATACACAGGGAAAGTAAATCTTGCATATTGCAGCTATGTCACGCAAAATTAAAATAAGCATTTTGCCTCGGAGAAAGAGGTTGGGAGGGGGGCACAACCAGGACTTCTGACCTATACTGGCCACACCATATATCGTGCTCAGAAACAACAGGTCAGGGAAAAGAGGACAAACAGAGGACATTCCCGGTAATGGCATTCACTATTTATGTGGACATTCTACCTTCCAGGAAGTGGTTGACTGGAAGCTGCCTGACTACAGCAATTAGTGAATTAACTTTTTTTTCCTTTGCTTGAGCATCAGGCTTTTGCTTTCCCTGTATAACTATCATTATCTTGATCCATGAGTATGCACGCCTTCCATTTTCTCCTCATCCCATGGGAGAGAGCAAGAACTGGGGTGGCATTTGGCTGTTGGCACAGGTCCATCCATCACAGGTGTCATTCAATTTTAGTTACTACGATTCTATGATATTTCTTCATATGTATTTCTCAGATGTCCTACAGGCTTCCTGTCACGGTTTAACACTGGCCCGGCAATTAAACCAAATAACAGATTTTATTATTAATCTCCCTCTCCTCCCTGATAAGGAAAGGAGAGAGAATAAGGAAAAGAGACTTATGGGTTGGAAACTAAACTACACAACTTTAATGAAACAGTAATGATAAATAGGTGAAATTACTGAATATATACAAATATACAAGTATACAGGAAAAGATTGATCCCACGTTCCTCCCCCCTTTCCCCCAATAACTCTCACGTCACCACAGAGGCTGCAGGGCAGCCCTGGGAAAGTCCAGGCTGGACCCCTGGGGTCAGGAGCAGTCGGGAGCTGGAGGCAGGAACACACAGATTCAGGCTGGCACGGATCAGGACCACAGGCAGACGAACGGTCAGAATCCTCCCAGGATGCCAAAGCAAACAGGGAACCCGGTGAAGGAAGGGCAGGAAGAGAGGAAAGAAGGGGAAAAGGCAGGAAAAAGGGTGTTGACCCTCGTGATCCCTCAAATTTATACTGAGTATGACGTGTATGGGATGGAATACTCTGTTTGGTCAGTTCTGGCATCTATCTTGTCTCGGGCCTCCCCAGAGGAGGGGTTCAGGTGGGACCTCTTTACTCCTTCTGCAGGGTAAAATGTTTTCCTCAGAAGTGAGCAGTGTCCTTGGCTTTGCATACCAGTCTCTAGCAGTAACTATAAACATCCAGTGTTATCAGT
This sequence comes from Florisuga fusca, assembly GCA_038090715.1. Taxonomy (NCBI): domain Eukaryota; kingdom Metazoa; phylum Chordata; class Aves; order Apodiformes; family Trochilidae; genus Florisuga; species Florisuga fusca. The sequence continues at coordinate 14,072,639 of JAAWXA010000023.1, forward strand.
TCTAGAAGCAGACACTGTCTGAGAAACTTGCTGTTAATTTCAGCAAGTGCAACTACTTACAAGAAACTTAGCTGAAAGCAAAAGTACAAACCAGAAAATCACCTTATCCTGGCCCAAACCAGGACACTTCCTAATGCTGCAAGGAATGTTGCTCATTTAAAAATTTAGCCTGTCCTTAACTTGATAAGTTTTTTTCATGTGATATACATGACAACTTCTGTATTGACGAACATCCCAAGAGGGCCACAGATCAACTGCTACCACAAGCCAAGAATCTATACATCACCTATCCTTTCCATCAATATTCACTGAAAAGTGAAAGAGGAATAATCTCAAGAAGCTGGAGCAAAACTGAGAAGAATGATTAGATGACAAACCATACTCTTAGTTTCTGTGTGGGTATGTGTGAATTCTGACATATTTTAAAAATCTGAAGCATTTTTACTGTTGTGGGTGTTCACAGAAGATAGCTGAGCAACTGTTGTAATATGACAGTCAAACAAAAAAAAGTTGCCATATGCACTGGATTTGCCCTCCTCCCAAGGAGGGGAAAAAAACTGACAACAAATAATTAAAGAATAAAAACCTATCATTGTAGGTTTGGAGTACAGGAGTGGGGTTTTTCCCTCTTTTCTTATTTACAAGTGACAACCTATTTTATCTCATGCAGTGATAAAAACAAGGGTGGGGTAAGTGGTTGCACTGGTCAGCTGCTACAAATACTTCAGAAAGTTTTCTCAGGCCTGGAATAGAATGTGTGGAAGCTTGAAAAAACTTCATGTTTACTTTATAAGTATCATAGACTTGCTGCAATTACATTGGTGAGATGCAGAGGGTTTGGAAGTATAGGCAGCAGTGGACAACACAGGTACACTTACTTAATTTAAATATTTTCCAAACAGGCATTTTTTTGCTTTTGGTGTATAAAATCTCTTTCCAACAGACCTCCACATGCTACTAACATTATAATCTAACTTTATAACAGGAGAATGCTGCTTGTCCATGCCTGATGGCCTCACTCATAGACATCTGTAGAAAATCAAATGCTTGAAAGTTTTCATTTGTCATACCTAACCTTATGGACAAACTAAAAATTCTATCATTTCCATGGAAATGTTTTTTCTGTGTTACCTAAAGAACCATGACATGATTACATACAAAGAATTAATTATTTGCTCCTACCAACACAAAAAAAATCCTCATAAATATGCACTGGACAAAAAGTTACATTGCACTGATAACAATTACAGAGATCTAAGTGATGTAAGAATTAGAAGAACTAGGGGGCAGAGAGATTTAAACGCAAATTATAAAACAGTGGTATAACAAACAGCTTGATAAAACAACAGTTTTACAACAATAATGAGTTCAAATAATGTAGAACACATCCAACTTGAATTCAGCAAAAATATTCTGCATGAGTAAACAGCCTTTTTTTCAATGTTGTTTTTATCACTGCCATTGTATCTGTTTTTCCTGGACAAAACATTCAACAAGACCAAGGTGAGGTTTTTCTGCCTGATAGAGAAAGATGAACTGTGAATTAAGAATTTTAAATTCCATTCATGATGACATCTATCGAGTCCCAGTTAACAGATGCTGAGGTATGTTAAACTGAATGTGACAGATGATGTGTAGTACAATGGATTACATATGGCATCCAGCTTTTCAGTAAGTGAACTGTGACGCCATCAGTTTATTTTTATAGAGGAAGGTGGGAGTAGGTTATATTCCTGATTAGGAAGTCTAAAATAAGCAAAATTAGAACTGGACACCTTATGAATTTTAATGTTTAAAGAATAATATAACACATGATAAGAAAATTAATGTGCTCTAGAACTTACAGTGTTATCAATCCATGTTCTTCCTTTCTCTAGCATTTTGATATGGTTATTTTGAGATTATATGTTGACACAGATTAAACTGTCAATATAGTGTAGAAGCTCTCTCTTTTTTTAGAATTTATCATAATACTAAGGAACAGAATTTTCAATGAGCTTTTGGGGTTTTATTCTGTATTTTGGTTGGGAGTTTTGTTTGGTTAGTTGTGTTGTGTAGTTATTTCGTTTGGGGGGTAGGGAATGTGAAAATTGTTTTGGGTTGGGGTTTGGGGTTTTTTTGTTATTTTGTGTTTTCTTGTTTGTTTTTATTGACTCAGCCAGACCAGAAAGAGGAATAAAAAAGGACACAGATGAACTGAAGTTTAGCAAGCAACAAGTGAAAGCATGGCACCCCTTGTCAGAGTGGTGACATGAGACACTGCCACATGAGGACCTTGTGCCTATTAAGAGACCTATCTTGTGTTTAGAAGGAGACACAAAATTGTAGCCTGGTGCAACAGAAAGTAGTTGTCTGTCGTAGACAGAGGATCAGGGTTTGCTCTCCTACACAATTCAAAACTCACTTAGACTCACACTTTTGGCAAGCCTTATAAAATAGCTCAAATTTGCTGATTTTAAACAAAGCAAAACCAACAACAACCAAAAAACCCACCAAAACAAACAGAAAACCCCAAGCCCCCTACCACCTGCTCCAGCAACAAGTCAGTTTTTCAAAATACAAGTATAGACTTGATTTAATTAGTAGTCAGTACTAACAATGCTCACAGATATCAGAGCAAATTCTCAGTTGATATGTAACTTGAGCCACTTGGAATCCTGCATTCCTTCAATTACTACTTCAATCCTGTGAAACAATACTGAGGTCTATCAGTGAACAGCAGCATAACATATGAGCAGACATATTCTGCCACTAGCACTATTCCAATTTCCTTTGAGTGCTACATATTAAAGCATTGATAAAAAGCTGTAACGAAAAAAAACACCTTTAATTTTTACTTCTCCAGCCCCTCGAAGTTCACATGGTGTTGTGTGACATTACTCCTTTAAGACTGATAAGTTCTTCCTTCCTAAAGTGATCTCCCTTGACATAAAAAACAAAACAAAAAAAATCCAGGTATTTATTGATGAAGTGCTGTAATTTCAGCATTAAAGACTGGGAGTCTACAGATTGGCTACCTTTTCTCAGATTAATGAGCTACCTTTCAGAAAGACAAAATCACAGGAAAACAAGATAATGTATCCAGCAATTCACTTTTTCAGGCATGGCTACATGTGGCCATTTCCTATGATTTCAAGAACCAAAGCATATATTCTATTTTTAACATTAGATTAAGTACCTATTAAAAGCTATGCTCTCTTCAATTTTCCTATAATTCTTTTTTTTAAAGATAATGGGAACCATGACAGAAAGAAGAAAAATGAAAGCAAACTAATTCCCACTCTTACCTTCTTTCCTGCTTGTCTTACAAGACTCCCTTAGCTATCTTATTAATTTTTCAAAATGTACCTCATTCTTCTCTGGATCACACATGCCATCACCAGTGGTATGACTAGAACAAGCTCCAGGCTTGGAAGGGTCCACTAGGAGACCAAAAACATTTCTAAGTGAAGAATTTTAACATTCCTAGAGGGTGAGTCTGTTTCAAGCTTCCAATTAATTTTTATGCCAAATCCGGCAAGAGGGGAGTCAATGGGATGGATATTGCCAAAACAAAAAGCTCCAGTTTTCATTCAGCCAACCAAATCATTAAAATACCAGAAAGAAAAGCACAAAAAAAATTGAAGAGCTCCCCTCTGAAAGTGAAATAGATAGTAAAGCTCCACTGCTCAGTTTCATCTGAAAATACTTTATGTTAAAATGGAGGAAGTCAGAAGAATTTTACTTCAGTGGAACTAAACAAAGATGGACATTGCCTTTTCTTGCAACAAGCAAAATATGCAAGTAGAAATAGTTCTAGGCTGGCTCCTAAAATATGGTAGCACACAACATGCAAATAGGACAATAGGGATAAAAAATGCCAAGGAAGTTTCATGGTAGGACACAGGATCATAACATGCTATGCAGCAAAAATAGCTCTAAAAAACTATTAAGCACATTTCCCTTTGTATGGCAAGTGATGAAAAGTGATGAAACTTTAAGAGCAGACGAGGCAATAGATCTGTTACGTTATCAAAAACAAGCTCATCCTACCATTTATAAAATTTTGGTAATCATTGATGAAAAACAAGTATGACACAGGCCAATAAGGAGAAAAAAACCACACCACCCATACTCATAGTGCTGAATGCATCATTTGCTCCGATATATGTGTGTGTGTGTATACAAATATAATGTGTGCACACACTACTGCACTGGTACTCAAACTAGCATCATGTCTCTTACCTGCTATTGAGGACATACACATCTAAATCTGTGTTCACAACCAACCACCAGTCACAGAAAATCAGATTACTTAATTTTCAGGTATTTATGAGCATCATTACATAAGGATTCTGAAGACAGCAGCTAAGTGATGGAGTGGTGTTTTCTTCTCGGCATGAAGAGCTTCAGGAGGGAGCTAGTAAGGAAAGGTACCACACAGTACTTAGAGAAAGAATTAGAAGAAAACTGGTGGATACAATAAAGTCAGAATCAAGGCTCATGTGCAGATTTTAAACTCATGGAGAATGCAGTTGTAAGTGCAGGACAATAGGGAATAAAATGAGAAAAAGTAATCTATAGATATTCCCCATCTCTATCACTACAAACAAAATTTCCTTAGACCACCTGTTCCTCTTCAGGTATTAAAGCTTCTAAAACAGATTAGGATATTAAATAGTCATCCTGGAGAAAAGTTTCCTGTTGCTAAGGAACAGGAAGGAAAATAATACATGCAAGGTTATCAAACTGATTCAAGATAATAACAATTTTGACCCAATTTGACATATTTCGTAAGGAATCAAACATACTGGTTTAGGCTGGCCTGTTTCCAAAAGCAATATTCTGCTTAGAACTTTATATCTGCATGGAGACTATGAATAAAAATAAAATTGTTCAGTGAACAGTGACAGAAATGCCACCCTGGCTAGGCAAATCAACAGGGAATTACAGTACTTGAAGAAATCCTTCTCAGGGAGTTAAAAAATTCATTGCATTTTATATGACCTTTCATTTCAGGCAGCTTTTTTATCAGACAGTTTTTAGCTCTAGGTTTAAGTCAAAGGTCAATGCTTCTAACACACCTCATCCCTCAACAGGTAATTTGAAGATAACCATTTCACCTGAGGCACCACTTCTGCGAGCACGAAATACGGCATTATTTTCTTGGTACTCCCAGCACATTGATTCAGCTGCACTTCCTCTGAGCAATTAAGAAATCCAAACCATCTCTATGCAAAATAAAATCCAAATGAAGTATTAATACAGTGAAATTATCACATTCTCTTCCAGATGTATAACCTCAGAAAGAGTACGTAACAAGGCACAAGCTTGCTACAAGCTTGTCTTTTCTACATTTAAGAAAGGACAATATCACAAAAATTAAGTATGTCAGTAACCTAGCATCATTATCCATGAGATTTAATGAATTATGGTATTTTTTTTACAAAAAGACAAAACAAAACATAAGCACATAACGTAAGCACGTAACATAAGACCTACTTTAGGGGCTTCCAATAAATATTAGCTAAGACAACATAGGAAGTTTTGGCATTTGTTTTAGCGTTGCTTGATTTGACAATGCAGGTTCTTCTCCAGCCAAGATGTAGGAGCAGACAGAAGCAATGAGGTACTTTGCTATTTCTTCTTCTATTCTTTCTACAGTTCTGCAAAGCTCTTACAAAGAAGCACATTCAAGAATTTTCCCCTTTCACTTTGCAGAGTTAATTACACTACACACAAGGCCCTGGGATACAACAGGTTCCAGGCACAAAAAGCACCATGTTATACTGTACTAAATATTAAACAAGCATAGAAAACAAAAAACATGTAAATGGCAAACTGTTTTAAAGAAAACCTGCTAGACAGTAAGTCTATTTGTCTCTTACAGTCTTTACCACTGGTTTGTTGTAGAAGTCTGAACATACACCAGAGACAATGCATGTTCAAGTACACAAGTACGAATGTTTCATTGCTTACATTATTCAGTCTGAATAGACACCGTCCAAAGATAAAGCACGTGCCATACATTCAGCTGCTCTTCCGGTTTGCAAAATGCCTCCTGCTCACCAGGCTTGTTCCTGACACAACTGCCTGAACTCTGTAAATATAGTTTCTTCTTGCTGTCTCCCATTTGTCCTCTATTTTTTTCTGTCTATTATCTAGTCTGAAGGTAACATCAGTGATCACACCTCTGGAGAAGTGAGAGAACCCAACAGTGATAATGCTGCATTTTGGTGCTGAAATGGCCAAAGGGGACAAAGGTCAAACAGCCTCCTACACTCCTCCCAAAGCTTATAAATCACACCTAAGGCTGCTGGTTCCATTCGGGATCCTATATATTCATTTAAAAATGTCTGTATTAAAAATAATTAATAATAAAATATAAAAATCACACAGTAGAATTATATTAGATTGATATATTGAGATCACTGCCAAGTTTTAAAATTAATTTTAATAATTTATTATTACTGGTAATGTTACACTGACAATAAGTTTGTATTAAAATAAATTGTCTAATTAATACAAGGTATTCAGTAAAAAGACACTGTTCAATCTTTTTTCTTCTCCACTGACGTGTTATTCATTTACAGTTTAAATTTTAGTAGTCTGAAGTCACATAACTTTTCTGAAACAAATTGTTTTAGCCCATTTCTCCTTTGACACCTCCTAACCCTACTAACAGTTCTCAGCTCAGTAGGGAAACCAAAGGCTGCTCCTGTCTATGACTGGAGAGTGGTTTAATCTCAGCATGAAACAAGCAAGCATTAGATAGCATCAGGAAAGTTATTGTAGCAAATTGCTACGTCAGATCTTATGAAAGGGAAAGATACTCATTTGCAAATATGCCACTCATACTCATCCTTCCAAAGATTTCACTCACTCACAACCTCACACTCACCTACACACAAGTGAGTTGTCTGCCCAAGTGGTTTGGACAGGATATATGTGACAAAGAGGCACCAGCTAGCAACTCCTCAACATGTTTCTGGGTTTTTTTCTCCATTGGCAACAACAAACTAGTTTTTGGATGGATCTTCATAGCCTTTAGGAGCCAGCAGCCATTGTTCAGTGGTCTTCCACACCAGAACCCTACTCATCTCAACCTCCATAAATCTTAGGCCAAGTTGTTTCCTACTCTAATTTTCTTCATTTGGAGCATATATAGCTTATAGGCTGGTTTTCCATTGGGCAAGCAAGAAAAGAAACACTGCCCATAAGGAACTTCTACAAAGGGAGTCATCTGAGCTTTCAGAGGGCATCCTAGGACCTGCATCCTTTTAGAGTTGTTCTTCACTATTGACAAGGTCCTTTTTTTGACCCATCTATTGCTGCTTCTGGTGGTTAAAAAAACCTCTTCCATTCCTACATCGTTCAAACCAACCCTAGTATTTCTGCTACAGATCTCTGGAAAGGGTTTAGCACAAGGTAAGCCAAGCCATCACAAAAATCACAAATTGTCATTGCTGGAAAACTCAGCAAAAAAGCCAAGGGCTGATGACCATGCAATACTCATCTCTAAACCCATGCACTAGTTTGAAAGAACTGAGGTACCTGATGGTCCCTGTAAGAACTTGAAGTCCTGTTCCTACATTCTACAGTAATTAGAGACATTGGTTTCTAGCTCTGATTATCTGATCTATTCCCTAAGATCTGAAATCAGTTTGAAAAATCAAGGGCAATTTGATTCAACTGACAATGGAAACTGTCATATTTTGCACAAATTGTAAAAATGGAGTATACAATGGAAAAGTGGCAAAAGGATTTTAAAATCCCACTATGCACTTTTCTTTTTACTAAAAAGTACTAACAATGTCAAAATAAATACTGTTTGAAGACACATTTCGGAATTCTTAAAAACGTAAAAGTAGCACATCGGAACTTAGCCAACATATTTTTTTTTAACAAGGAGGAATGGAACTCTACAGCCAACCTTGCTAAAAACGTGTTTGCCACCTGAAATGTGCAGAGACAGATGCAATGCCTCCTGGAGAAACAATTACATATGCTCACCCCCAGTCTGCAGAACATGCTGCCTGGTCCCTTCCCCCTTGTGCAGCTCCCACGCCACTGCAGGCTCAGCTGTGGTGACCTCTATTCAATATCATGGAACACTGATCTAGAGCCAAACTCAAGGACTGGGAGCTGGACATCACCTGGCTTTATTTTTATTACGTATTCTTGATGTACATCTGCAAATACAGTTCTCCCATCATCCCATAAACATTAGGTTTTAGTCTTTCATTATGACAATGTAACATACAGGAATGTTTCCAAGGGATAATTAAATACCAATGGAGAGTATCTTAATAGATAACAGCTGACAGTTTCCCTCATAACGAATATTTTTACTTCCAACTGTTACACCATTTTTCTCCTTTGTCTTCATTTGAGCCATGTACCAGAGAGCACACTATGCATTCATGACTGACTTTCCACAACACCAATACTGATATCTAGGCAGGTCCTTTTCCCTAAAGCAAAGGTTTTTGCCATTGCCCAACAACTGTTTATCAACTACACATCCTTCCAACAGCTAACATTCTCATATTTAATGCTCCCCACTAATTAAAAAACCCAAGTCTCAACAAATACAATCAATCCACATCTACTACTATACAATATATAAATTAACAAAACTAGAAAAGAGGTCTTAGACTGAAGGAAGATGTCTTCTGAGCTAAAATAACTTGAGGAAGACAAAAGAGAGAATCAAGGCAGAAGCAAGTGAGTCATGCTGAACAATAAGTTGATTCTCACATTCTCCAGTGAGTAAACACTGATGTCCAGAAAGGTGACTAGACCAGTAGCTCTAGGGAATCCAAAGGTTCTGAAGTAACCATTTTTTATTGCTTTCTTTAGAAGGAATGGTATCAATCAAGTAATTTCAGACCTAGACATAAAACTCTTCAGGCTTCTCTTATTACAGAGAAGTCATGCCAGCAATGTTTCCTGGCAGAAATGCTCACAATTGTCAAATGTCTCACTAGATTAAAAGGCCTCTGTTATTTCGGAGTACTTGCAGCACCTGCCAGTTCTGCAATCCTTACATGTGTTACAGGACAAAACACAAAGCCTAAGCTTAAAATGCTGACTGAAAGACAGAAAAAATGGTTTGATTTTTAGCATTTTAAATACTATGCCAAAAGTAATCCATAAGTTAGTTCAACTTGAACATTGTCAAAGCCGTATCTTGCTTGACACTAGAACAGTGAGAGCTGTGGCAAAACATCCACTTTTTCAGCATTACGAAGTTCAGGGTAGTAAATATTCAGAGGTGTGATTTGTACCCTCCAGTAGAGTATGACAGATATCCTTCCCCCACGGGTTACTGCTATCATAGAGCTTCTGCTATAGGTGCTGCTAACACAGCAGCTATATGATAGTAGGGGTAACTACCACAATACTGAAAAAATAAAGCATGTTCTTTGTTGCCTCAGGAAAAAAAAAAAAAAAAAAAATGTCCTTAGTAGGAGGATACTTTACATTCCTCACATATGAAAAGATCAGTCCTCTCAGGTCCACTGGAGAAGAATCCCTATCATTTTGTAGGAAAAAAAATACAAATTCTTTTCATGTTAGCAACAGGGTAGGAGTTTTTAAGTTTATAATGCCACATCTACTGCTTTATGGTTCATTTTTCAAGGGTGTATATTTGGATATGTAATTCTTTGGGCTCTTTCCAAGACACATGATCATTCAGATTTTGAAGCTCCAAAAAATGGGATAAGAAAACAGTTTTCTGGGAGCTCTACCCAAGATGTTTCTTTGACCATGAACTAGTGTAATTTTTCAAAACACTATTTTGAAAACACTATCGCACTATTTCATTTGCTGCTGAGCGGGTGGTCTTTTAGTTAAATGTTTGTATAAATATTTCACTAAGCTTCCCAGCTTATTATAAGCATTGCTCAGCACTATGGTATGCAACTCAGGCTGCAGAAATTATTCTAAGGGGGAAAAAAAAAAAGACTAATGAGAATAAAAGATCACTTTTATATATATATATCAAGGGAAACAGATTATGAATTCTAGTTTAAATATGCATGTTTGGGAAAGATGCATCTTCTTTTGTTTTATCTCATCATCTTACAGCCTGGTCAAATAAGCACACATTATCTCTTTGTTCTCTTTCTTAAAATTTTACTCAATTCTTTTTAAAAATCTTTTCTTGAAAAAATACTTTAAAAAATAATTTAATAAAGTATAGGACTTGTTCTTCCACAACATCTTGAAATAAGTTAATTTATTTCTTTAACAGATTTTGTCATTACAAAATGTAATCTCTTTGAATTCCAAAACAGCTGTTAGCTGTGTTAACAGTCACTCCCATTCTACTTCTGTGAAGTTCAGGGATAGAGTCAGGTTGACCACTGCTCTCCCAGTCAGCTAAACACTACCATAGGTTGCCTAGTTTCTGTCAGTTTTGTAAGTCATCAGCTGTTTTAATCCATGGCATTTCCCACTTTCAAGTGATTTAAATCATCCCAAGATGTAAATAATGTAAAGGATATTAATTATTATTAAAACAGTATTTTTACTACTGTTTGTTTTATTTTTGTTTATAAGGTGAGAAAGGGAACCTTTCCTTCAGAATTTAAATAGCAGACGTATGCTATATTATTTGTTCTCTGGTGAAATCAAGAAACTCTCATATTATTAGCCGAAAAGAAAAACTGACTGTTGCAATTCTTACTACTTTGTCAGCATAGAACAGTACAATTTACTGGCCTTGCAGTTACAAAGTTTTCTACAATTCAGGAGAATTATTGTAGGGATGGTGGACCACAACGTTCTAATTCAGAGATCTTCAAAAATAAGCTTCATTTATTATTCGACAGAAGGTGAAAAAGAAAAGTAAGATTTTTGGAAGGAAAAAACAAAAACAAAAAAACAGAAAAAACCCCCCACAAAACCAGACTATTTTATTGTCTATTTCCAGTAAAGTAGCTGCATTCTCCCTCTGCATTTTTAAGTAATGCAGCAAGACCTGTCACAATTGCACAAGTAATTACAAATAACACAAAACTTCAAGCACCATCATGGAACTGCATAGCCAATCCAGTATTAAAGCACAGAGAACCTTCCAGCTCTATAACAACTATTTCAAGGGAATAAAAGTGAAACTTGTACAGTTGCAAAGGTACAGCATTACAGAATAAAGCAGAAAGGAAACTGGAGTAAGATTCACACCACTGCATATTACTACGTAGATAGGAAGCTAGATCTGAGGCTACAGTAGTAAAAGTGAGAGGCAGAACTGTCCTTTACCAATCTGCTAAGCCAAAAGGCATTATACATACTTCTGTTTCCTGAATAAAACTGAAGGTTACTAAATAGACAGACGTTATACCTGGATCAGAGAGATCCCCAAACACTAACAAGTACAGCTGGCAGTCTCTGCAGCAAATGAGCACTAAAATTCCTTCAAATTAGGATGCAATCATCTCATTCTTCTGCAGATTAGACTTTCAGATTTGAGTAGCCAGAGAGACATACACAGTAAAACACAAACACACACACAAAAAAGCACCCAAACAATAACAAAAAAACAACTACAAATACTGTATTTTCAAACAGGATGCAGGAGGCATGTGGGCAGAAAATAATACAAGCTGTACCTGCAGAGTAACAGTTAGCCACCTGACTACAAAGAACACCTTCCCTAGTAATCCCTGCCTCATTCACCATGCACAATAAAATAAAAAAATAAAATTTTAAAATGTCATACAGCTCTGATTTCTCCCCAGCACATCAGAATTTTGTGCAGCAGGTCTACAGAAAAGAAGGAGAAAGTATAGAAATAAGCACTACAGGCAGTTGTGATACATACATACACACACACAAGAAATTTGCAGAGCAAATGGGTTCTGCTGCAATAGCCCAAGTAGGTAACAGTGCTGAGGGTGTTACCTTACCACCTGTGAATAAGAACTCAAATCAACAGCACATTTTGCCTATGCTGCCATCAGAGTAGCACCTCAGGTTTGTGCTCCTGGCTTCCTTTGGGCACACCTGCCCCATCTGTCTTCCCTTGCCCTCTCAAATGGCACAGGTCATGTTGCGTTGATGTTCTTATCTAGCTCCTTGTCACCTCCTCTCTTCAGTATCCTCATCTGAACCACATCCTGCCAAATCAATTCTTATTTTATTTTTTAGTGTGTCACCCCTCTAGCGTAGGTTCTCAGTATCACTGCCTCTTCCTACAGTTTCACTTCTCCAGTTGCAACCAACTCATCTCCCTGGGTTTTTTTCTCTTCCCTGTCATTTTTACTTCCTAGCTTTGCTTTTGCAGGACTCTTGATTCCAAGCAGCTTTCTCTTCCACAGCTCCTGGTGCCAGGCAACATGTGCCTGTAGGGCTGCTCACAGACCCGTCTCCCACAGCCTAAATAACTCAATGTTTGTGATTTCAGATAAATCCTGCTTTGGCCCAGCCATTGAATTTAAGAGAGGTTTTAGCCAATCTAAGCCAGTCTAAGTCTTCCCGGCACACTAACAGGTCTTTTCAAGGTCTACTAATCTCCACAAGCAAATAAATCTTCCCAGGAAAGGGAGAAACACATGCCTTGCACAAGAATCAATCCCTCCTCCTTCAAGGCCCCATCTGAAGCATCACTCCATGTAAGTTTCCAAGTGCATTTAACAGTTATCTTTTTCCCTCAGCCCAGTTCCCTAACCTTGCCTTGTTCAAAAATTTCTGTGCAAAAGACTGGCCTACATGACACAGGGAATTTGAAAGGCCAGCAAAAGGTGCAAGTAATGACGACGAGTATCATATATCAAGGAAACCTGACTTTAAATAGGTGATTAGGGTAAGAGAAGAGTACTGGCAATTTAACACATCATTATTCAACGATGACTTTGACTACCTATTTCAGAACTTTTATCCAAGGAAATTCCTTTCTAGCTTTTTACAGAAATTTTAGATTTCCACATGTTGAAATGTTCATTGTCTTTCTATGGAAAACTCTGTTCTCTCCAAACTGTTCTGACTTTGCTGTCGTTCTTGAAACTGGTTGTTTGTGTTTGAAAATTTTATCTCTATACCATCAGAAAGACCAGCATCTACTGCCAACAACATTTTCCTTACACAGATGCACACACTTAATGTGATTTTTATTTTAGGAAAATAATACAGAAAATAGTTCCCGTGCTCTGTGAATTTAGTTCCTTGCTCTGGCAGGTTAAAACTTTTTCATAAATTTATTAGACTGTATTTTTGTGCAGTATTTTTGGTTTCATATATACTACCCTCAATTTTGAGGCTATTCTATTGATTAGAAACCCTATTCTATCTTCCAGAGTAAATCTATACACAGCCAGTATGCTCAGTTCCTCCAATATAATTATTTAGAATAAAGCAATTCTTATTTCCTTGTGATTATTCTCACATATTTGTAGCACACTCATATATCCTCTCAAATTTTACCTACCAAAGCAGTCAAGCTCCCAACTAATGACATGACACATATCAAAGAAAGTTGACAGTATGTTGTTTCTTAAAAATCAAAATTGATCTAATTTACATCTTAGCTAAACAAACAGCTATATATACACAGCTGAGACATAGGGGCCTTTGATGTCACACCTCCTTAGTACCAGCGTCTTTGGTAAATTCCTAATACCTTTTTCTAATTTTCTTTTACCATTATGCACAAAACTATCCTTCCCTCCAAAAGCAGTTTAAGAACTTGAATAACACTGACGTCAAAACCATAATCCTGCAGTTGCCTGGATTATTTTTTCCTCCCTTTCTTAAAATAATGTACATTGCCTTGTTAACATCTAATTAGCCAACTGCTCTACTTTCCAGATCTGCACTCAGATTCCACCTCAGTTTCCATTTCCATATTTCTATGCCTTTTCCTGTAGATGACTGTCAATCACCTTGTGTGCTGTGTTTTACACTATCAAGTTTTTAGACAAATCTAGACTTTTAATGCTTCCCCATCCCCACTCTAGGAAACATGTCTGATGAACCTTGTGCAACTTAATCCAAAACCCTTTGCAGGGTCTAACTCAGCTTAACAGTTTTGCTATGTAGGCTCCTGTCTCCAGTAAGGCACTGAAAAATTTAGCTGTAATAATGAACACGATCATTCTTTCATGAGTTTAAGCCTATCTTAATGACAGCTCTGCAGGACAGGCATACGTTTAACCATGGTTTAAAAAGAAGTCATTATAGAAGTCATATATATATCAAGTTACAGCCTTTAGAAGTGGTCTAAGTTGTTAAAAATGCATAAAGAAATGTTGGTGGCAATCTGGAAAAAAACGAAATCCATCCCATTACCTACAGCATTGCCACAGGCACTCACAAGCACTCTGTCTCTGTTTTGTAACTATTATCATTATCTGGATTTGCCACAAATGTTTCAGTAGTGTTGTAACCTACTCATCTCTAGTGCCTAGACCTTTAACTGAAGAATATTCACTTTCAAGTTATAAAATAAAAAACTAACTTGACTCTTGACTAGATAAATCATACATTTTAGATTCCACAGCATAAAGCCAAACAAGGACACAGCAAGCATGTGCCCTAAACACCATCACAACCCCATTTTTTTTCATTCGTAATTATTTTTTAACAAAATATTTTCATCACAGAATTGTCATGGGTGGAAAAGTCCTCTGAGATAACAGAGTCCAGCCACCAACCCAGAAAAAAATGCCATGCCCACCAAAGAATGTCCTGAAGTGCCGCATCTCCACGATTTTTTAATACCTCCAGGGATGGTGACTCTACCACTTCCCTGGGCAGTCTGAGTTTTACCATTTGCTCTTTAAAATTCCCATAGAAAATGAAAATGGTTGTATACTGTTAAGACTATGCAAGAAAAACTCGTCTGCACCACAACAAAGCAGCACAGAGAGACAGTGGCAGGTGGAGGAGCTCAAATAATACCCTGCCTAGCTCCTACTAGGTCCATCTTAGGGGCAATCAGGCCACCAGAGGTCCTTCTCTACAAATCCAGAGGATAGCAGGGATACACAGTGGCCAACAGGAACACCAACTAAGGACTTGGAGGAAAGAAGGCCCAATTCAGAACCTTTCCAGGGCTGTCCCAGGAAAGCTTCAACCCCAGTGCAAAAACCCATCATGGTAAGTTAACATCAGAGCACCTCTTAGAGCAGGGTCACTGCCCAGGGTTGTGGGACACATTATGGAATGCAGGAGAAGAGCATTTGGGGGATGGCACAGGACTTACTATGGGATGTTTACAGAGGGAACAAAAGGTAGGGAAAAAGATGGAGTTACATGATTTTTGAGGGAAGAAGAGAAAACAGACAAGGAGCTAAAAAGGGCCAGTTGCATGCAAATAGTTGGCTGCTTGGTTCACTTGTCTGGCTGAGCTCTGTCCCGGGCAGTGCAGCCCATCCTGTCTCCTTATTAAATACCTTTAACTTTTTTCTTGGTAAGGACTGCGTAAGTTATGCATGTGTGCATGGGGGTCTGAGTGCTGCAGCTGGGGTGGGACTGCCCACCTGCCTGGGTGCCAGCTGCCAGAGACACCAGGGCAAGTGGGCTTGGGTGCCCACGGGGTCATGGGGACACATGCGTCCTCGGCACAGCACCAGGAATGGGCGCAGGCACACAAGCACATGTGTGCGTGCACTGGGAACATGTTCAGCCTTGCTGCTGGTTGGACCCAGGGCACAGAGCTATGGCACCTTGCCCCTCTCAGGCTGCCACATCAGGCTCAAAATTTTCCCCTAGCACAGGGGAAATGATCCACATACAGTGCCCATCATCTTCCATTCCATAACTCAATTCTGTCTCTTTTCCACTACTCAGATCATTTCACCCACTTCCTATCAATCTTCTTTTATCATAGATATTTCCTCTTCTCCCTGTCACTTCCACCCTACCCCTATTTCAAATTTTACAGGTTCATTTTCCTTTAGTTGGCTTGGGCTTTTCTCCATTTTCCGTAATCT
Source organism: Florisuga fusca (assembly GCA_038090715.1). NCBI lineage: Eukaryota > Metazoa > Chordata > Aves > Apodiformes > Trochilidae > Florisuga > Florisuga fusca. The sequence continues at coordinate 14,088,559 of JAAWXA010000023.1, forward strand.
TACCTTCATCTTCCTTTCCGTGACATTCTTTTTTATCATTTCCTCTTTAAATTCCTCAACCACCCTTTCAGTAGGGATAAAACACATTCTGTCATTTCTCTTCAGCAGCCTTCTACTGCTTGCCAGAATTTGTTCCTTGTAACATTGCCTTTCACTCTCTCTCGAAGAGAAACACATGCAATCAAGGTGCTCTTCTTCTTACTTAAATGAAACATGGCTATTTTCAAACACTTACTGACTGAACAAGGTTTGTATTAAAGTTGGGGTTTTTTCCCTCAGGACAGGAAAAAAAATAATCACACTATTACTAAGAATGTGGTTCAAAAGATTAAAAAAAAAAAATCAGGAAACTTTCTCACAAAGTGCAGAGGCTGCTCATGCAACAAACCCGCAACAAAGATACTCAAGGTTTAGCTATTTTTATTCCCATCCTCCCCTGTGCATGGATTCAGAGACCATTTTCACATACCCCTCATGTTACAATTTAATTTCTTAGGCTTAGCCAACATTACCAACTTCAGCATATCCACAGTTGAATTCAAGTTCTTTAGCAAGAGTTTATCAGAGAATTTTTATCTTTTTTAAGCATTTTGCTTTGAATGGACAGTCAGTCACTTTCTTCCATCTCCACAGAATACTGCACCCCACCAGCTGCCAAGACAAGCATTTGAGAAGCACGTGCAGATGGGATCAGTTTGGCCTTTTTGCAGGTATCTCACCTTCCTTCCAATACCCCACAGTTGGGACCTCCACTAACCTAAGACATTGATTTCACTGTTCAATTTTAAAAAGCTTCTATGCAAACAAGGAAGACAAATTTTAAACATAACTCTACAAGACTGAAAATATTTATCAGCTTTAAAAGGAAAGCATCTGTCTTCATGAAAACTCATACCCATCAGCTGACTCCACTGACTGTTAACACACATGCAGAGCTAGCACAGAGAAGGAAAATTTGATACTGTAAACTATACAGAGGAACCTTCTACACTGCACTGATATTACCACCACTGACCAGAAATACAACCAGGTCACACTACCTGACTTGTTTAGCTGTGCCTGGCAGAAGCACTTTAAACAGAAGAGACTACACCAGTGCACAGAGAGGGCAGTCATCATTGGAAGGAGGCTGTCTCTTAGGAGCCATGCTGTAAGTTTCTCTACTAAGAAGCAGCACAGACCCTCTGAACCTGAGGCTCTCAGCCAACCCTGATAACCAAGGAGATGGAGTTCTTGCATTTTTCTGCTATGCAAATGGGCTCCAGCTGATGATTTCCAGTGACACAAGATAAACGTTGCAGGCCATTTTATTCTCCCAGCCTCCTTTCATCACACTTCTCAAAGTCCTACACCATCCTACACTGGGTTCAGATTTCCCCTTAAAACTCTGACCATGTTACACCAGTGCACCCTTGTTCTGTCAGAAGATAGCTCCAGAAGTTCACTTCTGTGTTGGTTAGAAACCTTATCCTAACCCTTATTTTACTACTACTTGGCCTCATGACAGAAGTTTGTCCCTTAGATGAGGTATCTATCTTGGCTCATGCTGGAGGGATCTTTGAGCAATCTGGTCTAGTGGAGATTGTCCCTGCCAATGGAAGGGGGGTGGAGGTGTGGAACTAAATAGTCTTTAAGGACATGTTTTGCAATCCTATATGTTGCATTAATTTTACAGCTGAATCAATGTATTATTTTTTTTCTTTTTGAACCTTTCTTCCCCAAAATCATTCGTTTTTTTAAAACTCCATCCAGAAAATACTTCACAGAGAAATACCTTCGGGGTACAGGGGTGCCTGAAGAACCCTATCTCCTATGACACCTGCAGTCATCAAGCCACCTAACCTACAGTAATGCCATTTTTCCTTCCACATCATGTCTTATATTATCAAGAAAAGTTTACATCGCACAAAACTGCCCTTTCTTATCTTAAAAATTTCAGTAACACCTGCATCTAGCTCCATTTCCTTTGCTGTTCTTTCTTCACTTTTATCATTTCTTACAGAAGATGGGTAGGTCCAACATTTCTGCAGACTCAGAAGGAACCACTGCGTAGCACTGCCTGTGCAGACAGACACCCAGAGTATGCAATACAGCCACCCACCTCCCTCCAAAGCATTAAAAGCTCAGCCAAGTCAGCACAGGCTGGCAGCTAAGAAGCTGGGATTTCAGGTTGTGCTGAGCTTCCCACCAGTGCCAGCGCAGCTCACACCACAGGGACAGAGAAGATTTAGGTGGGTCAATTCTGGAAGACATTCTTGTCTGGTAACAGACAAGCAAACTTACTGGGACAAAACTTGGGTAGGAACATCATAACTCTTCCTACACACAAGCTACCAGAAATCCTTTCAGCATCTTGAATGCCACACCTCTTGTACAAAAATATTTATTTTGTAATGATATAAAATAGCTATAAATTCATCTTCATCATCTTCATTCTAAAATGAGAAACCTTCTTTTTCAGTGGTCACTTAGTCCAAGCACCTTAGTGCCCTTCCACAGCTCTGCACTGCCAAAACCTCTCCCGATGCATTACAAGACCAAACCTGCACATCTGTTCTACAACCAACAGGATGGCACTGCAGCAGTACAACTGCCCAAAGCACATTTAATCCCTTTGTATCCCAAGAACTATTCCACAGAAGGAACTATATAAATTTACAGAGAGCACTGAAATACCCTAGAGAACTGTGAAATGTCACAGCATCATGCAAAACTATCAAACTCCTTACTATTTCAAATTCCTGGCATTCTAACAAGACTTAAGTTGGAGTGTATGCCTAGTTGTCAATGAACTTGCGGAACAAAAGGAATCAAACCATCAAGTTGACTATGAAAACAAAGTATTTTACCATTTCATGTTGTTTTGACTGTATCATATAATCTACTTTTTAATGGGTGTTTATCTGGTATAAACTGCTGTAACACCACATGCCTACATGGAAGAAAATCCCCTTTCAATGACCAATGACTTGGAAAAACACTACACCACAGAAGATATGTCTTTTTATTGGCCTGTGATCACTCTGTTCCCTTTAAAGGAATACACCTCATTAACCCTGATAATTAACAAGATTATTCTCATCACCTAAGTCTCTGTTAAGTCACTATTTAAATTTGCACTGCTATTAAGACAATGAGGCTATTCTGGATTTAATTTCACATAACAAGACACTTCCCTTTAAAGATTTTTCAATTTTTCTTTCCAAGTCAAGACATATAATTTCATTGCCATGTACACTACATGATATTGAATATATTGGATTAAGGAATGGGTAATATAAACCCAGAAGCCAAAAAAAATTTAAAAGGAAAACCTAGAGGAGGTCAAGGTAGCAATACAAAAAGGCAGCAAAACCAGAAAACAGGCATCTGACAGCAGCACAGCAGTGGCAGCAGGTATCAACAATAAGTAAAAAAAGGAGAAAAGGACCATAAATTACAAAGAGACATACACAGCAGGGACAAGACTAATAGCAGATATATCAACTTCTAGTTGAACCAGTGGAGTAAGGCTCCAAGAACTACAGAAAAAGTTTCATTTTCCATGCTCTTCACAGTGTAAATGTAGTAGCACACACTAAGGGGATTTTCTTCCTAGATCCCATCTAAGGTTTCTTAGGACTGACTAGCTAGTAAAAACCTCAAAAAAACCCTAATAAATGCTTTAATATTTGCACACAGGTGTTCCCAGTACATGAACCTGCTGCTTCTGCAAGAGAAAAGCCTGTTGCCTAAAGCCAATCAGTTAATCTGAGAATATTAAAAACAGTTAACTACAGCAGTCACATATACAAATTCTGCATCAAATATAAAAACCAAAATGACAGTTTAGCTCATTATTCATACTGACATTGTAATAGTTAATGTGAGCTGTTGTTAACAAACATAGAAATATCACAGTAGGAAAAAAAAAATTAGTTGCATTTATTTACATTTATTATTATACAGCAGCACACCTGACACTGGAGAATTCGAGCACATTGAATGTATCCAGAGATGTCATATTAACACCCAAAGTCTTCGAAAGAAGTTTCTTCTGCATAGAATTCAGTCACTATTAAATATTAATAATATTTTAATAATCATTTAAATATTTGGGTAGGAGAACTTCCTGCCATGACATGAGGATTACCACAGGTCTGACTGGGTGGAAGACTGAAAAGAATGAAGTTCACGTACCCGAGCTCAGCTGTAAGTCCCACATGGTGTATTTCAAGCACTGCTACCTTGACCCATCCACGCACCTCCACGCATCTTAAAGCACGTCATTCATTTAGTATGCATTTTCCAGAAAAACCTCATTTTTTATATTTTAAAGCACCCATTGCAAAGTCTTTCCATAAATGTTTAGCAGTGTGAGAAAAACCCTAAAATTCTCCCATGAAGAGTGTCAAGAGTGCTGTGAAATATTCTGAATAAACCCACTGTGCAACTCTAATCAGCATAACAACTCCCTTGGAAATTATCAATTTGCAAATCTCTCAAACACCTAAGAAAACTGTTAAAAATACAGCAGGGTACTCATGAATGAGACACACCAAATGATGGCTCTTCTGCAGAATGAAGACAGAAGTATGCATGAGATTAATAGAAGAGGTAACAGAGAGAAGTATTTAATTATCATGAAAGCTTTATGTGAGTTTGGATGAGGCTTCTGGTCAGGAATATTAGACACTGCCCAAGATTTCAGTATTATTAGAAAGCAGCATCATTGTGTCTCTAAATGTCTTTCACATGGTTTGAACACTGTGAAATGCACCTGAATGCCCACAGGGTATCCAATCATACCTTTGTTAGTTAATACATTAGAGAGTTTTGCTTTTCAAATTATGGATTTCCAATTGCAACCAATACCCTGACAATAATAAGCCTCTAAGCTTTGCCATTAGCTTCCTTCCTCACTCTAATACAAAATTCACACAACACGTATCTCCTCACACCCCACAATCAGCAAAGTCAGGGACAAATCCCCAAACAAGGGTTTGTTTTTCAACATTAAGTTCAAAGAGCTTAAAATTACTTTTTTCCTCTTTTCTTTTTAAACAAACATTGAAAAATAATCAGAGTAGCTTTGTCATTGCTTTAATCAGTTTAAACTTGAAGACAGAAACTCCAATTAAAACCTCTAACTCCTGCTGTAACAAGCTGTAAACAGCTAACTAGTTCCCAACTTTTTCATGAAGTATTTCCACAGTGTCCATATTGGCTGCTCAAGACTGAAATGTTTTGCAAGATAAACTCATCCTCTCTCAGGCAGTACATCAACCCATGCCATTGTCATAGGGATTTAAGAAAACACACAACAGTAACAGATTTACAGATCTCTATACACAGCAAGGCAACTGAACTTCACAGCATTTCCAACAAAGAAGAAATACTAGGCAGTTCATTACTTAGGCAATGAAGACAATTTAAATTGCACTAAAGTATTAGTCTGTTTCTCTCTCCTTTCAATTCATTCCTGATCATGAACTGCAAATACAAGAGAGGAAGATGGGGAAGAAACAGAAGAAGGCATTTTACTACTGTGCGCCCCAGAAAACTGGGCAAAATACATGGGATAGGAGAAAACGGGTAACTGCTATTAAAAGAAACCCTGGCTAGATGTTCACAGCAAGACGTGCTGACAGCGATGGAAGCTTGAACACCTTTTTTCACATTTCCACATCCTTTCCTGTCTCATTAATAAAAGCTGGCACTTTTAACCTCCTTCCCACACACAGACCAGAGAAAAAAAAAGAGAAAAAAACCGTTGAAAAATGTATTACAAAGGACAAGTAAGTTCCCGCACATTCCTAAGTCAGGTTTTTCTAACCAGGCTTTCTCTCTGGTTACCAAGCCACAACGTGCTGCACTTCCTCAGCAAACTCCTAACATTAAGGCAGCTTTTATTCCGGTATGGAGCCGAGGAGGACGTGAAATTGTCCCAGCAAGGCGGGAGGTGCGATGGGATGGGCTCTGCCCCGGGATGGGCTGGCAGGGGCCGGGGAGGGTTCCCGGCGGCTTTGCCCGACCTGGGGCAAAGAGGTGGAAGAGCAAGAGAAACTCGCGTGGATTCTACCTCCCCGCAGCACGCAGGCTGGAATCTGAGGGACCAGGGCACCAGCACTGCCAATGTGCCGGCACGACGGAAGGGTGAAACTAGAAGAGGAGCTGACGGACACCCCTGGCTCCCCGACTGCACCCGCCGCCGGCCGGGGATAGCGAACAGAAGCAGGAACCTGGTCTGAACGCCTGGGTGACCCGACCCGGCTTTTACAAGAAGAGAAAAAAACAAACAAACAAAAAAACAACAAACAAGCAAACAAACCAGCCCAACAACCAAAAAACAAACGAACAAAACCACAAAAAAAACACCCCACACCACAAACCAAAAAACAACCAACTGAACAAGAAAAACAGGAAGGAGGAAAAAAAAAAAAAANCCGCCCCACCCCCGCATCATGACGTCATCCCGCGGGGTGGCCCCGCCCGGGCAGCAGGGGAGGGGGCTGCGTTCAGCGCCCACCCCCGTATCCCCGTGGCTGCTCACGGCAGCAATGTGCCGGGAGCCGGAGGGGTGAGTGGAAGGGAAGGGAAGGGATGTCTGCTCGCCCTCCTGCCGCGGCCGTTCGCATGGAAACAGCAGCGTGGGCACGGATCTGTGTGGTCAGAACGTTTCGATCTGGAGGATTCGCTTAACCCCTTGCCTTCCTTCACCCACTTTCTCCTTTTTCCGTGAAAGAGCCTTTAAAATCAGTGTGTTGGAAGTGTAGGAATCCTGCGTGGAATGCCTGAACGAGGAGTGGGAGAGGGGTAATTTGCAGGTCTCTTGGCATTAAAGGGTTGCCTGGCTGGGTGGAGAAGAGTTGAGAACAGCCCCGAGGAGAAGGGCTTGGGGGTGTCGATTAATGAGTTCAGCATGAGCCGGAGATGTGCCCTTGCAGCCCCGAAAGCCAACCATGTGAGGAGTGTGGACCTGATGATTCGTGTTGGGTAAAGTAGGAATTTGGTGAGGACTGTGGTTGTTATCCCGACTGTGATAAATGGAGAGGAATAAAAGGTACTGTGCATTTAGATGAACTGGGCAAGTTTGGTAATTCAGGAAAGTGTTGCGAATATCTAACGTCCTATTGGGACAAAGACGAGCAAACCACATTGTAAGCAGTTTCCCTGTAGACAGTTCCTTGTATTGAAACAAAACAGGGCACTGACAGGGTTAACTTCTGTAATGAAGCAGAGCAAGCCTCTAACAAGGCTAACTCCTGTCTCGAAGGTAATTAAGAGTGTAGATCCTGTTCTTAAAACATCGCCAAGGCTAACTAGGCGCGAAAGGAATACAGACACCTACATAAAAGAACATAAAAATGTCACAAATAGCAGACAGAAGACAAAAGTTATGGCTAGAGTCTTATATCGCCTTACAACAACATAGTGGAGTCAGAAAAACAAGAAATGTAAAAAGTTCAAGCCTGAGGCTCCGCCCAGACTCCGCCTATCACGAGTATTATAATAATATGATGTAATCTCATTAATATCTATGTAAAGTTATTGCTACCTCCCCTAAAACTGTATAAACCCACCTTCTTTTGAATATGTATAGATTAGAATTGTATAAAGGTAGCCTTAGAGGTTTTGTGGGTGTGTGAGTGATAGAGATTCCTGCTCCTCCCCGCACCCAGCGCTCTTTTGCGTATGGCAATTTTATTAATTAAATCGAGCTACTAAAAGAATATTGAGTCTTGGTTATTTATCACAAACCATATCCTGGGCTGCATCAAAAGAAGAGTGGTAGCAGGTCAAAGGAGGTGATTCTTCCCTCCACTCCCCTCTTGTGAGGCCCACCAGGAGTACTGTGTCCAGTTCTGGAAACCCCAAGACAAGAACGACATGGAGCTGTTACAACAAGTCCAGAGAAGGGCTACAGCAATGATCAGAGGGCTGGAGCACCTCTCCTGAAGACAGAGCTGGGGTTGTTCAGCCTGGAGAAGGTTCTGAGGAGACCTTATAACAGCCTACAGGGGGGGCTACAGGAAAGTTGGGGAGGGACTTTTTACAAGGGGCTGTTAGGATAGGGCAAGGGGTAATGGCTTTAAAATGGAAGAGGATAGCTTTAGCTTAGACATTAGGAAGAAATTCTTCACTGTGAGGGTGGTGAAACACTGGCACAGGTTGCACAGGGAAGCTGTGGTTCCCCCCTCCCTGGAAGTGTCCAAGGCCAGGTTGGATAGGGCTTTGAGGAGCCTGGTCTTTTGGGAGGTTTCCCTGCCCATGCAGGGGGTGGAAGGAACAAGATGATCTCTATGGTTCCTTACAAGCCAGATCATTTCATGATTTAATGTTTCTCCTCTTCCCCTCAGAGAGCTGTGCCAAAATTACATTTCTCAGCCATTAGTTCAACATGGAGAAGGATTAAGAGGGAGTGGAGGGGTCAGAATGGACACAGGAAGAGGCCAAACAACAAGACAATATGCAGTTCCATTGCTGAGACTCCAGGCTATATAACTATTCTCATGTCAGATTTGAAAATAAGTCAAAGCTTGAATAGCTCAGATAGCTTAGCAAGCTCACATCCTGAGGCAGAGTGCTCAGACAGTGGTCCAGAGTGTGAAAGCCAGCCAAAACGAAATAAAATTAAATACCTACATTGGACCAAATTTCTGGAAGCACAACGCATCCACTGGTTACATATGTTGATAAATGCATCATCATCAGAATATCTGAAGCTAATCTAAAATATGTGTCTGTGGTCTTATGGAGTAAAAAGAAGATATACAGAGTTTATTCTTGTCCTTTTTTTCTTGATTGACAGATCTAGAAATTAAAGAAAATATTCATCTGAGTTGCACTGTGTAAAGAGGGGTAGCACAAGCCTCAGGCTTTTTCAACGAAGTCCACTGAAATAATGGAGAACTTGGCAATCCTGTTATCCTAAGGGTGACTGTCTAAACAAGGATCAACTTCAGCACAATAAAAACATTGACACCTGCTTATTATGGTCTTCACGCAAGTAGATTGTTATTTCTTCTATTTTTTCTGTGTCCTGGGATCTGATCCAAAGATTAAAACATGACAGGTTTTCTACAGTTGTATCTGCTTGTTAAATGTTTCTTTTCTATTTTACTATTCTCAAAAATATATTCTTATAAATAATAAAAAGGAAATAAAACTGTTAGAAATTATCTTCTCACCTTCTGGCACTAGTTTAAAAATTCTTTCTTCAGTTATATGCAGGTACATTTTCAGTCATTCTTCCAATTTTTATCTTACCTTATTTATCTTTTAATCTTATTGGAGATTTCATCTAATCAGATTTGTAATAGCAATTTTTATACCCTGAAAATAAATGGAAAAAAAAAAAATTTTCCTCCTGTCTGGGATCCTGAAGCCCTAGGCAGAAGCAGTAGTGTGAAACTTTTGCTCATTGCTTGGAATAAGTGCATTAACCACTGGGGTTCTAGTAAAAGCTACTGTTCTCATTAATCCAGTGCTGTTTCATTTCAATGCATCACTTCAGTGATTTCTTTAAGTGCCAAGCAAAATTTAAAAGACAAAAATTACACAGATGACTGATATTAAGTGAATTATAAGGCAGCTACCAGCATAAAGGAAGGAACAAAGGGAAAATTGGACAGTAATATTTAGCAGGGAAAAGATGTATATTAGACAGAAGACTTATACTAAGCAATTAATTCAGAGAAGTTAACGTAAAAATTTGAACTCAGTTCACCATTGCAGGGCAGCTACCTGCCAGTGAATTCTTCATCAGAGCAGAGTATCAGTCTGTCAGTGGGAAAGGTACATTCTAATTGCTAACACTGTATTAGTTAACACTGGTGGAAATTTGAGTTCAGAAAGAGCTACAGCTTTATTTAGCAAACTTTTCAGATTCCTTCATACTTGAGAACATTAACAACTCTAACTATATCTGCTCAGATTCTATATGTGTAAGAAAATCAATTATCATGATAGAACAATTTCTTACAAACGAACTTAAATTGAAAACCTTTGCTTACCTGACTTGATTTTTTTTATTTTGGACATCAAGACTCAGTCTTCTCACAAGCCAGTATATTTGGATTTTTAAAGAGATATTAAAGTTTTTTAAGGTCTGTGATGAAGAAGTTCCTGAGCAGCAGCTTTATGGGTTCAGAAATACATCATTTATATACAGGGCTAAACTTTTCTGAGATAATCGTTCCAAATATCAGAGATTAATATTGTACTTATAAACCTTTCATAAGCATTTGCTATAGAGCAAACGAACAAGCTACAAAGAGAAAAAAATCCAAGTGAAAAATTATGTCAAATTCACAGTTTAGAGAAAAACAAAAAAACCCACCCCATATTTAACATGGGGGACATGGCAAGCAAGAGGAAGAGAAGAAGGCAGTGGGAAATTTAGTCTGGTTTTACTGAAGTGCTTCTTTAGCCTGCTGTTTGCCTTGTGAAATTTTTAAAGCAGGACTTCCCTGTGTATTCAGAATAAGGAGGAGGTAAAAAAGAAGAGAGCAAAGTAGAGGTATTTCATATCACAAAGAATGACTAGAGATAGAGCAGAGGGCAGAAGTTAATTCCCTTCTTCTTCTCCCTGCTCTGAGTAAAAAACTCTACCAAATTTAAAGAGGCTTCATGTCATATATTCATCAACAGTGGAGCCTGCTACCTGAATTTATGAAGATAAAAAGCAATGATGTCCAATTACCTAGATAAAAATGCAACTCTTTTTTCTCACTTTGACCTTGAATACTCATAATTAATGAAACAATTTTACTTTAAAAAATTATGGATGTCCACATCTATGTGGCTACCAGAAGAGCACTATGGCTGTGAATGACTGATGGGTTTCTTCACAGTATCCCTTGAGAATGGGAGTTCTCTACACAAAATGTTTTTAATACAATGTATTAATTTATCATCCTTTTCATAAGTTAACCATCTGTATTTCACATCCAGCTATATACTTTGCCATTTTGTCCTCAGAGTCCTCCCTTTTCCTTCATCTTAAAACAACTAGAAACAGTGCTTATGTTAACACATGGAATACTGATACTGTGGGCTGCTAATAGCATCTGGTTTAAATAACTTTGTATAACCCAGACATTTGTTTTCCCTCATTCTTTAAACATCTGCTGAGAGCCTAAGGGCTCTAATGCAAAAACGTTTTTTTTCCTGTAAAATAAATCTCTTCAAACCAAGGAGGATATCTGACTGTGAGGAAATATTTACCATGTGCTGCAATGCAAGTTCTGTTTTGCAGAGAACTGTTGCCTTTGTTGTGCTAATACCAAATTCATGTTATATGTACTTGTATAGGTGAAGGTAGCCTACTGAGGTATCCTTAATAATAATTTGAAAACCATTTCAATGAAATGATACAGAAACACAGTGTGAGAAATAGCGTAAGACGAAAACGCAGAACATGCAAATCCACTTTCATAAGAATTTTCTAACTGGAGAACCATCTTGGTAATTTAGAAACATGAGTGGGAAATATTACGTCTCCTGCCAGCTGTCCTCCTCTTTTATCCTTGTAATAGTTTTTCTACAAGCAGTGCACTTCAAGTTACCATGAAAAGCAAACAAACAAACAAAAATTAAAATAAGAGATTGGATAAAGCAATCTTATGAGATAAAAATATTTTCACTTTTTTTTTTTATTAATATTATTTTGGTAGTTTTATGCCGTGATACCCACAGTTCCTACTGTCCATTTTCTTCTCAAAGAAAATGCTACTTCAAACATGGAATAAAAAGTAATAGCTTTTATAAAACAGAAAAAACACTAATCAACAAAACACACTGAAAAAAAACAAAGTTATGATGAGAATCCAGATTTAATGTCCTGCTCCTGATTACCACTTATGGTCTAATAAATAATATAATTTAGGTATGATCAAATCTGCTAGTAAGTATGTTCTAGTTTCTTGGCAAGGGGGGTACCAAATACTCCACACTAATCTGTGCCATTAGTTGCATTTGTCCTATACATGATATTGTCGTTTTATGAGTCTAACTGTGATTCAGAAAAGCAGCTTTAATCAATGCAATGGATTCAAGTGACTGTCTGTTCAATAATAGACTGCTATTTGTATAAAGAGGTTATACAATAAGATTTCTCTTTACAAGATATCAAAATAACTCTGTGATTTCCAGCTTCTCCAGTTGTAAACTGAACCACTCTACTACTCAATACAGAATCTAGAGGCTATAGAACAGACACACTCATAAACAGTTACAATAACGATGTTATAATGAAACTATACACAATTTTTAATCCTTATGAAGAACTGCAGTGTTTCAAAAAAGGGGCCAATGGCTCTATCAAGGAAACATTCTGGATCCACAATATTTTCTTTGTCATGGTGTTCCTTTCTTCTCAGATTTCAATACGTAGCCAAAAGGAAAAAAAAAAGTTAGAACACCTTTGAGATTTTAATACTGCATGTTTTTCCTTGAGCCTGAAACTTCTGTCCATGTAATGGCTACATTTACTCATCTGCAAAGACAAATTTCAACATTTACCTTGGTGCCCTATTTTAACATGCTGTGCTCTGCACCCGAAGCACAGCATGTACAATACCTATCAAGTTTTTCTTTTAGTTTATTAAATAGCAACTCAATGTACAGAGTTGTTGCATGCCCCAGGTCTTCCTTAACCTTCTTTTAAGTGGTAGGTCACATACGGGTGATAATATTCTGAAATCATTCCATGCGATCCAAATACTGCTTCCGTCACTGAGAAAGTTCTTTATTTCCTACTTTGTGTTATTCCTTCAGCTGATTCCAAGCTTTATTTGTTGTACAGCTAAATATCAGAGATGTGGCCTTTTTAAAGTATTTTCCCACTGCTTAACAGTAGCCTACCACACCAGCTATATTGGTTTCATTCTTAATATTAAAGCAGAGCAAGCATTTTTCAGACAGAATATAGCTTGCATTTTACAACCACATCTTTTTTTGAATATTCAGGAACAGTGGCTGTTTATTTGTTGCTGCTGAGACAATACACTAATGTCTTTATAGTAACTTTCATAGCTTCTTATAGGCTGACATTATGCTGGAGATGGTTTGCATGCCCAATTGCATCTGCATGTGATACATCTACCTTTTTATCTCAAGAACCTGCATTATCAGGATTAACCTTCTATATGGGTACTCCAGTTTCCCATTAATTCATATGTGGAAGACCCATTCAACTGTGTAAATATGGCAACTGTACTTTATTTGAGTTGGAATTACTGTTCTGCATACATACCTCTGGTACAGTTCACTTGGTTGACTTCTAATTTTGGCATTTGTAGTGAGATGAAGAGACATAAATATCTTATGCAGTGAATATTTTATTATAGTGACAGTGGGACCTTTATATTTAAACTATTGAATGCTGCTACTGAATTCACAGTATGTGATGGTTTTCTTTGTGGGTTTTCTCTTCTGGCTTGCATGCTATTAGGTGTTCATGAGTTTGTCTCTTCTGCTGCTTTTTACTATGAAACATAGCTTGAAATTTTTTGATTCTCATTCAATTTGTTTTCATTAATTAAAAAGGGTCTTTTTTTTTTGGCAACAGAAAACCCTTCAGTCTTTGTTGTGTGCGTATCTTGCTGATGTTGTAATTTATGTAACATGTTCCTTTATGCCTTATTCTCCATTTTAAGAAGGCATAATAATTGAAGCCTAATGACTAGCACCCAGAATCCATACACCTGACTTGTTCACATCTCCAAAATTGAGATATAAAAATACATTATACATTCCACATTACAGGAACCATTCAAATATAATTATCCAGATACTGCATTAAGCAGTGGTGGCTTTGAATATAGAACTGTTAACAGAAATTAAGTTTCATGTGTAATTATGGGAGTATATGTGTAAGCATGAATCTGCACATGTGCACAAAGTGCATTGTCTCTTTTCCAAGCACAATAAATTGATTTTTTTTTTAAACTCAAGGTTCAATGCTTTATTAAAAATGTATGGCATCCCTTGTTAACTGCTGCGGAAAATTTAGTCAAGCCTAACGACACAATACTACATAAAAAGGAACATCCTACTGAAATTTGCAGGATACAAAAGGAAAGAAAGAAAAGGCCAGTCAAATGCTCATTTAAATATAGTCAGATGTGTATCTTCATTAGTTTTATCTTAGTTAGCATTACTGTCTAAAGACCACTTTTCCTTTCACACTTGACAAGACTTACACACTTTTTAGGCAGTGCTCATCAGCACAATCATTTTCAAACCACAATGAAACCAATAAAAAATCTATAACAACAACTTTCTGAAGTGTCACCCTGACACAGATTCATTGCTTTGATTGTAATAGTATCACTCCCACAAATAAATCTAGGAAACTACATATGCTCATGCTAAAGAACAAATGCGATGAACTCACCCTAAAAATCAAAGCAAAAGCCCTAAGTCAAACAAGCTGGTTATTAAGACAGACAAAATGCATCTTTATTTTTCACAGAATGAACCAACAGAGAAGTTATTTCACAAGTCCCAAATAGGGTATCTGGGGCTTCAGATACTCACAGACAGACGTTCATATCTCATGCTTTCTTCCTTAGATTAAGCATCCACTAAAGTACTTTGCAGTAAAATTCAAGCTAGCTTTTCAACCAGTTTTGGTGTAGTTTAGGTTTCACTTCTGACACGCCCAATGTCTGCATAATTGCTATTGTCATGACCTGTAAATTTTTAGGATTGTTATTAACTATTGTCATTTAAATTAGTTGACACAGTTCCCTGATCCTTTGTTGCATTCTTTCTTTTCCCCATAGTCCTGAAAACAAAGCAAAGGCCTGGAGGGTGTTTGTACCTCAGAGAAAACTTTGCTTCAGGAAGCCTCCGAAAGATCTAGCATGCTATTAAGATGTAGGTAAATTATCTTACAAAAAAAAAAAAAAAAATTACTTTCCTGGTTTCAGGTTTAATTATATCCACACACGCCTTTTCTAGGGAATGTACATGTGACATTATGAGAATCCAGGTATTAGAAAAAGCTGAGTGCTCTGTCTCAATCACAGTTAGACAGTCCAATCAAAGAGCAGTCAAAATCTTTAGGAAAACAACTACCCAGTAGTATCCAGCTTTGCAAACTTACACAGCTTATACATCTCGTAACAAACAACCCATGCCTTTTTCAGTGGAATACACCAATGTCCACACCGATTTCACTTTTAAGTTTTACAATTTTTCTTAATGCTTAATGCTACTTAAAAAAAATCATTAAAAGATACATTTTAGGAAGTTACAGCTTTCTTTCACAACAATGCATGAACTTGGAAGGTTAGAAGAGAAAAATGTTTAAATCTACAAAGTACCAAAGCTTACTTTTATTTTAAGTAACTAACAGACTGTTTCTAGCCTGGAGTCCAAGTGTGCTTCTTCACATCAACCAACGTCATGCTCATCATCTCCAAGCAGATTTTATAGGGGAAAAACAGACCCCTAATTAATTTAACTCTTTATAAAGACTGGGAGGCTTTTAGAGTCATTAAAAATAACCGTGGTAAAATGAGAGGAAACATTTCAGATCAATCAAATTCCAATGTTAAAGCACTTTCTCAAATCTGTGTTTACCAGGGCTGACATCTCATACAAGCAGTAGTCCTTTTGCAGAAAACTCTCAACAAAATGCACACAATGAACGCACTAGCATACTTTTAGTCAATCAGATTTTGCTAAAAATAAAGATAGAAAAGTAAAACTGTGCCACATGTGTCCAGTAAAGGCTGATACAAATTTATTTCCGTAGTTGACAACACTTAATTTAGAACAGCCCAAGAAGACGCGAGCTTCTTGTTCAGATACTGAGCAGCGGGAGAACTTAATTTGCAAAGGCAAAAATGAAACATTCTCGGGCCTTTTTTGCTCAAGATTTGCATGCTATGAGTAAGTATCTGAGGACAGAGTTCAGATGTGTCCTTGATAGCCACATGAGGGAGAATGCCAATATGATTTCTGGCTTAATTTCACACAGGACTAGGATGCTTGTAGTGTAGTTTGGACAGAACATGGACTCTACAAGAAATTCATGCATCATGCATTTCTTTTCAGCTGAAAAAGTTTTGCTGTACCTTTAGTGTTACAGAAAATACTTCAGTGACCTTACACAAATGTCCCAAAATATTCTTGTCCTACTGAATTACTAGCCTCTTCACAGCTGACGACTATGTTGCCCTGGAATTCTAGTGATGTGAATCTCACACTGTCTTTTAATAAAGAGAACATTTACTGAACAAATTCCATATCCAAAGTCAAGAATATGCAAAAGTCTCTTCCGTTAACACTTTCTAAATAAAGACTTCTAGCAATGACCGTCTTCTTTAAGTTATTAATACTCCCAAGGCTCTGAATAAAGCTCTGCATACATTCAAAAAGTTTTATGAGAAAAACCGTAAGTATTTGGGACATTTCCCTTCCATTGGGATAACAACAGCATGTCTGAATGTTTTCATTTTTTCAGTCATATCATCTGAGATTCCCTGAAAAATCTTTCTTCGGTATTGTTCGAAACTGACAGAAAAAATACAGAATTTTCAGTATTTTTGCCCCTGATGAGAGCAAGTGCATGTATTTTCCACAGTCTGTTAAACAATGAATTGAATTACCACCGGCCTTGTTGACTCTTCAAGCTCACTAATGTGAATATACTGTTCTGGAAAAAAAATACTTCCTATTTATATATTCTCAAAAAAAAAAGCAGTATTCATGACCTACAGGTATCACTTAGCCAGCCAATATTAACAGCAACAGATAAACTTCAGTGTTTGCAGGACCAGCAAAGTATTCTGTTCTGGTAAGAACTAGAAGAGAGGGATGGAAGAAATTTGTATGCACATGCTATGGGAGCTTTACTGCCTCATGTTGCTGCAGACTTGCATACTCTTCAGATTCATGTTTCTCTGCATCAAATGATGGACAATACTGTAGGACAACCATTACTTCTTTGGACTACCTGATCAGAGGGTCCAGAGACAAATAAAGCTAATAAAGTTATAAGCTGCCAGAGCATAATCATGATCCACTTGCCAGCTGTCACAGAAACTTTCATTACAATGATGTTGCTCTAAATGGCTGGGGAACTTCAGCAGAAACTCCAGAAATTGTCCATTTTCTTTTTTTGCCAGACTTGGTCGTAAGACCCAAACTGCAACAAACTGTGATTTTCCTACTGTCCAGGAACATAGGAATGTCCATTAGAAACACCATTTCACCACAGGTGGAACCGCTCACTAGATTAAACAGTGGATGCCCAACAGCATCTTGTATTCCTGGTGTCATTTTAATCAAAGCATAAGCAGGCACTGGCAAGAAGTTAGAAACCTTATTGAAATTGACATGTGAGAGAATGTCTCAAATAAATAAAGGAAAAAGAGAGGGGAAAATTGTGAGATAGATTTAGAAAATATTGTTGCAACTAAATCCTGTGTTGTCCTATTTCCTTGAGTACTCTGCTGCCATCATACAACACAGCATAAAAATGTCATAAAAACAAAGTGCTGGACAGTAGTCCAAGGAGCACTGGCAACTACATACTGGATGCCAAGTCTTGTGCCAGTACAACTTGACTGGGACATGGAGTACTGGCAAAAGAAGCCACATATATGGCACTGCAAGGAGTATATGCATGCTATCAGATAGTCTATCTCTGAATTTTTTTCTAAAGCAAGCACACCATTAGGAAAATATTTTAAACTCACCACAAAAAGTGCTGTGGGGGATAACAAAAAAAAAAACACATTTAAGCAGTTCTGTAACTAACTTCTTAAAGTGACTAAAACACAAAACAAATGACAAATGATCCATTTCAGTCTTAACAGCATAATGTAAACCTGTGATAATACACAAATAAATTCTAAAATAAAGTATACTAAGGCTATACTTAGTATATTTTTATACTATTTTTAGGCTATTTTTACTAAAAATCAATAAGCACACACCTCTTCTTAACCATGCTCTGAAAAACTAACACATATCCAAGTGAAGGAGAAACACAGAAGTGGAGTCTACAGTCACTTTATATTTTACTAATGATCCATTCAGCTTAATCATTCAAGAACTAATAGCTTGTCTTCCAAGCATATTGCGGTCTTCTGGAAAGAAGTAATCATTAGCATTGCTGGCAACTACACTAAGGAGGTACTGACCAATACTGTTTTTTATCAATGTAGTTTTGTCAAACTGTGAGTGAGTACTCTGAGATTATTAAAAAAATTGCTTGAGACCAGTGTAATCATAATAAATAAGAAAAACATACATATCCCACACAGCCATCATTCCTACACAATGTGGGACATGTTATCCTTTGGTTTTGGTTAAGAGCCCAGACAATTTCTAAGGCACTCCCTGTAAACTCAGAAATCACAGGTTAAATTGCCACAGATTCTTCTTTTATACGTTTAAAGTATACATATTAGAATCAGTTAATCTAGTGAATTCTGAATGCAAGTAGTTTGTTTTATGGTTTTATCTTTTGCCCATATATACAGGAAAATTCTTGTACACACTGTTTTAGAAATTTTGTCTGCAGTGCTCTTAGCTTTCTGATGTGCATACTTTATAATATGCCTATACAGGGGCCATTAAGTCTTTGACTCATTTAAATTGTTGCCTGAAGCAATAGACAATTCTGAGTACTGTATGCGTAATCCTATCTCAGTAACTCAGCTATTACATCTAAGTAATAATATATACAATATATATATAGGTACATACATCATCGCACAAAGAAAAACTTACGGGGGAAGTTCCATACAGCTCACAGGTTCATCTAGTTTGTTCTAGAAACACACAAAGAGACATAATATTTTGACTAACCCTTAAGTCATTCAAGAATACACAACATTTCAATTACCATTGCAGATAAGGGATCCTCACACAAGGTCTTTGCATCTTTTACACACCAAAGTGATTCTCAGCCATTTAATGTAAAGGAGAGGGTGGGCACGCTGTATGTAGTACAGGCTGAGTAGCCAGCTGGTATGCTGCTATGCACTGGCCACCTTCTCATGCAAGAAGCTCTCTGCACTCAGTATGTCAGTAGGTAAACTGAAATCATTCATAAATCAAGATTCCATGCTTTAGTTTTACAGCTTCTCACAGATAAAATCACTGACACACAGGCTTTACAAGATTGGGTAGCTCCATGGGCATTCTGCTTACCTCCTGCCACCCCTGCAACCAAGCTCTTGCCTGTTTTTTCATTGCTGTGTTTTGACAGACTGATCGAGCATCTTCGACAAACTAATCTGCTAAACTATGAAAGTGCACATCTGTTCTGACTGTTCTTGAGTTAAATATTTGTGGTATCACGTGGGAATTTTTAGCTTGCATAGAAGAAGTTGGAATTTACAGAAGAGGAGGATGGCATAGACATGACAATTACCTGCAGACTAGTAATAAAGTTTCATGCAGACCCCTCTTGGTGGCAGAGCCCCCAGGAGGTCTGTCTGTCAGGGACTCTTTAGGGACAGCATATCTGAGAGCTGTCCCTTTTCCCTTGGTGACTTTGGGCAGCCTGGCAATCACTGAACTGTGTCTGGTTGTCTCAGTTGGGTACTGGGGCAGTGGGCGCCTAGGAGGAAGCCACCTTCTCTGCTGGCTCTGTCACCGTGCTTGGCTCTTCTCTCACCTTCCCCTGCAGAACAGTGAGCCCCCCCTGCCCCCTGGCAACAAACTCCACGTTCCCTGAATTCTGAGCCCTAAAAATCTTGGTTTTTTCCCCAGCCTTCATCTGGATCAGGAACCTCATTAACTTCGTGAGCTCTACAGCCAAACCTGATATCAGGATTGAATTCACCATCATTCACCTGTGAGCACTCAATAGAATTATGATGGTCCCTCTTGCATTTGCAATATAAAATAATCAAAACACAGCTGAAAGTAATCATTGATTCAGGTTAGATTATTTGGCAAAGTAAAATCACTAAGTATTTGAAAAGTATTTTTGCTGTGGTGTGTATTAGAAAACTTTTAAAAAAAAATATGTAAGACTACAATCAGATACATTATAAAAAAATGTTAAACTACAGGATTAAGGGATCCAAAGCTTTGAATTTTAGAGATTTCCCGGTGAGTATAAATAAGGATTTGATACGAAAACCACCAGAAAAATAAATAAAAGCATCAATAAATTACATGCATAGATAGGGCTGTACTTTAATTTCAGCATTTTGGTTTCTTTACATTTTTCTTGGTGTTCTTATGTATTTGATCTGGATAAAAGAATACAGTTTTGCAACAAGGAAACCTGTGTTGCTTGGTGAATTATCAAAGTCTGTTGGCTTCTAAAGAATATCAGTGTTCCCTTAAACAGCATCCTATGACTGTACGGATTTGATAAATTTCACAGGTGAATTTTAGGCAACACAGATGCAAATAAAGTTCAAATGAATTACTATATCAGGAGAAGATCCCAAAGATACCCAGTTGATTCAACCTAAATCATGCTGACTGCATGCTTTATTAGATAGTGGTCTAGAATTGAAGTGTATTTATAAGGCTGAAGTATTTTCCTTGTTCATTAAACTAACAGTAAACTACCACTGATTGTATAAAACCTGAACTCTCTACTAAAAATAACCAATTTATATCTTCTGCTATGTTTGTTTTATTTTGTTTTTTTGGTTGTTTTTTTTTTTTCCCCCTACACTAACTGCTCTGAGAACAGACATGCAGTTGGAGAAACGGAAGATAAAGTACTCTAAAATAGTGGAAATTTTGAAGAGGTCATGGCTGAAGCAGGATGCTGTGATCGCTGATAATGAGTTTGCAGAAAATGATATAGGGCAGTACCATAGTAAGGGGAAAAAAATGAATGTGGAAGAAGAGAAACATGAGAAAGCAAAAAAGAATTCATTGTTAGTAAAGACACAGGACCATTTCTTCTGGTTTGTGCTATAAAATTAAGACAAACATCAGGAGTACTCCAGGTTACCTTGAGCAAGGCTGTATTAAATTCCTTAGTCAGCCAGGACATCTTTCGGGATAATAGAGAATAGATGTCTCATTCTGGAGACATCTATTCCACATGGCCTTTTTCTTCCCTCTGTTCAACATTCTTGGTTTTTCATATGAAAGGTAGGTGGAAAAATACAGAAAGTATATTTCTCTAGTGGTAAAAGTGTCATGTTTTCAAGAACTTTTTGGCTTTTTTTTTTGTTTTGATTGTGCTTTTTAAATAGCATTTTCAGTAAAATTGTGTTTCATTTAACAAAATACCTACTGCAATAATGACAGCAAGAAGGCACTGAAGAAGGTATAAAAAATAAAATGGTGCCTAACAACTGAGTTATATTTGGTGAGGGGTTGGGGTGCAAAAATAAAAAAACACAAAACACACTTTTAAGATTATGGATTCCAAATGTAAAAGTAGCACTGCCAAGTCCACCACTAAAGCATGTCCGGAAGCTTGCCATCTATATATTACAATTACTGTGTTAGGGCTAAGAGGTTTAATTTTTGTGGTCCATAGTTTTTCTCTAATTTTCTTCAGTTTACACTAAACAACTGCAACTTAAGAGGATCAGCTCCTAAGCAAGTATTTCTTTGAAAAGGCAATAGGAGAAGTTGTAAAAGTTGGACAATTTTTTTTTATTAATGACCCTCACTTTATCAATAAGACATCTTAATTTAAAAGTATGTATAGTACAGTTTTTAGTGAAGTCCCTTCTCTATTTAACACCTTACCTTAACACCAATACAACCTATGTATTTTACCTTTTTATCAACAGTTAGTTCCAAGTATTCTTCTCTTCCAAAATACATTATTTCAGTAGACCTTATTAGGCAGAAAAGGAGCAGGAATTGGTACAGCTATGAACAATAATTTTATTCATTACATATAATAATTCACAAGTCACAGAAGACATGAAGGCACGGGCCCCAGTTGCTGTGAACAATCAGAATGAGTTTATTTTGTGGTTTTTACTTATATAGTATCCCAGTATCTATTGATTGATCTACAGTTTGCACCTCAAAGTGTTCTTTCTACTAAAATAAAACCTTATCTACCCGTTCCCACCAGAGGCACCTGGTATCAGGACATAACATCAGACAGGTGGCAAATTCCTTAAGTTATTCACAGCTCTTTGTTCTTCTTCAGGATCAGTGAGTGCCAGGGAATCTGCAGCACTATCCCGCAGGCCTTCTCCTCTGCTGTTCTCCTACACACAAGAGGAATAATCAGTTCTTGACTAGAAACTAAAGTTCTTGATGCAGAATAGCTTCATCAAAATTCTGCCTATCCAAGGCACAGCCCTGGTAACATCTTAAGGCATTGTGAATGGTGGTCCTGTCTGTTTCCAGGCACCCTGGCAAAATACTGCAACCTGAGTTTAGGAAAAAAGTATGTAGATTGTTTTTTCTCTCTTCTTTTGAAACAATCTAATAATGGATTAACTTGCCGTAATGAGTCAATCTCCAAAATGCTTTATACCTCCTAAAAATGTGTACCATCTATGAAATACTAAAGCCTCTGGCTAAAAAAATATTAGAGCCTTGTGGGAAAAATACATTTTCCAGATCATTATTCCTGAGAACTTAAAAAAAAAAAATTATCATTCAAGTCAGGAAAAAAACACACAGTATAAGCCTCCTGCACAAATATAAACTTCCATATATGGGGCATGTATATATATAAAGTAACTATACTCTGATATTCTTTCAGTAAAGACACAGAACTTTTCAGCTTAATAAATCTTCTTGGGGAGCAACAAGATATAACAGTTACTCTGCCAGATATAAAAATATCACCCACCCCTTCCTTCTTCCCAAGCCCAACTTCTCTTCCTACTTCACCTTCCAGCAGCATGGGGGGGGGAGCAGGGAATGGGATTGAGGGTCAGTTCACCACAGGTTGGTTCTGCCACTCCTTTCTACTCAGGGGGAAGACTCCTCACAACCTTCAGCTGTTCTCAATGTGGGGTCCCTCCCACAGATGAGCTGCTCCCACCAGATGCAGCACCTCAGGAACAGACTGCCTGGGCTGACTACAGAGTCAGGGCTGCTTCAGTGACCTCCTCTGGGATGGGGTCCTCCACGACTGCAGGTCCACTTCCTCTGTGGGCTGCAGTGGAACAGCTGCCATCTCGCCACAGGCTGCAGGGAAATATTAGCCAAAGTACACTAAGAGGGCCTTTTCTCCAGCAGATCTGAAGGGGATGAGTAAAAGCACAGATGTTGTCAGATGCCAAATAACATGGTGTGCTATATATATAACTTTTTTATTCATATAACTTTAAACGTTATAGAATGATGGAATCATTAAGATTATAAAGGGCCTCTAAGATCAAGTCCAAGTGTCGATCAAATACTACCATGCCAACTAAACCATGTCCTGAAGTGCCACATCCACACATTTCTTTTAATACTCCTAGGGATGGTGACTCCACTTCTTCCTTGGGCAGCCTGGTTCCAATACCTGAGCAGTGTTTCAGTAATGACATTTTTCCTAATACCCAATCTAAACCTCCCATAGTGCCACTTGAGGCCAACTCCTCTCATCCTGTCACTGGCTACAAGGGAGAAGAGACCAGTCCCCAGCTCACTACAACCTCCTTTTAGGTAGCTGTTGAAAATCTCCCCTCAACCTTCTCTTCTTCACACTAAACAATACCAATTCCCTCAATTGCTCCTCATGAGGGTTGTGGTCCTTCAATAATTTGGTTGCCCTTCTCTAGACACACTGCAACTCAATGTCTTTCTTCTAGTGAGGGGCCCACAACTGGACACGGTATTCGTTGCAGCCCCACCAGTGCCAATTACAGGAGGACAATCACCTCCCTCGTCCCACAGGTCACGTTATTTCCAATACAGGCCAGGATGTTGTTGGCCTTCTTGGCCACATGGGGACACTGCTGGCTCATATTCAGCAGGCTGTCACCCAGCACCCCCAGGTCCTTTTCTGCTACGCAGCTTTCCAGGTGCTCTTCTCCAAGCCTGTCAAGTTGCATGGGGTTGTTGTGACCAAACTGCAGAAGCCAGCACTTGGCTTTGTGAAACCTCATGCAAATGACCTCAGCCCATCAATCGAGCCTGTCCAGATCCATCTGCAGATCCTGCTTACACTCAGGCAAATTAACACTCCCATCCACCTTATTACCATCGGCAAACATAATGAGGGTACACCCAATCCCCTCATCCAGATAGCTGAGCTCTGGGGAACAACCTGTTGTGACTGGATTTAAACTCCATTCAGCAGAAATCTTTGGGTTTGGCCATCCAGCCAGTTTTTAACTCAGTGAAGCATACACTTGTCTAACCCATGAACTGCCAGCTTCTCCAGGAGAATGCTGTGGGAGGCACAAGTCCAGAAAGACAACATCCATGGGCCTTCTTTTATTGACTAGGCAGGTCACCTGGTCAGAGAAGATAATCAGTCTGGTAAAAAGCAGGACCTGACTTTCATTGCTGTCTGGGCCTGATCCCCTGCCTATCCTGTATGAGAGCACCCTAGATAAACCATTCAACTGTGTCCCGTCCTCCTGGAACCCTTTGCCCCTCAGGACTGTATCCCAAGGGTTCCTCAACCAGTGTCCTGAACAGGCTGTCTTTAAAGAACAATTAAAAAAAAATGTCTTAAATGTCAGGATTATGAAGCACTGTGGGATAGACATTTTAGAAATTCATGCAAAGATTTTTGATTAAAAACATGGACAGGCAGATGGAAGTTAGATGGATCAAAATGCAAAGGAGTTCTCATATCTCATTCATTAAACGTTTGAAAGAAGCCATAGCCAAAGAGAAATCAAGACACTTCCTAAACCGATTTCTTGTTCATTCTGATCTCTATTTTTCAGATATACATTTCATTACTTCTGAGTAAAAGTATTTTTTTTACTCTATCATCATCCAAAATTAAAAGAAACATTCCAGAAAATACCTGAAAATAGAACTTATATATTAAATAAATGTGTCTATTTTCAAGATGAAATAACTGATTAGTAATTTTTTTTACACAGAATACACATATTCATCTGTACTTAAGTTCAATCTTAAGTTCAATCAAATGCTATGCTGTGAAATATCATGAGTTTGTTCCCTACCTGAAGAATCACTGTAGAAAGCAGAGTTCTTCCACATTCAAATTGCCATGTGATGTCTTTGATTACTTAAGACATGGTATAGTTTCTAGAAATTCTCCCCTTTGGCTTTCTGAATTAATGATATTGTTGAATAATTCTAGCTTTTACACAGTTCAGCACTCTTACAGACGCCAGTAAAACTTGTTTCTTGCTTGGCAGTTCTGGTAAATTTTGCTCAAGTATTTAAAAAAAAATCCTATAGAATAACACAGGACTGTTGTACATCAGACAAGGTTTTCTTTGAGTTGAGATTAATCTAGTTCGTCTTTTACTATTTGTCAAACAATCCTGTAGTAATAAACTGTCCACCTACTCTTCAATCTACTAATCCCCCTGCTATTTAAGCCAGAGAATACAATTCTGCCAAAATGTGCTTGAGCTCCCTGGAAGCAGACCTGGAGTCAAACCACAACAAAAGGGAGGCAAATTGATGAGACTCACCCCTCCAGGGGAAGCTGAGCGTGCCTGTGATTAGTGTGTGATGCCGCTTGATGTCATTGGTGTTTCAGCTACACACACCAGGGACTTCAGAACAGAAGATCCCCCCTCCCACATACAGTGGGACAACATTAATAGAATCTAACCTAATGAGAAACAGCAGTTAAAGAGGTTCCAGTTTCTTGTTTAGCAGTACAAGAACCACATCTACTGGAGGGCAAATGATAGCTTTGTTCTGCAGCTAGGGAAGGAATCTCATTTTACTCTGTACTGTTAGCACGTAGCAGTGTGTCATGATTTGAAATCCTGAGCTGCCCAAGCACTGGATTACTATTTCCAAAACCTGCCCATCATAGAAAGGTAGATGCTTTTGTGAACCCTACTATGTGATGCTATGGGAAGGATCATAAAAAAAAAAATAGCTAGTGTTACATGTGGAGTAAAACCTGAGCTATTAGTGCCAAAATCAATATTAAAAAAAAAAATAGTTCTCCACATAAATGCCTAAGAACGAGTTTATAAGAGTCCCGTTTTATGGTCTCTGACCAGTGTGATTTTTGTTATTTTTATGTAACTTTTATGGGAAAAAAGAAAGCAATATATTTTGGGAAAATTTTCACATATTTACCATCTTACAAACAAGAAATGACAAGCTGAGACACAGGGGAGTATGAGGTTCTGTCTTCATTTCAAATTCAAACTTCATTTCAGTTTTTCTTTACATTACTTCTTTCTTCAGAGATCTATCACATTTTTAACTGATATATTTTGAATAAACTACTCAAGATGGAAGGGTATTACTAAAACTGAATTAGGCATTAAAGTAAGTATTACTAATGAGTATTACTAAAACCTGAGTTATGGCACACTGTAATGACCACCTGCCACTATCCTCACTCAGGACTTAAGCAGAAAAGCAGATACACCTACTTTGGATTCCAACTGTGCTCCAAGCCTATCTGAGTTTGTGTTCCAGAACCAACACTGAAACAAGTCAGAACAACACAAAGCCCTGAAAACCATCACTAATCCTAATCAAATCTTTTCACATCTCAAGACTAGGTGCCTACCTAGTGTTGACACTAGGTCTCAACATGGCTTGGGTAGTATTTGTCTGTACATACATACAATACAATCTAATATTATTTTATTGCAATATAAAGATTTACCTATCCTCAGATATCTCAAACTCAATGTCCTCTAAATCTGCTTGTTTTTTCACTTCAATATGGACAAGAGCCAGCTTGTATTTCTTTGTCCTGTATCCTGAGAAACACTTTACCTTCATGGAGCAAAAGCAACAGATTCACTGCTCCTTTATTCTGACTTAAATGCAACAGAGATTAGACTCACTAATTCGAATCAGACTAAAGGGTCTTTCCATAGGAAAGGAACTCTTTTTCAAAAGAGTTATGTAAAATGAAGGCTGTTATGAATGTTTTATCAAGGCTCACACTGTTTCCCAGAACGAAGACCCTACCTGCATTCCTCAGTAAAATCTCATTAGCAAAAAGAATATCACAGTAACTATCAGGAAAAAAATTAATTATGATGATGCAGTGAATTCTGATTCATTCTGAGGTATTTGGATGGCTTGTTTTTATGTACAAATGCTTCACTGAGGGGTAAGGGAATATCAAGAGAATCGTGCCCTAGTTGTGGGGTAGCTAAGAAGCTGGGGATGTCTAAGCTTGGCCTAACAATTAAAAAACTATTGGACCTGGAAGTTAGGAAGGAAGACACAGGCAATGGCATATGACTGTTCACATAAACATACTTTTACAGGAGTTGTGAGAACAGTTCTGAACCTTCACAATAATTAAAGAGTCAGGATGTCATAAAATAAATTAGCCTGCTTTGAATAATATGAATTTTCTAATAGATACATAAAATTGAATTTATGAAGGTTTATGAACAATATCTTTCTTTGGAAAAAATACCAGAATGCTTATGTATGGATAGAACTCTCCATGAAGAGCTTCTCTTTCAGTACAATTCTCCTATAACACAGCAGAATAATATCTACCAAATTTTCAATAAATATGTTGTTTGATTAAAACTTAATTGCCTCTCTGCTCTTTAAAAATAATTGAAATGTCATTGTCTGATTTTAGTCAAATAGAAAAAAGCCCACTGTATTTGTCTAAGTTAATTTCATTCCCTAGGTAAAAATCAGGGAAAACAAATGCAGCGATGTCTGAAGGCATTAGGAAATGTCAGACTTCTGAATAAACTTTTTTTTGTAGTATTTCTTACTTTCTTCTCTCAGAGGTCAAACCTAAGGAACAAAACTAGATCTCAAATAGACAGCTGCAAAGCCAGATTTCCTCCACTGCCTGAAATGTAAACTAATTGGAAGTGGAAATTATACACTGCAGGCAAAAGGTTACTTGAATACACACTGCCCTTCCAGCTGATTATAGCATGAATAGCATATGTGAGAATACAAAGTTCTATTACCCCTCCCAACTTCAGTTAGGTAATTTAAAATGGTAGGTATTGCATATGATATAAGCTATAAATGGTTAGTGCAAACATCAAACTGCACAGATGCATACAGGTAGCTCAGAGTAACTTGAATTAAGTAGCCATTGTCAATCAGCTTTGCATAAGACAATATGTTCCTAAAATTTTGTCTAAAACCAATAACTGGCTACATGAAATCTAGATGTTCTTACACGGTGTCATTATCCATTTGCCTCCCTCAAATGAATTAACAATGGAACAATCCTGTCTTCAGGGGAAAAAAGTTTTTCTCAGTTCCAGATAGTCTTTTCTCAGAACAGAAATCTGGAGGCGTTTATTCTTCCAACCTACTGGCCTTTATGTATCCTACTACCATTTCTTCTTTTAGCTTATTTGGTACCATTTTCTGTACTAATACTGCGAAACTCAGGCTGGACACAAGAATATCTATAAACTAGAACAAATGGATACAGACTTTTCTAAAAATTTCCTTGGAAGTGTACTTGACTGTAGTAATTTTTATATAAAAATATCATATATATAATATTGTATAAGGTGTGTAGGATCTAGGGGGATATGAAAGCAGGCAGAATTTCCCCAAATAAATTTGCTGTCTGAGATTTAGCAGCAGAGTAAAAGCTGGAGCCCCAGCTACTTTGGTCAAATTTCTTATACTTAAAAAGTTTTAGTGAAGGTCTCAGATGGGCGTTTTAATAACTAAAAGCCACATTCAGTACAAGAAGGCAAGGAAGGAAAACAATAAAATACCAAAGTATTTTGCCGCTAATTATATTTTGACTTCACTGATTTCACCATGCACATTCATCTCGCTGGGCTTAATGGAGAGCAAGAAAGCAGAAACTGATAGGCTGTCCCAAATTACTTAAAATACTATGTTTGTATTATAACACCATAGACCATTTTTTTTTAATATCTGGGAAGGAATTTTTTAAAGACTCACTAGAAGGAAACAGCAGTTTCTTCCTTTTGCAGTACCAAAATATATATAAAAACACAAGGCTGTGTTCCAGCAGTAATTAGAGATTTCTCTGGCCTTCTGAGAAAATTATAAATTGTATAATAATAAAATTATTATTGTGTCAATTATGACTTTACCCATCTCTGATGGGAAATGAAGGAGAGTAGATTATCTTGCATATGAAATATTATTTTTGTATATTTAGTTTGTAATGTATTTTTAAGTACTCAGAGAAACAGATAAGTCACAATCCCCCCTTCATATTTACTTGAGCAAAACACAGAGTCCAGATAGTACTAGGCATAAAATAAATTTCCAACATATCTCCTTTAAGCTTTCACAGAACTGCAGTTCACTCTAAAAGATCACAGTGCTGGCAGATATAAACAATGTTTCATAAAATGACTCAAATGAAGAAGTACATATGGCATGGTAAAATGAAATTGGCCAGTATACCCCATTGTTTGTTATCCAAGTTCCAGTTATTCCCAGAAATTCTCATTAGACAAATTTGTTCTCTCTTGACAAGGACATTGGGAAGGTCACTTTCACCCTTCAGCCTGGCACCCGGTTACCTGGAACAAAGGAACTGGGGAGCAGGGGTCAGCAGACCCCATCCTGCCCAGCCTTCTGCGCTGTGGTTTCATCACAGATATGTTGCTGGGGTTGGGAGTTACAGCTGCAGGAAGCAGATATGTTATCTCCACTATCTTTTGCCAACATAGGAGGATTCACTACTGGACAAAAAACATCAAATTCTCAACAGCTGTAGAAAAACAGAGAAGTAAAAAAATGCTACCCAAGTAGAACTTGCTGTTACCAAGCTGTTGTTTCATTCTAGATTCTGGCTGTGGCTTTAAACAGGAAACCTCTGTCGAGGCAAGATGCGCCCAACAAATAAATAATCTGGGAAAAAAAAAAAAAAAAAAAAAAAAAAAAAAAACGTAAGCATTATGTAGGGAAGAGTGAAATTATGATGTGCTCAGCACTACATATACATGTTAGCTGATTGTAAAAACATGGTAGGTAAAACCACGGAATAAGATATTGACAGCAAAGTTAAAGATACACAAGCATATTTAATATTAAAGATATTCAATAAATTATCCAATGGGAGGGGGGGGTGGAAACAAAAAAAAAAAACATCCCACAACAACCAACTTATTAAACAAAACTAACTAGAAGACTAGCTACCTGTTGCTGGCAGCTTCAATGAACAGAAAATGTCCATGAATTGAACATCATTTAGCTGCAAAAATAAGTAAGGAAAACTCACTCAGAGCAATGTCAACAGTGGGTTATTTTGTAAAAACATTATAGCAATACAACAAATTTTTTTTTTCTATTTAGTAAGAACTATTTTATGTGCTTTGCTGGCTGACTAATATTGTTAGTTCATTTCCTTACTGAGATAACAAAGAAGGATGTGTGCTCTACACTGAGCATTCCTCAAACTTTAACCATGGGAGCAGCAAAGTCTAGGGAGGAAATCTCAGGTAGTTTCTAGAATATCCCATTTTTAACAGAACTATTAATAAAGCTAAGCCCTCTGCAGGGAATAAATTTACCTTTTGTTGAACTAGTTCTTTTTCAGTATACCATAATAAAGTTATACCTTACTGCATTTTTTCACAGCTAACATACTTGGTTATACTTTGATAAGCTTAGGATACAAGTTAAGGAAGTGAAATGAGCTGATTCAGTAAACAGAAGTGTGTAACATACTCACTGTGAACTTCGGATATACTGAGATAGCTGGGGAGTTACAGATACTTAAGTCCAAAGGCTGTTGTTACCCTCTCCTACACACACAAACTACCAATTATTCCTCCTGCAATTTTTAATTCTACTCTAGCTGTTCCTTCTACAGCCCCTCACTTAACTTTCCTTCTTTATGTGATTTAGTTGTTTCTGTTTCAGTTTGCTCTTGAGCTACTGAGCAGGGTTATACCTGTGCTACATAAATAGCCCAGGAGATGTAAATTAATTAACTCTTTCATTTGGATCCCTGGCCCATCACAGCAGCTGACTCAGCAGGTTATCATTCACTGAAGAAGCTTCTCGCCAGAACGTCACCATTTTGAAGTCAGCAAATTATGTTAGTTTACAACAGATGGTGTCACAGAATTGGACTCAGCTTTTTGATATTTAGGTATTTGAAAGACCTGCCAAGAAACAGAAGTGAATGACAGTTAAAAGCAGCAAAGGGCAGAAGGCCATCAACAACTAACAAATTATTTTTTGCCTTTAGTGGTGGTACTTTAAAACACATTCTAATAGAATATTCTGTGGATCATTTTCCTCCAATTTTTTTTTTAATGATAAAAACCAAAAGACTTGTTTGTAGCAAAAAACCCACAGTGGCTTTATGGTTAATATTACTCTCATTAACACAGTATTTGTTACTTAAAAGCAAAGATCACATTTGCATAAGTCTCAAAAAATGGGAATATGGCATAATTTTACTATGTGATGAATGTAAAAGATGTAAACAACGAGAAATATAATTGAAAACAATTATGTATGTTCCACTACATTAAGAAAAATAAAAGTTAATAATTTACAAACATCACACTTGCTTAACTTGGCTTATGCAAAGTGGATACCTCATGTTGTCAGCAACAGGAAAAACCACTGGTTTGAAGCTGCAGACATTACACTCTTGGAAGTCACTTTTTGATGCTTGCACTTTCTTTTGTTTAGTCAACCGTTTTTATGAGACCAAATAACTTCTGCAAGTTACAAAGCTCAATTTTAATTAAAGGAAAACATTTTTAAAGTTTGGATATTGCCTTTCTTCATTTTGTAATAGTTCACTAGGCTTTACTAGGTTGAGTATGGGGGTCAAGTTCACAGTTCAGTTCCAGAAGTGATCAGCATCGACAATGACAGCAATGTCAGCAAAGGAAGTACCTCTGCAAAAAACAGTAGGGACGTGCACTAAATACAGGCACTTTCATGAAGAATATTTCCACTTCCTTGGCAACATTCTTTCCAGTGACAGGAACAGGCATGTAGGTGTGCAGAATATGTTTGCTTGGTATTTTCTACCTGTCCCATGCTAATTTTTTTCCTACAGTTTTGCATTGTCATTCCTATACAAAATTAATGATAATTTTATTGACGACAAGCAACCTAGGCCAGAAAAAAAAAATAGTGCATAAATTTAAAAATAAGGAAAAAAGTAAGATGTCAAATTAAAGATTTTTGTCCATCTTCTATGAGTCCTTATTCTAAGCTCCATTTCATCTTTTTCTAACCGCTTATGTCAAAACCCCCACTTGACAAAATGCTGGATTTTTATTTTCAGTCTCACATTTTGCTTTCATCTTTTCTAATTTTTTAGTTCCTTATTTTTTCAGTCATGCCACACACATCAACAAACATTTTTGTGTCCAATTTCTCTACATGGCTACCAACTTTTGTTGTTATTTTGACACCACCAGCATCTCTTCCCACTTGCCCATTCCTCTTTTTCCTCTTTTCTACCCAGCTCACTCCAATCTGCTTTCATTGATGGAGAATATTAGAAAATTAATGAATAATCTGTTTGTTATGGTTCAAAAGGCAAGTCTGGTTTTCCAACTATTTTTCACCTACTAGTATTTTCTTTAAAAGAATTCTCCTAAAACAAGGCTCTCCCTCAGATGAAAACATGACTCACTTGTCAGCCTTTTAGGAAAACTGAAGGTGTTATGAAGGTGTTTGTTATAGTCCTTATAACAAATGCAGAAGATGCATATTCTGGGGGTTAGAGGAGAGAGTTTTATAAATATATATGTGTAAATTAACAATTAACACTTTTAATTTTTTTTTTTTACTCTGTATGAGTTTTCTCTTCAGTGACAGTTATAGCACAACACCAGCAGATGGCTCTGCTTGTACACATTCTTAAACCATGGGAGACGCGTAACCAATGCTGCCAACAGTGACAAAAATGTGATGTGCTAGACAGCTAGCTGTCTGTGGAGAGCTGCCTCGATAGACCTGAGAGAGATAAGCTTAGCATACAAGTTAAGGAAATGAAAGGTCCTTGAGAGACCTGAGATCTTGAGAGACCTGAGAGTTAGCAAAAAAGCAGGGTCCCACGATAAAAAGCAAGGCCGACCAGAAATAGCAGCAAGGCCTGCTGCCAGAAAAATGAAGATGAGGCAAGGCTCATTGCCAGAAAAGATAGCAAGGAATTTGGAGGACACCTGCTTTGAACAAAGGGATCAAAACTCTTGGTTTTCCCAGGATGTGCGATTGTGGGAAAGTGATGTAAATGTCTATAGCTAGCAAGACCATGGTCTCTGTCTCTTGCTTTTAAAAACATAATCCACGTTACCATGTTGCCATGTTTACTCTGCACTATAAAAGAGTGCTGATTATGAATAAAGTCAGACCTGAGTATATGTCTCACCCAGCGTCAACTTTTTTCTCCTTTCTTATTTTTTCCTCACTGCGTTCACAAGAAGATACGGAGTCCATATTCAAAGTAATTTGATGGGATTTAGCAGCTTTCAAACATTTATCTGCCATCAGATCTTTTACTGACAGCTGTTCAGATTAATTCTTTCTTGTTGTGCCTAATGTCTATGGTTTTATGACTGATAATTTACTATTTAATTATGTATAGGTAAAACATCAGCTACATAAATATATACGCTGAATATACATACACAAAAATACAAAATATATTTGTTTTGCTTAATGAATTTCCTTAAAGAAATCACATAGAAAACTTTCATCAGCTGTAGCATACTTCCAGAAATAAGGCCCCTTCTTTAATGTTGCACACTTCACCTTTATCAGTTAAGAAGAATGTGAAAGATTCATCAGTTTTATTGACACATAGGATAATAGAAGAATTCTGTATATAGGAAAAGCTGTGAATTCACATCTAAATAATGAGACATAAATCTTGTCAGTTGCAAAGAAAAAGCATGCATACAGCAAAAAATAGATTTTCAACAGATACACAAGTGCAAGTTTACCTCTGACTGGAACAGGTGATTCTTTGGTTTACTGAATAAAATGGAGTGAGAGTAAGTAATCCATTACAACAACAAGGAAGTTGTCATAGATGTAACAATGTTTTCACTCTTAAAAAATGCTATAGATTATAATAGCTACAAATGAAATTCTCTTTGTAATAATGATTTAGCAGAACATACATTGGATGTGACAGTGATTAAGTCACCTCCACATGCTCCTATTTCATTCATGTTCTATTGGTAGTGGCTTTTGTTAGCACACTAGTTGCCTGCTGCTAAGTAAATATTTCTGCTTAGATCATTGTACAAAAGATCAAAACTCATAAATAGCAGTGCCAAATTATTCTAAGCAATAGAATTATCAAAATATTAAGAAATATTTTATTAATCCCCTTTAATTAACATGTAGCTAATACCATCAGAGGTGACTAATGCCTTAGTTTGCATAAATGGTATTTGTGTTTTTCAGACCAAGACTTTACAGCAAAAAAACCCTCAAGAAGTCATCAGAACGATCCTTCCAAAGGAGCATTTTTCAAATAAGTTGCACATATACAGGTTTGGTTCTTGCTAATATAGCCACACTATTCCAATAATTCTTGCTTATACAGTCTGGACCTGAATTTCAAAATTCTATCTGATGCATTTACTGAGCTCAGTTTCTTTCTTACTCTAGTTAGTTTTGTTTACAAGTATGTTAATATTTTACTAGGGCTTAAAATGCAAGAGTTTACAATGTACAAACCTCAGTCTCAGCTGCCGCAATGGCATTGCCACAACTTCTGCTGCTTCAGTTTGCTTGAACATTGCCAGCATCCTGAAGGTAGGTACAAGAAAAAAAAGAATCCTTGAGCTCTGCATTTTCCTTCCACTTTCATCAGCTTGATACAGATTATAACTGCCACAAACAGGCAGCAACTGAAAAGCATCAGAGAACCACACCACCACCTCAGGTTCTTCCAGCCATGAGTGATTAACTCAGTCCACGATGCTGAATCATTTTTTAGAACTGGGTTGATTCTGAAGAAACCCCAGTGGAAGATACACACAAATTCATAGAATGGCAATCAGTAAGTGCCAGCTTTCCTTTATTTACTACAAGCTGGCTTCATTTTTATATATGTGCTTCTGATTTCTCACAAGTTTTCTGCACAAATGTATTGGACACCTTGGGTTTGAGATTTCAGGGAGAAAGCTTTCTAGAGCTAAATACTGTGAGCAACTGAACATTTTAAATTTGCATTGACTTGAGAATACTTGGACTAACTATAGATTGAGATTTGATTTATAATTTGGTTGTCATGTCAGGGATTTCTCTCACATGTATTAAACTTTCCACTACACAGAAGGTAGACTTCTTATATATTAGGAGTTTTACTGCTAAGAAAATCGGTTTTCCTACAGATCTTTACAGATATGTTTTGTTTTCGTAAGTATTTGCTTCTCTTTCAGAGTCAAAATCTGTTCATGCTATTAGATACATTGTACATAAATAAGTATCGGATACAGATAAACAAAATAAATGTCCAATACAGATAGATGAAAATATCCAGTTAAGTGCAACTTTAATAACTGATGTAAATATCAGGTATAGCAGCCTTCATACTATGTTCTAAGTGAAAAGGGCATGATCTTGCATTCCTGTATGAGCCAGCTGTATTGTTTCCTTAACTGATAAAGTTACTTAACCAGTTTGACCAGGATCTAGTATCCTTCTGAGTAAAGACTTAACTATTCTATTGAGAGCAGCCCCTTTCCACAGCTGGCAGAGTAAACATTTACCCTTTTTCCTAGGAGAAGCAGTAGCAGTTCATGGAGCTGCCCTTCACCAACCTCGAAGTAGCTTTCATCTTGCTGGCTTTTGTCATTTTCTCCTTGTTTACCTTGGCTTCTGTCTACACCGACCCTCATGACAACAAAGAAGGTAATAATCTACAATAAATACAGTACAGTTTTTACTAATACTCTAATTATAGGTTTTATGATCAGTCTTGCTGGTAGACTTTGTACCTGACACAAGCTTTATGAAAACTCTACAAAGGGTAGGGAGCAATTGCTTATGGCATCAATAAAAGTCAGAAGCATAGCGATTGAGTGAAGAAGTAAGAGAGACGTTTTTCCACTGGATCTTCCTGATGGGACAGGGCTGTGCCACACGGCTGAGAGCACCGCTACTGACACCGTCACTTCCAGTAGCAGCCTTCCAGCGAGGAAGTGGCTGCTTTCTGCAGGGCAGGCTTTTGTCCCAGCAGTAGTTCTCCGTGGTCTGAGAAGTTACAAGATGCTCAGGCTGGCAAAATTGAGGATGTTCCTGTAATCAAGGAAAATGTTTTTATTATTAGGCTGAGGCCAAGTCTTTCCTCACTTTTAAAATTTGAAAATACATCTAAAAGCATGGGGAGTTTCTCCCATTCAAAAGGTTTTGAAATATGGGGAAAAAAACCCATAAAACAACCCAACAACCTGATGCCCTGCTAGTTCTACAAAAGAGATTTAATACAAGCTTACAGCATCAGCAGAGAACTCCCATGTTTGAGACCCAGAGCTGTTCCAGTCACCTCCTTACACCTAATCCCCTGCTGGTAGGAGCAACACTGGGGCCACTGGAGTGGAGCAGATGTAGGGAGCTCTGGCCATCACCCCCAACAAAGCAGTTCCTCTCTCCTGCCCAACCTTCCATGTGATCATGGGAAGCACTGTCGAGCTTCCTCAGACTGGAGAAGTGGGGGGGGAAATGAGGGAGGAAGTGACTGAATCACTCTCCTTAGGCACAGAGAAACATAGCTGATGGTTTCTGCCATATTTGACGGAAACTGATCCTGAATTAACCTGTTTTCTATCTAAAAAAAAATATAAATTCTATTGTATGGATGTGCTGCTGAGTCACACCAATGCTGTGTAAACATATGTAAAGCTTGTGAAGCTTTGAGCTGTTTCATAATCTGTGAAACAACAGTGAAAGGTAAATAAGCAGCACAGCATTTGCCATTTGTATGACAATTAGGTTTCTTTCTTCTGCCTTGGGTTTTACATCATCTCTACACAGAAGAGGAAACTGCTAAGCGTTAGAAAACAATGTGTTGATGATAGTGCTAGAAAACAATGTGTGATATCAGTGATGGCTGTGCTGCCCATTTCACCAGTACCAAATTTTTCCAGAGTAGGGCAGAAAGCATTGGAAGACACATGCTACCAGGAAGAATATTCCCAGGGCAGCAATGGAGAGAACCAGAATGGATGCTTGGGTAATTTTATCATTTTGCCAGCAGGAGGATGCCACCCCACACCAACAAGTACTTTTCCTCCCTGCCTCTCCTTCATTCAATAGAATCACCAGGGACATGCTTCCATTCATAAACATCACCTGCCACTGCTGTCAGCTTCAGACTGGATTTAGATTTTCAACTCAAAAACAGCACAATGAGCAGGCCATGGAATGCTTTGTGCTTGCAAATCAGAATGAAATTGAGATATTCAAAGGCCATTCTATCAAAATCAAATACAAAATTCAAGGGTCTGGGTCATTAAAAGAAAGATAGTTTTCTTGTCTTGCTTAGGTTTTTTTTTCTGAAAAAACATCTGGTGAAACTAAACAGGCCTACAGCAAGTCTTCCCACACACAAAAACATTATCAGGGTGCTTTCATGTCACTCCTTTGCCTCCCAAAACATAGGCTTTAAAGTTCACTAACTCCCTTCTGTGGAAAAACAGGAAAAATAAGCCACATTTGAAAAGCAGTACAGGGGAGTATAGAAAAGACAAAGACAGAAAGTCAAGAAAGACAGAAAGCAAGACAAGAAAAACAGACAGAAAGACAGAAGACAGACAGACAGAAAGAAAGAATGAAACTAACTCAAACTAATGATGTGGGAGTTAGATCTGAACATTAAGTCTTTCCCAGGAATCCCTAAAGAATTGGTACATATTATTTTAGGACTAAATTCAATCCATACTGGAGTCATAGGATTGCTTTTGAATTGTTGTGTAACACTTATGGATTGGATGACTTTCTTATTAGACTCAGAACAATACAACCATCTTCCCCTCTCTGGGAGGTAAAAGTTTCTGATAAATATATAGCAGAAAAAGCCAGAGAGGCTGAAGACATAAAAACACCTTAGAGTTTGGGATGGAAGAAGGCAATAAATTACATTGCTCCACCAGCTCCTGTTCTCTTCTGTGTACTAACTCTACTTTTCCCATAGTAATATGCTGGTCTTGCACCCCACCTGTGTGAGTGGTATCTAAAAAGAGCTTTTTGAGGACTATGTTTCACGAGTAGGACAGAAGATTCACAGCTCTCTATGCATAGAAGTCATATATGAAAGAATATAAGGAAGAACAAGGCTTGCTAATCCCAGGGATCTCTCCTGGCTTTCTGCCCTAGAAAATTATTAAGCTACTGCAAAACTAATTATTTCACACTTCTTGGTTCACATGTTCCTTTCTGTTCCCCTGAACTCTCGTTCTGCCTCCACAGCACCCAGGCAGCTCTCATCAGGCCAGTACTTAACAGGTCATGTGAAGTATAGAGGCAGCTGCAGAAGCAAAAATAAATAACCTTAGGTGGGCTTTTGCATGATCTGGATGGAATCTTGGTAACATATTTCAAAATAAATTTTTTTTTCCTTTAGTTTCCTGTATTCTTCAGTATGTAGCCCTGAATAACATATATATCTTCTGTTTGTGGCTGACAGAGCGAGAAGGAAGACTGGGAGATTTCTGTGCAAAGTGCCATAAATCTGTGGGCAAAATGGTGTATAACAGAAGAGAAGTTTTTGACTGATACATTGTGGATTTTTATTAGTGAGTGAGACTGATACCTGGGGTTAAATAGAAAAATTGTTCATAAAACATGTTTTTAAAATGTTAGGTCTTTTAAACCAATGTATTTCCTCATCATCATTTGATTTCATAAAACTTTCCATCTAAATACAATGACAAATCTACTCACCTCTGAGTGAAGGCTTCTGTAATCCCTGTTTCATGGCAAGAGAGAATCCTGACTTCCATAAACCTTGTCAAGAACTTGCCAACCTGAGGGAAGCTAACAGTTTTCAAAAACAAAACAAAACACAAAACCCACAAACAAACAAAAACAAAAAACCAGAACCAAAAACAAAACAAAAAAACCCCCCACACCCAAACAAAGCAGAGATTATCAAAGCAGGGACTATATTCTGTTTTATATAGCCAATAAAGGTGAAACATCTCAAAACAAGGACTAGCATGCATATGAAACCCTAACATGAATGAAATTAGTAGAGCTTCCCAGAGGAAAACTGGAAGACAAAGAAGTAAATTAACACTGGAGGTGGAAGAAGTGAGAGCTTTGCATAAAAATGGTTTATAAGTTTATTCAAACAAACAAACTCTTCCTTCTGTTATTAAAATAAATTTTAAAAGGCCCACAACAGACTGAACTTAAGATAAAGTGTGAAAATAAGGCCAGCAAGCTCCTTGCCTATAGATAAAATGCACAAAAAGAGTCCATTTTCAGACATAAAAAATTAAAAAGTGTGGTGAGACTGAAGAACAGCAATGATGCTGAATAATCCACAAGTTTTCATCTGTTTTATGCTCTCAGATACGTGTATACTATGGAGAAAACTGCAAAATTACAGAATAATGAACTTAGCATGGCATGGTTAAATCAGCATCAGTTAGATCCTGATTTTTAAAAAAAAAAAAAAAACAAAAAACAGAAAAGTGGAGGCTATAAAAGAATGAACTTAATACTGATATCTAGAGCTCAGAATGAAATATTGTTTATATTATGGAGTGGAACCAGATTTTTTTTAGACAATAGGAAGATTCTTTTAATAAAAGTCACAGGACAGAAACATGGGCAAGATAGGCTGGTTGTTGGGGGGTTTTTAATGCATATTTTATTTTTTAGGATTATATAAAAAAAGAACTGAACAACTGCTCAAATAATAAACTTGGACAAACAGAACATCACTGTGCTAACATTCACAGGTGATATGACCAATAGCCATCGGTGCATTTATCAATTAGTAAAGTAATTTTTTAACAAGTCAACAGAAGTGCCAGTTTAGCTGTGACATTTCTTCATATTTTATAATATGAGAAATATTTTAAATGAAACATAAATGCCAATAGTATTTTGAGCAATCAGTATCAAGACAGTTCTGATAGGAATATACCATGACAGTGGCCTTCTGAAGGAAAAGAAATGAATTAACAAAATGGAATTCACTTGAGAAAACATACACTTGAAAAATACATATACACTTATAGATATTTTATCTTGGTAATACTTTTAGGAAGTTATCTGCTAATCATGGCCAAATGGATTAATAAGAATTTTTTTCAAAACTCCAGGGTCTACAAGCATAAACAATACAAATATTTTGAATACTTATTAACAGCCAAGAAAAGACAACCTTATGGAATCTTAGACTTTGATTTTACAAACTTGGAAAACATGTTCAGCTTTGCAGATTTACTTCTCTTCATTTCAGAAACTCCCTACTACCAATCATCCTAGTGAAATTAATGTTCAACAGCACAGCATTATTCATTTACTTATTTTAGAGAAGTGTACTTAACAGTACTTAAATCACACTGAAAACCAATCAAACTAATCTTTCATAATCTTCTGCTACCATGACCTGATGTTTTAGTTATGCTTTGGAATTAGACTGGCCAAATATATTCCAATTTTTGAAATTTTTTCTTATATTTTAATCCCGGTGGGGAAAAGAGGTAGTCCTGTGCCCATATAAATATATTTACTGCTAAAAAGAGAGGTGCTCTTTGACATTCATCTGAAAGTATTAATTCCTTTTCTTCGGTCACCAAGCAATTATGACACAACTGTCAGCCTGGAAATGAAGGGAGGAAAATTCTTTACTTATTTCATATCTTTCACACTGCTTGTAGAGTTAATGTTCTGCACACACTTAAATCTAATAAAGAAA
The DNA here is from genome assembly GCA_038090715.1 of Florisuga fusca. Classification (NCBI taxonomy): domain Eukaryota; kingdom Metazoa; phylum Chordata; class Aves; order Apodiformes; family Trochilidae; genus Florisuga; species Florisuga fusca. Next base: position 14,129,441 of record JAAWXA010000023.1, read on the forward strand.
CAAGAACTTAGGAAACACACAGATGGCCACATACCATAAATTATGTGGTTGTCTTACGTGGGTGGTATGAAAACATTGCTTCTTCACTCCCTCATAACAAGCTTGAAATCAAAATGAACTTGGTGCTGAATAAGGCTTTTACATTTTCTATTTTTAATTCAATTAAGAATTCCCTGACCTCCAAAACTAAGTCTTGTCAAGCAGGAAAACTTCTGTGTAACATATCTCAAAATCTAAAATGTTGTGATTAATGATGATTCTATTCTCTCCAGAGGAAAACTACCCGCAGAAAGAGCACAAGAAAAGGATCAAATCCAACAAGAAAAAGACACGTTCAAGTATGACTGAAGTGGTTTAGAATATAACCAAGGCCCACTGTTGAAAATAATTTTGAAAGAAGTAGCTCTGGAAGCTGGTCACCTGAAGGCAGTGAGAAAAAGGATGTGAGACAGAAGGGACCTGATAATCCGTCAGATGGAATCCAGACGTGACAATCAGAGTTAATGAACCACGACCCATGAGGCTGCTTCAGCACCTTTTTACAACCTCAGTTCATGGCCTTAATAAAACTACCAGGGCTTTTTTTTACAAGACACATCTGCTCTAAATTCCAAAGGGAGAAACTTCAAATTCAGAAGCTACATTTTGTTTCTTCACTGCTTTTCAGTCAAGTTTTATGAAATCAGATGATGAGGAAATACATTGTTTTAAAAGACCTAACATGTTTGCTGCAAATATCTTCTGTCTTGGTTAGATGTTGAATTATTTTTTGAATTTACTTTCAGAGAACACATGTAACAGTGAATAAACCACCCACAGACTAGATGAAAAATGTTTTCAAGATCTACTATTTGAAAAAGTTCTTTCAACCCAATAGTACTTCAGTAAGGAAAGAACATAGAAGAAAATAATTGGTTTTACCTTCAGATGTCATACAAACATATTTAGTGGAAGATTCCTATGTAAACAAAACCTTCTACATGAAAACACATTAGGGTTCTGCAGTTTCATGATTTGTTTACAAGTCACTCTAGGATGAATGAATCTAACAAGATTCCCGACTATAACACTTTTTATTTAAAAGTAATTAACAGTAAATCGAATTTCTCGGTAAAATGCATTTCTTTGGTCTTTAATTAATTAATTATTTGGAAAATAACTGTTTTGAAGACATTAATCTATAAAGCAGCTGTTTTTATTAAAAAGAAACCACTGTCCCTCATCCAATATTCTCATCCAAAACAACTCATGTTTATAGGGAGGTACATCTAGGAAAAAATATTCAGCATTGACACAAGGATAGAAGGGCACTTAAGTCTAAATCATGGCTTGGAAAATCCAGATCAAATACACATGTTCAGTCCTTCTTGTGTGTTGAAGACCACATTTTTGCATACATTCTAAACACAACTAAAGTGAACTTTCCAATTTATTAAGTAATAGATGATACATTGGACATATCTCCCAGCACCATAAGTGTATATTTTAAAATCATGCTTACTAACTAAATTACGGATTTTTTTTTTTTAAGTCTATGTGCACTTTCTCACTCCACATTTTCAGTGGCTTACTTTATAAATCTTAAAGCTATGTCTCACTTAGCATGTAATGTCACTTTCAAAGGGGAGAGTATACCAGGTAACTCAGGTATAGAGAGTAAAATGTTGCCTTACAACAAAAAGAGGTATAAGACTGAAAAGGTACTGCATTCTTTTGACTCATGAAGTTGCTATTGAAAACAGAAGCTGCTATTAGGCAGAGGTGAATTTCAACTTTGCTTTGACTCCTCTCATAACACAAAAAATAATTTACTGCAAAGAAATTTCTCCCCACATGAAGAACACGCATCATCATACACTTTGGATCTTTCTTAGTTAAGAACCTGATTGTGGATGTGTCTAAGCTGAACTGGGAAGAAACTACTTTGAAATAAGAATATCCACACAATAGATATGTTACTTGAAAAATGTTTCATAGTTAATTAACTTTCTTGTAAAGGCAACGACCAAGTTTTTCACAGACATGTTGGCAGATACCACTGTACAGAGGTACAGTCACTTCTTACATTATTGCCCAGTCACAAGTTGATTTTAACAATTTGTAGTAACAAAAGCAATTGAAACATTAAAGGTATCATACAATCCTCATATAATTACTCACCTAACAAGATGGGAAGCAACCATGAACACACAGTGAAAAGGAAAACCTTTCTTTAGTGACACGCAGTTATACTTCACCAGATTAAAATTCTGTGCTCTCTCCTACTTTATGCCACAATTCAAGGATATTGTTCTATTGATGTTTTTTTATGTTCTGTAAGAGGACATGTCGTCTTCCACCCTGAACAGCTGTAAACCTTCCTGCAGGCAATTTGTGCATTTCTGGAGCAAGGTCCTTCTCCTGCCAGTCCTAGCACCACTACTTCAAACACGTGGTAAGGTCTTCCAGCTGTAGAGAACAAGCAAAGATCCTATAATTAGACAAATCTTTCCTATCATGTAATGACAGTATTTCTGTGCAACCAAGCCCTCACAGTCTAAGCTATAGCACGAATAGTAGTGTGGTAGCCCTTCTGCACTAACTTTCCATGTGGACACTCTTGTACCAGAAAAGGAGCAATTTTTACATCTTAAACTTAACTTGCTTTCACAGAAGAATAAAAACAGTGGTCTTGGTTCAGGATAAGGCTTAAAGATTCAAACTTTTTGCATGCAATTTTCTTGCAGCAGACAGTTCTTAGCCATCTCTACCCCTTGCCAAACAAGACTACTAGTAAGTAATTTCTCTTTTACTTGAAAGGGGTTCAGAAGCCTAGCCTGAAAGTATTTTTGTAGACATGTCTTATGAATTTATTTTTTGCCATGTTTTATATTCATCTTAGTATTTTCTGGACAATTAGCAAACATGGAAAACAAACAGGAAGATCCTGTTTGGGAATCTCTCACTTTGAAGGACTAACAAAAGCTACCTCACTACAGCTATTACAACCAAAGGACACTTTCTATGACTGGCAGAAGAGAGCAGCCCACAGGATTAATAGGGGAGTCCTTTGAACCCAAGAGTATCATTTACCTGTGTTATGGGTCATTTAACTATTTGCCTTCTCAGTCAATATCCTTTGAAGTAACAAATTCAGGATGCCAGTGCTCTGGTACATAGAGAAGTGATTAAATCTAGCAACAGCATTTTCAAAGATGACACTGAGATATAACAAAAAAGAAAGACACAAAACCCAAAAAGAGACAAAAAAAGAAAGAGGTTAGGAAAAAATAGCATCACTGTCTAATTAAGCTAGGAACCAAACTCTGTATGTTTGTCTGAATGAAAGTATTCAGCCCTAAATATTGACTTTTTACCTGTTTCACATACACTAACTATAAAGAGTTGAATTAAAATTATGCCTGGGAGCAGTTGTGCTGGAAGTTTAACAGTTTGTATATTCCTTTAGGACTACTACTGTGAATTTAGACTTTAGAATTACACTTTGGTGTATATTTTCCTAATTTTGTCTTAATTGTATCCATTATTTTCTTAATAAAAGTACTACGTGAAGAAGTAGTTTTTCAGAATAAAAGGCATGACCCTCTTCAGCTGGCTGGAACAGATGACCTTGAAAAACATGTGAAACCTGATTTTTTTCTATGTGGAAGGGTTTGTTGATAAGAAATTATTTTTATTTCTATCCATATTTGCTGATTTCCATAACAGGATGATGACATTTGTAAAGATCATATTGTTTCAATATAACACCAAAAACCCTGAAGTTTTGAACTGTACATCCAAGAAATGTCCTTACCATTTTAATATTGTTTTATTACATGTACCATTTAACTGTACATTAATGTGGAAATTGCATGAAACACTTGCAATTTACACTTGGATGCAAGCCCAGAATAATATATGAAATTATAATTTATGAAAACATATAGCTTCAACTGCTGGCTCTATGCTTCACTGTATTTTTTTCTCAAGCAAAAGATCATTTGGAGTGAAATTTTTCAACTTGAAAACACTGTAATGCTCAAAAAAAGCTGCACACCCATTACTGAGTGGGAAAAGAAGACCTGCTTACAGAGATAGAAGATTTTCTCTTTTTTTCTGCTTTCTTTAAATAGCCTGCTTTTCTGCTTTTCTTTAAATAGGGAAAACAGGGAAATAAAGGCTACATAGCACGGAGTTCCCATGTGGCCTCTGCAGCCTTTCCTATCAGCACTTGTCAATGCTTGATCTACAAGTTGACCACAAGCAACATGTGGTTGCTTTCACATTAAACCTCCTTATCTACCTGCTCTGGTCATGATAGCTGGAGGAGGTCATGGCCTTGGGGGGAGTTACTTAGGTTTTCCCTCTCTCTTTTACATTCAGTTTTTATTTCAAAGGGAATCCGAGTGGTGCTTTTTACAGCCGTGTCAAGAAAGATCAGCAGAACTGAAGGACTGTGATACAGATTCAAATGCGACGTGATTGCTCCAGGCAGAAAGAGATGCAAGTACAGTGCAAACACCAACTTTCGGTGTCTGCTTTCAAGTTATGGCAAGGATCAGGAAGGTAAGAAAGCATATTTACAAAGGTACTAGAGGACTATCATACGGATAGGTGTTTTTAGCTCCCAGGAATCTTCTCCTCTTCCTCACTCCTCCTCCTCTTCCTCATTCCTCCTCCTCTTTCATCCTCTTCCTCACTCCTCTTTCTCTTCCTCCTTTTTCCTTCCTCCTCCCCTTTTTCTTCTTCCTCCTCCTATTCCTTCTCCTCCTCCTCCTCATCCTCTTCTTGAAACCCTAAATCAAGATGACTGGAACTAGCAATCCACATACCACACAGGATCAACACAATAGCAGAAAAAAAAATAAGCCTTGTCAAGGTGACATTGCAACAGAATTGAAGGCTTCAGTTACAAACACTACAGGTATATTCAGCAACAGCTGACACATTAACTGAGCATTTTAAAAAAACAGCCTAAAATACAGCACATAGACATAGTTGCGGAGGTGACAGGATGATGATTTTCTCTCTTTTTTGCAGTAGCTGGAAAGAGAAAAGAGGAGACCAGATATTTTTAAGTAGGGCAAACCAACCATTCTTCTCATCTGTTCTCTACTATTATTGAAAACTAGAAGCAAATCAGAAACGGCAGCTTTCAGATCCAACATTACTGGGTTGTTAAGACTACTCAGATAGGAAGATCTCGAATGCACATTTTAATGTCAGTAAATAACACAAAACTCTGCTAAAACACTCAAACAAGCTTGGTTAATGATAAAATCTGAGCTAATAACTGCTCTGAATGGACTGTCCTTTTGATTCAATGTGCAATCACTGCCCTTTCCTGGGAAATGACCCTGTGAATTTATTGTCAACAATTTATATTAATAATCATAACTCCTAATCGTTAGTTTTACAACTACATAAACCTAGATAATAAAAATATCATTATTTTGGAGGAAAAAAATTGTGACTTCCTTCTGCATAAAGGAAGAAATCAAAAAGGATGCATTTTATTTAACTCTTAGTAATTTTGTCATTATTTCTAGAGCTGAATGACTTTGGTGTTTTTGTTGATATTTATTTAATAAAAATATTTCTTTTTATTTAACAAAATATTTATGAAAATTTAGATCATCTTCTCATCCCTTAATTACTACTCTGTTCTTGCAAATGTATTTTTTTTAGAACCCTTCAGTAAAAAGTATGGATCTTTTTGTCATTCCTATAATTATTCCATGCAAATTCTATCATTTTGAGACTGCTAGTTTTTCTGCTTAAACATGGTATTTGAAACAGCTTTTTCTACAGCAAATACCCACGTTTTTCCCTGCCACATTTTTTAGCATGGTAGAACATCAAGCACCTCTTAAAAATAGCCATTACCACTTGTTTCAGAATACAGCTATTAACATTGTAATGTGCTGAACCAATTATGCATGCAAGTGCAGAAAGTCCTATTCAGACCTGAAGTCTTGGGCCAGAGACATTTGCAGTTGGAGTTTTCAGAGCTAACCACCTCAAACCTAGTCACAGTATCTCAGAATCACTAACTTTCTGCAGGAATGAGTTCTATAGGATGCCTACACACTTGGGAAAATGCCTTCCTATTTTAACATCATTTCCTGTTTTCTACCCCTCTCTCAGAAAAGCATTCATTTCTATTTGCATCTTTGAGTTTAGATCAGTTGTACAGCTTGAATTATAGTACAGGGCAACACTGTCTCTCCCTTTTAAAAGCCAAACTGATAGTGAAAGACTGTAAATTAATGTAATTTTAAAATTTTAAAAAAAGCTGTAGAATTGTTATAGATACTCTATTTATTAAGACATTTCAAACTGATAAATTTACAATTTAAAAAAATTTGGTGCTATTTAAGTAACTAGCTTTCAGCCTCCACTTATTTGATTTAAATTCATTTTTTGCTTTGAACCCTTTTTGGTTGAAGTCTTAAAAGCAAAAAGTCAAGGACTGACCTAACTTCAAAACAACAACCCCAGAAGTTGGCTCTGCCCTAACATTCTTTTAACTTCCCTCCTTCTTGACATTTATAACACTGCTCTTTTTTGACTGATAACACATGAGCTTAAAGAATGAAGACCAAATGAACCACAAATGTCTGCACAGCCACGTGCCAAAACTGACTCAGACTTGGAGATCTGATTTTACTTCTCTCAAGACCCTGATGCTGGGCTATTGGAGATGCCTAAGTTGCTATCACTTCAGCTATTGTGGACTTGGTACATTCCAGCTGAGTTACAGAGAACTGTAAAAAATAAGGGCACAACTAGAAGAATAGCATCTGGAAGGAGGAGAAGAGCTGGACTCACAAAATGAGGGACAGAGAAACATAAAACAAAAACAGAAGTATAAAAAAACCTACAGATAGAGGGATTGGGAAAGAAGAAAAAATAGGTTGAAGTGAAAACAGGAAATCAAGTAAGAAAGAAATTGATTTTGGACACAATGTTTTTTTACTCAACTGTCTATCCCTTGTATCAGTAGTTACTCCTGATTTTATTCTAAAGGAGATATTACATTGGAATTCTTTTAACTCCTCAGTACAAGTATTACCTCTCTTCATTGCATCACTTCTGAGATTTGATTCTTAGGTGTTTAACACTACTTTTCCTTTCCAGTTTGGAAAGCAGTCTGTCTCTCTAAGTTCTTAGACTTTCTTTAAAGTCTTCAGTGAAAGCTTTTGTACTGTCATCCTTGGCTTTACAGTGGGTCTGCTTTTCCTGTTGCATGAAACACATGAAACAGGAAAATGTTACACTTTGTTGGTTTGCTTTTCACAGGTTTCAGTCAAGCATAGCACTTTCTTGACAGCGGTGCCATTACTATTGCCACCAGCATGGAAGAAAGCACAGCTGGCAAGCAAAATAGCTTCCCTTTTTGTCATGAAAAAAACCCCAAACTCAGCAAGTCCAGGAACATAAACTCAGCAGTAGTGAAAAACTTGGAAATAGAAGTTCTTGCAAAGAAAAAAAATCACTACAAAAAGAGAAACTGAGAAAGAAAAATATGATTAAATTATTAAATTGTTATTATATCCCTCTTGATTAAAAAACGATTGATGTTTACATTCTGCATGCTCAGGAAAGCCCAGTGTAGATATGAGTGTCCATTGCCACTCATTCTTAGCATGGTAAACTCAGTGCTTGAAAGAAGTACAATATCCTCTCATTCTTTAGTGCTCATCAAAATCTTTGCCCTCTTTTTTTTTTCTGTCTTTAGCAGAAACCTGTCTATGGGTGTTATAGTTATCTCCTTTCAAAGTGTCACTTTCTTTATCTTTTGTATTCACAACATCTCTCAGTTTACTGAACTTTTCTTCCTCCCAAATATCTCCTAAAGGAATACAAATGGCACTTCTCAACTTGTTGTCTTACAACATTTGTCTTTGCCAACTTCCTTTGGCAGAGAAAGGAGCTGCCCATGGCTTTTGTTCTATAACTAAATGGGATCACAGACAGGGAGACATAAGGACTAGTGTGGCTGGATGTAGCCAAGACACATATGACTGCCAGTCCAGGTAGGGCCTTCATGCAGTTCACGAGGAGCTACTTCTGCCTTGAGCAACTGGGCTAGAAGTGCCTGCAGGAAGAGGCAAGGGGGTTCAAGTTTCCCTGGCTTCATGGAATTGTTTTGGTTGGAAAAGACCCTTAAGATCATCAAGTCCAACCATTAATCAAGCACATTGCAAATTACACCATTAAACCATGTCCCCAAGCACCACATCTACACAACTTTTAGATACCTCTGGGATCATGACTCAAGCATTTCCCTGGGCAGGCTGTTGAGTGCCTGATTACCCTTTCAGTAAAGATATTCCTTTTTTCTTCCAGACCACTGAATCCTCTCTTGAATAGATAAGGTGTCTTCCTAATCTGACCTCACTATCTCTAGTGCATATTTCTCATTTTACTGTTAGGTTGGTTTCTGGTGGTTTTGTTTATTTGTTTGTTGTTTTGTTTGCTTGTTGTTTTTGTTTGGGGTTTTTGTTGGTTTTTGTGGGGTTTTGTCTGTTTGCTTTTCACAAGGTTCTCTGCTGCCTCATTCATCCTCCTCACGAGTTGTCTTTTTTGTACATCTAGTTTTGGTGTCCTTCAGGCTTTGGTTTGGTACAGTGCCTACAGCAAGAGGCAATGGTAATCTATATCCAGGCTGCCTGGGCACAATGGTTCCAATACAACCCATACTGACCCCATCACTTATCCTGCTTCTCAGTGGTCTTCCAGATCTAGGATAAAGTTTTGATGACTATGGAACTAGATGGACCAATGTTTTGTTGGAGGTTCTGTTGTTAAAAAACTTGTCACATCTTATAAAAAATAAAATTTGAGTTTGTACAGCCAAGGACCAGAAACTGTGACAACTCAAAGACTAATCAAACACAAAATACAGGGAATTGTCTAAATTAGGACCAAGTCAGCATTAAGTTGAGAGTTAAGAGAAAACACTAAATCATCCATTATTGTTATAATAAAGAAGCAGTACAGAGTACATCAATATCTAAATAAAGGCACACCTCCTGTGTATAACCAAGGATCACAGCAAATTTTCACATTCTCCAGAGGTGTGTGAGCAATTAAAACAAACTGAAGCAGTAGCGTAGCATAATTCTTTTTAAAAGTAAGTGATTGACAAAAAAAAAAATCAAGGGTCCCTTTCTCAATAAGTCTTCATGAAAATTCAAATTTAAGTACTTTTTCAGCACTTGGCTGTAATTTTTAATTATGTTTTGGTTTTGTTGGTTTTTGTTGTTGTTTTGGGTTTTTTTTAATAAAAGGCTTGCTTTTACATGTTTGTTAGATCTAATTTAAGGTTTTTGCTTCTTCCTAACTTTCCATTGGAGAAGAATATAAAATATTTAGTTACATTTACTTTTTTAGTAATAGCTCACCTCTGGTAGTTTTTTGGATGATTCAGCAAAGAATATCGGAAAGGCCTTTTCCTAAGTATGTTAATGGGTAGAGGTTCAGAGGGCCATTTAACATACTGATAAATCTGTTTTAACAGAAAATAAGCTAATGTGTTTCAAATTAGACAGTCTGATTAATTGTGGTCTGATGAGTATGTAATGCTGGGATCTCCTACTTTTGTAAGAGATAATTCTAGACAAAGTGTCTGTCTAATGCTAAAAGAAGTGGACACCCTGTTTATTTAATTCTTCCCAAAAATATAGAAAAATGCCTTTTGATTTGGATACCCTTTTTTCCATACAGGTTGATCACTAAATCAATAAAAATAAAAATTCAAAGATCATAGCTAGCTTTGTGACTAATAGTTTCAAACTATTAGGGATTGATACTAACCTTTATACAAGCCTAAAAATATACAAGAAAATGGAAATGTTTCTAAAAATCTCTTAAATATTTTTAGAAGGGACATAATTGCCTGATATCTATTGTATTGACAATTGTCCATAACTGCTATAACAGACACAAACAGAGCTGAGGCCTTTAAAAATTTACTGTTGAAAACAATAGACCTTTTTTTATGAGTTACCCTATCGAGCTTTTCCTCCCTATTTCCCTTTTCTGAAACTCCGTCTTATTTTTAATACAGGACAATACAGGGGTCAGCTTGTACTGACTTTGAAAATTAAGATGTTTGCTATACATGTGATTAATCCATAAACTCTAAACCATGCTGTTTTACCAAAGGGTGGTCAAGAGCTTAGAGGGAGAGAAAATTGATGTCTCTCAGCATTTACAAATCCATTCCAAAAGGGACACTCTTCATGTTATTTGTAAGGCACATAGTCCCATAAAGCCAGGATTTATAAGGCTGTATAAATTATGCATACATGTCCCTGAGACAAAAGCCGTCTGTCAGCACTACGGTGTGCTTTCCCTTGCTTAACAAAAAAAGAAAGGAACAGACAATTTTTAAAAGGTCTCCTTTCATCACCTGGGAACCAGAGATCTACAGGATAAATTGAAAGCAGAAGCAAAGTTACTATACTGTCTGAATACAGCCACGGAGCTTAGTGGTAGACAAGGAGGGGAAAAAAATATGAAGGAAAGAACTAGCAGCTTTGCTGTTACAACTTGAAATCTGTAACAATCCAGATCTTAGATGCCAAGGTAATGTGTGAACAACTGCGACATCTTACAGAAGTGAGATTAATTTACAAATGTAAAATAAAATATGCATTTATCCTTAAAAATCATAATTCTCCAAATATTATTTCAAGTAAAGGGACAGTCTTACCACAATCAATGAATACATGCTCTGCATCACATTTGACTCCTTCTCTGCTTCTGCTGGCCTTTCTGCATGGATGCCAGAGCTACAAAAACTAAAATGTATAAAAATGTAAATATTAAAAACCCCAACTAAATTATCACAAGGATTTAGATTTGTCACAATCCTTTAAAGCTGCACATCATAGTTGGTACTGCCTATGGTATTATATCTACATATTGAACCTCAGAAAAATTAGTTATTGAAAAACATCACTGGAATCTTTTAAATTACTTTGTTGGTAAAAAGTATTTTTAAGTCAACAACAATTTTATTAAAGGTTGGTTTGACTTGGGAATTTTTTTACCATTCTGGATCACCATCAAGTGATAAAACATGAATTTTAAGAAAAAATTTAGAAAAAAAAAGACCATACACTGAATTGTCTCTCTTCACAAAAAACCCCCCACAAAAAACAAAAACAAAAGACCAAAACAAAACAAAAAAACAAAGAAACAAGCAAAAACTAATGAAAAATTAGCCACCCCAAAACACACTCCTGATGTCATTACAGTTCAAGACATTTAACTTTAGGTAACTAGGTTTTGTATATCTAACAATATAAGCAGTGTTACAATAAAGCAGATAGTCTTGCTAAACAGTTCTAACATCTCTGAAGGCAAGGTGCATTCTGAGTAGCAATTTTCTTTTCTCTAAGTGGAATCCTGAACAAATTAAAAACCAAGCCACTTTTTTATCAGCCTTGGTGAGTCAAGATTAATCTTTTCTGTCTTCACACAAATAAAATATCCAGTGGTGTGAATAAGTGCTAAACACAGGCTGGCTCCACCAGCGTTTGGGAAGCCAAACGCAAAGAGTGGTTGGTTGATAAGGCTGCCTTCCAGGGGCACTAAGGAAAAGACAGGATTTCCTGTTTGATAACAGGATAGGTAAATATAGATAAATTGATGGTATTTCAACACAAAACTCAAGAAAATACTTTTCCTTCTCTGTGTTTTATACCAAAATTTCTTAGAAGTCTCTACCACTCACTAGGAGAGGGGTCTCATGCAAATGTCCAAATAACACACATTGTCACTGCTGTTCGGTTTGTTCAATATTAAGAACTGGTCATCAGTTTTGTAGTGCAAAGACTTTGAGATCTTCTTCCCTATAATGCAATACTTCAGAAGGTATTTTTTCTATAAATTACCTCATTAAAGAATGTACACTTTTCTTTTTATACATTTTTACTTACCATGCCATGACAGTTGGTTTCAGCTATAATACAGTCAATCCATCAATCCAAATAACATCAAGACTACTAGAGATGAGGTCAGGTGAATACAAAATATTCCCTTTGAAATACTGGGTTGGGCTGGTTTGGGTGAATAGCTGGCTTTTGATTAAGCCTGACATCATAAGAAACATGCCCATTAGCATAAAATCATCATTTCCATGGTTCTTCATGCACTGTGTCAGCTATAATAATTTCTAGTCGAGGATAAAACAAAAGTATATGTATTTATGATCTCATAAGCTGCAATCAAATAGAAAGCAACACTCTTCATAAATAAAATCAGTTGCTGGTTACATATATTAATGAGCAGCAACTTGGCATGCTGGACAAGGATGCTCTGAAGTCTTTCTGCACTGAAACTTTCCCAACAATACTTATTTATTCTATGACCCTTTGGTCTAGCAAAGTATTCACTCTGGTACCTAATTTTAAGCAGATAAGCACCCTTAGTGATGCTGATGGTTTTACTTATTGGCTTAAAGATACATATTCAGTCAAGTGTGCTGCTGGATCAGGGCCTACAAGAGGTGAAGGATTCTTAGTAGCAACAAAATTCATTGAGACACAGAAGAATTGTAAGCTCTCAGGACCTCTCCCTGTGTTATGACCTCATTTGGAGCTTCTGATCAGTTGCTAAACATTTACTTAGCTGTTGGCACACAATTAATTATTACACAAACGCTGAAAATAGTGTCTTTCAACAAGTTAGTTATAACTCACTATATTTAATTTAAAATCTTCATAAAATTCCATATAAAAAGTGTAGGCACAGTTTATAAAAATGACATAAGTCATTTAAGCTTATTTTAGAATGTAATAAACCTCAGCTTTCTACTTGGGTTCTTCTCATGTCTTCTTGGAAAAAAAAACAAAAAAAATATTTTTGCAGTATAAACATTACTTTAGCAATTAACTTATTACTGATACACACTGAGAAAATTATACAGTATTCCATTGACTGATAATAAAACTGTGAGCTGAGTTTGCTGCAGCTGGGGCTCAAGTAAAAGGTCCAAGTAAATACATTTTAATACTTAGAAAAACTGGACAAGGCATAGAATGTTTGTTAGTACCTCCCAAAGAGGACTGCAGTCAATTTCTGTTTGAATTCTGAAAGAGTTTTCATATGCCTAGTATTGTAAGTACCTTAAACCCTGCTGTTTGTATAGAAAAAAATGAATTACTGTACAATAACAGATCATGGTCTATTTATACTGCTACATTCCAGAAATGCACAGCCAATGAAAAGAATAAAAGACGTAGCTGGTGGCCTCCGAGTAGAATGCACTTATATTAATATGTTATTATATATATCCCTCATTTATTTAACGTAATATTTATTTAACACCCTGTGTATGCAGGATTTAAAGTTGGTTAATCAGGATGAAATCAGTACCAGTTCAATGATGGCATTAAATCAGTTAGCTCAGGAAGGCTATCTCTATCACTGGGGCAGCATGACACTAAGGACAGGTTGTAAACACATCAGAGGACACAAGCAAACACTCAGGAGCATGGCTATTTCACTATTACACCACACGGTTACCTGAACTAGCACATCTATGCTGGGTATGGGTAAATAACTGCAGCAATAACACAGTCTTGTGAAGAACACTTCAGATGCTCATCCTACAAATTCATTCATTACTGTGATTTCCAGTTGAAATACCATCCACAAGTTGCCCAAGCCACAGTCAGCAGGACATTTTCTGTCTGCTAGAACAAGATATGTGTCTTGTAACCTGTTCTCAGCTGCTCCCAATCTTCAAGCAGCATTTCCACATCTTGCAAAAATCATACAGCCACGATATGACAGAGAGGAAGCCAAAGCCTGTTTTCCTCAGGAAACACAGCAGAAGCAAGATGCTACTGGCACAAAAACAATTCATCCATCTGGTGTTCTCCCCATCCTGACCATCTTCTAAGGGTGAAGACAACTAGGAAATAGCTGCAAGAAATTCTTGAACAGTAGTAGCCTTCATCTCTGACCACCTTCTTTCAAAGCATCTTGTAAGCCACGAGACACTTGCCTGTGTCTGGGTAGTGCAGCCCATCCAAAGAAAGCCCAGTATCTCCAAGACTCCATACAAGATGACAGACTGGCAGACCTGAACCTCTGGAGTAGTTCCAAACATGTGATAATAGAGCTGAGACCTCAACAGGCTTTAGACAGTGGGCATCACTGAAATCTGCTGCAGATAAAGAGTAAGGCTGTGAGTGCAGAATGTATCAAGAACATGAAATAGATGTACAAACACTTTTTTTTTCTGTTATTGTAAAAGCTATAAAAGCGAAAAATACTGTGAACATTTGCAGTCATATTGAATCCAAGCCTACATTTCCTGAAAAGACACCTTTGCAAAGGTGATCGGTGATTTCATAATCTGTGGTCCTTTGCTATGGTTCCCAGGTAGCAGCAGGAAAACACAAGGGGAGAAAGGGAGAGAGGGAGAGGGCTACTGAGCCTGTCAGACAGCTGGAGACTCACAGCAGAAGAATGGCAGAAGTACTGATAGCTGCCTCTGCCACTTCACTGACCACTGACCACCTCCTGCATTCCAGAAATCCTGGTCTGTTGCCATAAAAGCTTCCTGGAGGCTTTTAAAGACAGTTTACCCTAAACCTAACTAAGGCAGGGGCTAAAGCATCCCCAGGCAGCTCTGGCAGCCAGGACACAGTACAGCTCCCTCACACCCTACGGCACTTGGAAGGGCAATGGACTGGCCAGAGGAAGCTTTCTGATTTCTATACTTAATTTGCTCACTGTGGAAATGAAAAACTGTGTTTTACTATTAAGCCAATTTGTAATTTTAACTACAAAGGTACAAACTACTTTGTCTCCAAGTATACACTGTAAGCAAACTGCTAGCTAACCACTACTCACCTTGGTGGCTCATTAAAAAAAAAAAAACAAACAAACAAACAAAAACCCCCACAATTTAGTATGCATACATATACACAATAACATCCAAAAGTGAAGGCCGGTTTTCAAAAGCACATCAGAAGCCAATCCTCAGTGGGATTTACTTCTACAATTACTTTCAACTTCAACTTCTTTTCAACACATTTCTTGAAAATAGTTAAACAAAGGGTTGCTTTCATGAGCATTAGACACAGCATTTCAATCAAGTTTATTTTTTTAATGAGAAAACATTATGTGTATAATCATAAAAGACAAGTGAGATTATCATCTTACACAATCACAACTGCACAATGCAACTTTAATTTAAGCTGTGCAGTATCAGTCCACAAAGGTAAATGGAAGATTAAACATAAACAATTAAGAAATTCAACAAAATCACTAAATCTTTACTTCTGTATGAATACTGAGATTATCTTTATTTTTTAAGGATTCAAACACCACAATCAGGAATAATCTGAAAGGAGCAAGGACCATATCTTTTGTAATATAGACTTTATAAAATAGTGCACAACATAAGGAAGGATCCTTAGGGACTCTGATAACTGAGATTTTTATGACTATTTTGTAGAAATCTGCAAGCTGAAAGTCTTTCCTAGCCTTAAAAGCAAATAAAAACACTGCCAAATTCAACTGAGTTTCTAAAGCACCTCACAAACTGCACTGCCTGACATAAGGTTAAGTTATTATACATGTAACCTAATGTAACCTCTTCCACAAAGCACACATTTTGTCTGAGGGCTGGTAGTTTCAGCTGGTGTACTTTATTTCCTGGATTCACCTATTTTTGCATGAGTATAGTACCCACTGCAAAACTTTGATGAGCCTGGAGTCTAAGATTTTCTCTGAGGATTAACACAAGGATCTTTGTAGTGAACACTGAGATCAATTTAATTTACTTTGAGCTTTGCTTTGTGACTTTAATCTGTAATTCATGTTACAGATTATTATTATTTAATACATTTATATATTGCAGAAGTAAAACCAGTGCAAATCACTGTCACCTTTCAAAATTAGCAAAATAAACTCCTAAAACACTGCTGAACTGCTGCATAGGTGCTTCAGCTTATACAGGATTGTCTTTCACTGTATTCTGTACCTAATGTCATTCAACACAAAACTTTCCACTACATCATCCCTGCTAATGTAGTCTTTGGTCTTTTCAATGATAGAGATTACACTCTTCCAATAAAAATAAAAATAAAAGACTGGACTGTATTTGGTACAGATATAGGTGTTGTATAGCAAATAATCACCTTACAGGATTAGAAGGGGGTGACAGGTTACAGTACACTGTCTTGCAGTAGGCTTTTTTCCCAAAAATTTCCCACCATTCCTATCAGTGCAGCTTGAACAGTGGAGGAAATGGCAGGATAACTAGTGTATGAGATACACACCAAGCACTGATGGGAGCAGTGGTCTAGTGAGTGCAGCAGCTGAAGCACTGACAGCTTCTACAGAGCAGTCTTTTCAGTGAGCTGGACTTTGTTTCACTTTGCAGTTCCTCAATTATCCAGAGTACAGAATAAAACAAAAAATAATAAAATACGATGGCACAGATAGTTTAAGTCTACAACTTAAATCTTGTCCCTTGGAAAATATGTTATTAGAAGTATGCAATATCTAGAACAACCAATAGAATACCTGAGGCTAGTTATCATGTATGTGTTGTTACCCTTAGGGTGGATATCACAAAACATTCAAAAAACTCAGCTACATAATCTGCAACTGGAAAACATCTCCCTTTCCTATACAGCTGTCAAGGGACAAACAGTGTAGGAATTCAATGAGAAATTTAACATTTTCCTAAATAAAACCTTGACTATCTTGCCTTTGTTCTCTTCCAGGTGTTGGTATCTTTTATTTGAATGTATGCTTGCCACTCCCACTTCCCAGCTTGCCTGAAGGTTGGAAAAGTGAAAAATCATACACACTTTCTCTGCTTTACATCTCACCAGCTCTGTGGGCAACAGAAGGGCTGACCTTCTTGACCATAGCAGATGAAGAAATAATACAGGTAGGAAAAATATGAAAATGCAGTACCAGAGCCAAGCCATTGAAGAAGAGAAAGGAAGAGCAGCACTCTTTCTGCCAGGAAACAAAGTTCAAAGGACTGTACTGGAAATGTCCAAGCCCTCTTGGGAAAACCCATACATAAAGTGCACATTTCACCTTGTCACAAGTTAGTGACCAAGCACACACAGGGTTAATATTAATGGTGACCATCACTTGGAATACTGAAACATCACACTAGATATTCTTATAGAACCTTGAGTTCTGTTTTCCCTACAGAGCTGCTTCATGCAACACCACATCCCTAATGATAAACTGCATGCAACATGGAAAAAAAACATCTACTAAAACAGCAAACCAAATTTACTACCCAAAGTCAGAAGCATAAATATGCAAAGAGTTGGAGGGTCATTTGAAATTCTCTCTCAAGTAATTACTCATGCAATCTCTACAGAAATTCACCAAGCACGGCCTAGCACTTTCTGCATTAAAATTTGGCAGTGGCTAGTGGCTGCCTAGATCCAAAACAGAAAATCAAAGATGTAGAAAATAATCTCCAGAAAACTGAATCTTTCTATCTGGAAAACTTACTTTTTTTGTATAATTAAATGGATATATTTTGATAAAAACAATATTTTCCTAACCACATGTGGAGCTCTAAAACTTATATATTCGTCTTCGCTGACTCTTCTCTAGCAAATATAAACAGTAACATCTATGTTAAATGCCACAGTAAGCACCTCTATTTCCTAAATGAGTATGTTAGTAGGTGTAGCAAAAAGGTAACCTTGGTCACCTTATTTACATGGTCACTTAGTAGAGCTGTCATTGTAACATGAAAAACATTTTTTGAAGACTTTCCCTACAGAAACCAAGGGCACAAAGGGTCTACATGTGCAAAGCGGTCACATATTTGAGAGCTAACCAGCAAATAAAAATTAATTACAGAACCTTTTGCTGTGCAAGCATTGTGGTTTTTTCTTGAACATCATTAAATCAAGACAATGTAAATGTCTCTTCAAATAAAAAAATCTCTGAAATTATGACCAGTGCCAGAGAAGAATCTGACCTCAGACGGGTTGCATGAAGCAGAACATGCAGTCACTCTGCTGGGGATCACAAGCACTGCTGCTCCAGAGTTCCTCTCTTTGTTATCCTATTAAAAAAAAAAAAAATCTAGATGAATCCTAGAATTAAATTTATTTATTAAGGCTGGAAAACAACTGAAAAATAAGCATAACTTCAAGCTCATGTAAATGTATTTCCCTTAAATACAAAGGACAAATCCATCAACACAATTCTGGAGGCACTAGATGAAATAATTTATCTAGGGGGAACTTCATGATTACTCAGGTGCATGGCTGGTAATACTTTCATTGTAGTAAATAAAATCAATCCCAGAGATTGTAGTGTTACAGAAGTAAGACAGACTGAAATCTACCAGAGAATTTTCTCTCTTTTTCTTATTATTCTAAAAATTACCATTATGACTTGTACTGCAGTAAGACCATGGAGATGCCACCATGGACACTGCAAACTTTCTTCCCAGTTTAAGGTTAAAGAAAACTTACTTTCTAGGTTATGCATCTCTGCTATGCATTAAAAAAAAAAAAAGTTATACAAGTTTTAGCCTAGCCTGAGCCATCCCCACTTCCTTTCCTTGAGCACATCTGTCTCAGTGTCTGGTTTCTGGTACACATTCCTTCAGCCTGATAACCACCATTTTCTTCTGGAGCACTGTCACCCCCCAGGCAGAAAAGGAGGCTGAGTACAGACAGGCAGGGAAGTGCATTTTTTTTTTCTCTAGAAAAAAGCATAAAATGCAAAAGTTTTTAGTTTGAGTAGGTTTTCATTTCCAAGCACAGAATAATATCATGTCATGGTCCATAATTTTCTCATTAAATCAATTTTCAAGCTAATGAGTTTTGTTTAGAAAAAGTAGTCTTCTCAATTATTGTCAACGAAGAAAGCAAACATTATATTTCACTTCTGATGCTGTACCCTGAGCTGAAGGAAAACCATCCTTTATATTTGTGTCTGGAACATAGACCAAATAAAACCATAAGGTAATAATCCACATGAAATTTGTCGTGTAAAAAACACACCACAGACGCATAAACATAATTTCAGAATTTATCCCATTGAGCATTTCTTTGCCAACTTTCTCCCTTCAGGCAAAGACTCACTATTGGTTTTGCATTTTTTCTTTCACGTGTTGCACAGTTCATATACCATCTTTCATCATAATGGAAAGGAAAAACAAAAAGCCTAAAACTTTTTCTAAATGAACCTCCATTCAGGTTCATTATTTGCTTCACCAAATTCTTCTAAAGTAAATATTTTTACCCTTGATCTTGTCTGGTTGGCAAAATAATTCCCCCAGATCAGTGGGACGGGTGAGTCTGGGGCACACAAAGTTAGAAAGTGTGATTAGGAACTCTGATATTATATCTTATCTGACACTGCTAAGTCAAAATAAACAAGAATTTTCACTGTCACTATCACTCTGATGAACACTTAGTATGTCTTCTTATGACACAGTAGAGATCTACAATGATCAATGGTATTTTTACGAATTTCTAGGAGGGGAAGAGATATTATCCAAGGGGGTATCTGAGATACAAAGTTTGAAACCAGTATTGCCATACATAAAAAATAATTTCTGTACTTCAGAATCTTCATGTAACATTTTATACTAATAGCATTTGAGAGCTGTTCACAAAGAGTAATGGTAAACACTAGAGTTTATAGTTATTTGCTGGTCTTCAAAGGAAAGGAAGGATTTGATTTTTGACAAGTAGCCCAATAGGGAATGTTAATTAATTCTTCACTCCTTACTAGGAAGAGCCCAATCATTTTTCTCCTTTGTTATCATCCAACTCTGCTTCTTCTTATTTTGAATTTTACTGTTTCTACCCATTATTTTGTCTTTCATGCTTCTGATCCCTTTGCTCTCATTTAAATTATAAAAATATTTTATATTTTCCTATACATGCAAAAATAATTTGACACTTCCTCAGTCACTTAACCTTGTGTCTCACAACTTTATTAGAAATTACACAATTTTAAGCTGTTTTTCTTCAAATGAATAGACTATAACAGTCACTATGTACTGAAAATATCATGCAGAACACTTTATATCAAGTGAAGTGACACAGTAATGAAAATTACTTTCTGAAATGTGTCAAGCAAAAGACAGTGCCATGTGTGTTACTTACAGTTAATGTTTGATATCCAGGAAAGGTTGTACTAAATTTTCCCTATTGCCACTTTGGAAATTATTTCTGCAATGTGCTAACTATGCTTTTCACCTTCTGAAAGCAAAGGGTTGGTTTGACTGTTTTGATCCTATCAAGGAGAAGGTAGGGAATAAGAGTATGTGCTGGAAAAATAGCAACGATATAGGCAGTAAATGCTGAAATCATCATTCTTTTATTGTGTTCCTTTCAGATTACAGGAGAGAAAGGAGGCTTTTGATTCAAAGAGCTAATTATTCTAGCTCATAAAGCACTGCCTAAAGACCTCCAGCTTTCCCAGGTAATTTACATTCCCTTTCCTCTTATGCCAGTGGAAAAAAACCCACAAAAAACAACATACCAGCAAACACTGAAAAAGGCAGAACTATTACATCACTCCATTCTGCCTAAATTCAAGGAGTGTGTGCCACACGAAAGAAAGTACCTGAAGGAAAGTGGCTTGCAAAAGAACCATGAATTCTGGACAGCGACTGCAATACATTTCAGAAATTTCTTCAGTGAGTCAGCACCAAATTATTTCTGCAGGTTACATGAAAATTGCAATACATGTGCGATGTACATGTTAGAGTGACTTAGTCTTTATTACTCTCATAAACCTCGGTAATTGTTCGCACAAAGTAACTGGAATGAAAAGCTCACAGTAAATTAAGGCTAAAAACTAAAATTGAAATTGCACTTTTCTCTCTTACTCCATTCCCTTCGAATGTAATGTCTCCTGAGAAAGCCTGCAAACTTCACCACAGAAAAGGGTAGAAGAGACCTAGATAGCCCGAGGGCCTGACAAAGGTCTATGCTGTCTTTTAGACCTTTCTAAAAGACAGGTCTGTCTTTTAGCTATTTAGACTAAAAGCTAAGTCTAAATAGCTTTTCTGCCCTTAGCTATTTAGAGAGTCCCTATCACTTTGAAGTACATACAGCTTCTCCCCTTAAGGTTACCAGCCTGAACCTTACACAGCTCAGCGGTGAATGGAAATCATCATCATTGGCAGGGCTGTATGAACGAGGTGGCCAGCATCTTCTCATTCATGGTGAACAAGAGAATGCATCCCTACAGGCGTCCATCGGAGATGGCGCCGGAGTGCGATTTAGGATACTGAAGACCTAACTCTGGTTCACAAACTCGCTGTCTAAGCTAGCCATTTCTCCACCATCTCCGTTCCTTCCCCATCACCTTTATATTCAAAATGATACACTGCTTAGGACAAATCTATCACTGGCACCAGGGGATCATGATTTCAATCGAGCTAGCGGTATCAACATTAAAGAGGTTAGTGTAAGACCAGAAATTCAAAAGACAAAGAAAATACAATGACCAACAAGCAAACTGTGAAGATTAAGACTGAGAAGTGGGTGCTGCTTATAACATCCCAATGGGATCAACCACAACAGGATTTCCTTTGCTACTGCTTTGACGGAGACATTTTCCTCAGCAGTCCTGACAGAATTTTTAAGAAACAATATCTCATAACTATTTCCATTCAAGCTTCAAGTTGTGTTTTAATTCACGCAGACGTACTTTTTACCTAGACAAATCAAGTAGCCCCGTAATGATGTATAACCCTGTAGGGAGGAACTACTATGCACCATAGAGTTAATTAGGCTTTTAAGAAATAGGAAAACCCATGAGAGGGAACATTGAATTTAAAAAAACTTACATTCCACACCTTAAGAGAATCGGACAAAGAATAACTTTAGACAACTTTCGATAATACCTATTAAAAACAGTATTCCATCTACAGAGAAATGTACTCTTCCCTGCGTATTTAAAAAAAAAAAAATTTCTTCCCAAAAAGGACAAAAATTTCATTTTCCAAATCACCGGATGCTATTCCTTCCCAAGAATTCAGCAGGTTAAAAGTAAGAAAAGGGCCAGCCAAATTTTAACTGATGCCGTAATTCACTGGATATCAAACCCATAACAGCTGGGAGCACACTTCGCAGGATTTGTCTCTTTTTCAGGTTTGCATACCTGCACTTCTATCACGGCAGCTGATTCCTTTTAGCGTACTTTATTAAAGTGGGCTCTCACCCCAATCTAGTAAAATATAGTGCAATGTACAAGCGGGGTACGCAAACGTATGCGTAGGCAAACCAATTCGAAATTGCTTTCCCCGAAATGGCACTGTTGAAAAAATTACACCCTATAATACTATTTTACCCGACATGGTGGGGGAAATAAAAATCGAAAATTAATTCCAGAATATTCCGACCTTTAAGAATACTTAACAGTACAAAAGACACCCATTAGCCTTAACTGCTACCAGTTTTACTTTGAATAGCCACAGCTTCGCAGATACTTTAAGAGAGAAAGCATTTGACTGGAGAGGAACGCCGGGCTTCTGGGGGGGGGAACGACAAAGGGGACACACACAGACAGACTTCCTGCCGCTGCCATTGCTTTCTCCATGTGGGACCAATATGGGCAATGCAAACTTTAAACAGTTGCAAATGGGGGAGGGAACATCAGGGTTTGTTTTACATACCTTTTTTTTTTTTTTTTTTTTTTTTTTTTTCCCCTTGACTGGGCTGAATTTAAAGTGAAGTCGCTGCATTGTTCTGGAGGCTCCTTGCCCCTAATGCATTGACAAAAGCTACTGTTTACACGGACTTTTCGTGCCTGCGTTGTTTACTTACGGAAAAGAAGGAGGAGTGCCAAAAGGCAAAAAAAAGAGGAAAAAGAAGGAGGCTCTGACCGCAGTGCAAACCAGGAACCTTGCCCCTGCCTGACCATTAACCTCGGTGGAGACGGCGGCAGCGAGCGGATCCCCTGATTGTCAGGGGCATGTGAGGCGGGCCGGGACGCTGCCTCGTACATTTCTTCGCCTATATTCATATAGGTGCCCTTGGCCGCAGACATGAGGCTCCAGCAGCTCCTGTGTATCGTATTTTTTCTCCTGGCGAGCCTACTCCCAGCCGGCAGGCAGAGGCCAGGTAAGCGATGCCGCAGCGGGACTGCGTGTGCCCGGAGAGAAAGGCGGGGGGCA
Source organism: Florisuga fusca (assembly GCA_038090715.1). Classification (NCBI taxonomy): domain Eukaryota; kingdom Metazoa; phylum Chordata; class Aves; order Apodiformes; family Trochilidae; genus Florisuga; species Florisuga fusca. Next base: position 14,152,593 of record JAAWXA010000023.1, read on the forward strand.
AGGGGGTGGTCGTGCCTGCCATGGGTACCTCTGGAGTATTTCTCTAACGTTATCCAACATTCCTTTCCTGCCCTCCGGGAAAAGTTTGTTTCTGACTGGCTTCCGCAGCCACGCGTTTTTCAGCCTGGATCTGAGCGCTTCATCTTACGTTATAGCGGCAGCGTGAGATGATGAATCAGGTATCTGAGGAATCTAACAACTTAGGGGGTGAGAGAGAGGAATTACTTGCGACTCTATGTAGCTGTTGCAGACCCGCTCTCGTCAAGAGCTCCAGGGGCGGGAGTAGCGGCAGCGGGAACCGGCGTTCTCCGGGGAGCGATGGAGCCAGGGCCGCCTCGTCCCGTCCCGGATGGGCCAGGACCGCTCACCCCCGTGCCGCGGTTACTGGGACGCATTGCCGGCCACCTCCCCTCTCTCCCCTTCTCTCCCTGCGACTCTCTCCTTCCCTCTCTCCACAGCCAACCTGGCCCTGCGACGGAAGGTCCACCGGCACGGCTGCTCCCACCGGCGCTGCATGCCGCTCCACTCCCGGGTGCCCTTCCCCTGAGCCCGGCAGAACCCGACCGAGGTGAGTCCCGAGGTTTCCCCCCAGGCGCGATGGTGACGGCGGGCGACGGCGCCCTCCCCAGTGAGCACTTTTCCTAATTAACACCCGCGTCTCGGAACAGTGTTAAGAGGCATTTGACGAAGCAAGCCAAACTACAGGTGTTACTTCACCTGAACTCCGGCAGTTTGTTGTGGAAGACAGGGCTTCGGGCAGCTGCGGAGGAGGACCTCTGTTCCCCTCGGGCTTGCCTTGTTCCAACATACACACCCAGGCCATCGTGCCCCCCTGAAGCTAAGGGGAAAATATCCGAGCTTGGTTAAATCAGACCAGCTGCTGCCCTGCGGGCGTGCAAGAGCATTGGGAAAGCTGCGGGGCAAGCAGCGTGATGAGTTAAAAGGATGCACAAAGTGGGAGCAGGAGGAGGTGGAGAGAATGCTGCGGGACTTCAGGCACTAACACTTCCTTGCATACAGAGCAAAGTCACCTCTCTCTGGCCGTCAGCAAGATGATGGTAGTACCATTTACCCACTTCAAAGGAGACTGTAATTCTTTAACGTTGTCAGCAAGAGACTTTGAGCTCCTTGGATGAAAGGATATACAAGTGCAAAACATTAATGCTTTATAGCTGATGAGGGCATATACATTCAAATTCCAAGTGACTGCAGAAGCACAGAAGTAGCATATGCAAATAGGGTAGGCATCAAAAGGAAACCAAGGCTCTCTTGCAATTTGAGGATGAATAAAACACACAGCCAGTAGTTCTGCATCTTCTAAATTAATTATATGTTTAAAACAAAACAAAACAAAACTTGCAGCTCCAGGCATGACAACATCAGAAATGATGGTAGAAATTACAGGCTGTGGATCCAAGATGTTTCCATTTTCTAAGCCATTAACAGTGAAGAGGTAACTAAAGTCAACCTTTTAACAACCAGATATCAAGAACTTGTCAATGCATGAACTGCCTTGGTGAAAAGCTCCCAAAACTGCCATGCAAAAAGGTACCATTCTCCTCTATAGTACTGGCCTGTAAGCACATGAAATGTGCATGAGAGGCTGAAAACCATTGCCATATCTTCAGTTTAATCTTAAGAGGGGCATACTGAGTGGCAGATTTGAACTGCAAGTAGAAAAAGGGACATGTCTGAAGGATGCTTTACTTCTGAATTCAATGTCTCCTCACTTCATTTCAACAAGGGACAGATTAAATGAGATTCCCTCATCAGTTTAAGCATAAACCTAAAAAAAAAAACCCGGAATCAGATCAATTCACTTGGCATGCAGAGACTGAATAACAGGGACAGTGGAATTTAGGTGCAGTAGCTTTTGAATCTTCTGAATCGCTTGCTTCAGTTCCTGCAAAAAGTAAATTAACCCTGCTGCCTCATCCTTGCTCCAGTATCCATAAGTACAACAACTGCATTTTCTCCAACATATAATGCACTTTTCTTGAGACTGCAATAGCTGCACAATACATGTGCACTACACTACAGAAGATCAATGTAAAAGCAATATTCTTTGGTGTGAGGAGCTGATTTCTTACAACAAAAGTCAATGTGAAAGCAAGACAATTTACTTATGAATTAATAATATATTCTGTAGACATTTTAGCTAAAGGTAATTCTATTCTATAACCCTGTTTAGAAATCCCAAAAGCTTGACTGGGGAGTAAGGGGTGACAGGCACCTGAACCAACTCTGTTAACTCCACTCATTATTGTGGGTGATCAGCTCTGTTATCTTAAGTAGGATTTACCATCTACGTTTACATTCCCTTCCAGTTTTAGTGCTAATTCAGCAAATATTTACATGCCTGGGTATCTTGATTCAATAGAGTAATCTTACTGATCTCAGTGGAGTTGTACATATGGATAAAGCTATTTGCAGATGCAAACAGGATGAACCCTTAAGCCTGAATTTCAGCAGCTGCTTGGAAACATGGATGAATGTAGCAGCCTCTCATTTTTGCCACATTTGGAAGGATGACAGGATTGAACTTGATTGTTCTTAAGTTATGTAGGCAAAGCATGGGACAAAAAAAAAAGGAAAAAAAAAATCTCAAATTAGAGGCTTTCTTTTGGCATCTTGATTGTTTTTTCTTAACCTTTTCATCTGAAATTTCCAAATTAATAAACATTACATAAACATGTACTTCATCATTAATATATTCTCTTTTGTATTGTACAGTTTACTAAATCACTCATTAATGGCTATTTCCTTTTCTTCCCCAGCAGTTTCATAATGGGCTTTCAGCGTTTTAAAGGAGCAACAGTTAAACTGATGGGAGATGTCAGTCAGAAGTCCAGATCAACAACAGTTGACCTGGTAGAGCCACGACAGTCCCAATTTCAGCAGTCCTGCCTATCATTCTGTTCAAGACCGAAGGCCCCTGGCTTACACTCTAGGAAGGGGTGAGGAAACAAAGGGTCGTGGTGTGAGGATATACATAAAACAAATCTGGTTGAGACATTCTGTATAAATTCTTTGGCTCTTATAATAACCAGTGAAAGCTGACGATCAAATCAAACATCAGGTACATGAGATGGATTTCTAGTGGTATTAAGAAGGATCTGTTCAAGGGGACCCCTGATGGTTTTGTACTACTCGGACTCAGAAATTGGACATGCTGGTTACGACTCAATTCAGGCTGTGCACAGGGCACTATTTTGGGTGAAAAGATATCAGACTCCAGCACAGAACTGTGAAAGTCCTTTTTTTGTTTATATTTTTATATATTAATAATATATACATATGTTTTAACACCTAGCATTACATCTTTATGGAATTACCTTAATAATAACATAGAATGCTTTACTGTAATAATACCAAAGTCAGCACCACATTAGTGGTCCTACCAGTTTCATGTATAGTAGGCATAGTAAGAGTACAATATAAGAAAGCTAAATACTATCCCTTGATTTGAATTGAAACACACAGAGATAAGAGATTAGCTAAGGGTCATGCAAAACTGATAACTTAGATCTCTTAAGTCAGGCCTTAAGCCCATCCCCCTGTCTAAAGAGCTGTTGCTGCAAACCCCATCATTTGTTTTCTTACACTGGGCTGCCAAACCAGACAGCCAAAACTTATTTATAATTCAGCATTAAAGAACTGTTTGCTTCATAGTAGTTTTCCTGAAATACTCGCAACAGTATTCTAAATAGAGAATAAAAATAGACCATTGAAAATAAACCTTTGTGTGTAGGTACTCTGTTTCTGTAATTTAAATGAATGGAACATGGCATTACAATGAATGAGAACTTCAAACAGAAAACAGGCTGTTCTTTTCAGCACTGGATGTCAAGAATACATCAAGCATTTATTTTACATTTTGTTTCTAAAAATACATGTTTCACATCTCCTTTTTAGATCAGCAGAAATTACAAACCAACAACTAAAGGAAAACATTGTAGCCTTTTTATTAACAGAACTAAAATAAAACTGAAAATAGGTTACAGACAGATTTTTAAATCACTGCAGGAATTTTAAAATGTCAGTATTTTTTGTAAATTGCATAAAGATGAGAGAAGATTAGCAGTGTCACAATTTAAATCCAGTATTAGAATTTTGTCCTGCAACACATTAGCAACAATCAAGAAAACTTTACATTTAACATCACACTCTGTTCTGGAGCTTTGGAAGATCATTAGTGCCATAAACAAGCAGCCCTGCAGATAAACCCTTGGAGTTAAAAGAAAAAAAAAAAGGTTTACCACAATTGGAGGCCTACTACTACTACTAATTTTAAATTTTAATTATTTATTCAACTTAGCTTTCATATGTATCCACACCTATCTCTGTTAAAAGTACAGGCAGAGTCTGGAAAAGCAAGAAAGGTGAAGAGTAACTATGTAACTGTCATTTCTTACAAATGAGTGTATGGATGTAGTGTGGCACTGGATATTTTGTATAACCATAATTATTCAATTAACTTTGATAAAATTGTAAGAAAATATAAGGTATCTATCAGAGAACTGTATGTGCATGTTCTGTTATCGATGTAAAAAATAAATAAGTACCAAAGTGTACTAGGAAGCCTCTTGTCAGAGAACAAAGTTATTGTAAATATCTGTTTATCTTAGATATGGAAATACCAAAAAATCTTAAAAATCCATTGATTGTCATATTTGATAGTTATGATCATAAACTAGCTGGTTGATTATACATTATGTAAAAAGATAGTATGCACTTCCAAGAACAGTATTTCATTTTAAATTAACTATACACTTAAAAATTCACACAGTTCAATGGCAATGCGACTAAAGAAAATGGAGAAGTTGTCTCATTTCCTTGTGGATTCATATGGGATCAGCATGTAAAACCCTTACTCAATTTCTCACACAAATAAATAATAGTTATTAATGTAAATATTTTCCTCACATTTTCTATGTTTCTAAAGATATGAAATTCTGATTAAAGCCATATAGAAAGAACTAAGTGTAAACATTTGGTTGGTGCATTCGCAGCATGCTTTAATGACATCACGATACCTTGACAGGATAGTCAGAGCCCAGACTAAGTGTTGGTTTTGTGCCTAGAATAAGGAAAATTTTAAATTCACCTAAAGTTGCAGGCTGTGAGATCTGAATACTCTCACAAATGAACTAAAGTGGTCTTTCCTTATTTTGAGACAAAAATATGTTCAGAAGTAGTCTGAGCTGTAGCAGAAACTAAAAGGCATGCTAACTTCTCCCCTTAGAGGCTGGATGCTATACCATTTTAAGTGCTAAATGACTTGCACAGAAGAATATCAGAGCCAAGTGATGCTACTACTAATATTTAATTCTGTGGAAGTGGGGCTTCAAGGGACCTTGTTTTCAGCTGGACTTGCCTTTGAAGTTGTAGGAAGTACCTGTTTTCATTTGATTTGCATAACATAAATGGCAAAAAGTTAAAGAAACTTTTATTCCTGATAATGGTTTGATTTCATATATAAACATGAAGCACTCAGACACTGCTACAACAGCTGAATTGACTGAACTCTCCAGTTTGTGCAAATACGAGTCACTGGGAAAAGCAGCATTTTTTTTTCCCCTGAAAGTCAGAATAGATGTTTGTGTACATGCAATATAACAAAAGACTTTGATTGAAATATGAGATTCAGAACTCAAACTCTGAAAGCCAAAATGCAGATTTCTGAAACTCAGAATTACCTCCTGGTCTTGCAGAGTTACATAGGAAAATTTTAAATTTGAAAGTTACCTTCATTAGGTCTTTTAAATTATATTGGCTATTTAAGAGTGAAATACAACATGATGTAACAGCAGGTCAAAAAGAACAGCAGGAAAAAGAAGTAAATGTAAGGCAGCAGTGAGAAACAGCAGATTAGTGCGTTCCCAAAGGATAATAAACAATTCACCTCTTCCCTTTCCAGTACAGAAAAAAAGGAAATTATAGAAGAATAAAGAGTGGAAATACATCCTTTATGCCACATACATATGCTATAAATATCTCAATATCTGTATAGCAAAGCCAAATTTTGCTAAGGGTCACATAAGATTTATATCATCATCAATCAGGAGAAGCATTTGTATGGTAAAGAAGTTGACTATCAGACAAGTCGATTGGCATAGTGATCTCTCACTCCTGTTGATGACCTTTATCTTTCTTGCTAGTAACCAAGCTGCAAGTATTTGTGTATAATGGGAAACACTTTCTCTGTCTCCAGTTAACAATAATGTCTAACAGCCTAACTCATTCCAATGCTGAGAATGATTTTTCTCATCTCTCAGGTTACCTCTAGATTAAATTGTTATCTACCCTTTGGTTCTTGACGTGACTTTCTTTTTTAGGTTAAGTGACCTTCAGCAGGCCAAGCCAGCTTAACTGCATATTCATATGGAATCTTAAAGCATTAAAGTCCTGTGAAAATATTTTGCAACCGGCAATTTCCTTTGCAAGGTGAAATACTAAAGTGTTAATATAGAATATCCACTCTAAGCTATACAGAAAGAGAAAACACAAATGCTGATGGAGACTTTTTCCTCATAAAAGATGTGCATTCACAAGAAATCATTACAATGTCTTGTTTAATGTGTGCAAAATATTCAGTGCATTTTGCATAGAAATTACTAAATCCCTCCACAATCTGCATATTTTTGGTCAACCCTGAATCTTATGTTTGTTTGGTGGTCAGAAATACTTGTTTTCCCAACCCTGAACAACATATGCATTGTTCTACAGAAACAAAAAGTTGTTAGGGTACAAACTTAAGTAGCAACATAAAAGTAAAAAAAATACTGGGTTTTTTTTTCCTCAATGTACAGTTGCACTGTTTTAGAAAACATCCCTTCCTTTTCATTCTCCTCTTGCTGCCCCAGTTGCAGTCTTCTAGTTCTTACTGAGTTAAGACCTTGGACCTGCAAACATTTATGCATTTCAGTAGCTCTAATTACATAGAGTATCACTGATTTCTTCAACCATTCAGATTCGTATTCATTGATGAGCAGGTTTGCTACACCAGGTCCAAGAAGGGCTGTGTTGGTGGTTAGCAAAGTGCCACTTTGCAGGAGAGCACGTGTAAGACATTGCGTTCACGAGATGATATTTTTTTCACTGAACTAGATCCCTAGTATTTTTCAACTTTCAGTGAATGCACAGCATGCTACACATTCTACTTTGGACAGTAGGATCCAGCCTCCAGCCAGGTGCTGACGCTACGCGCTGCAGGGCAGTGACCCAGGCTGCATTGTTGGTGATGGACCAAGAGCTGCTCCGAAGCTGGTCAGGTGGCATTAGGCACCACAATGCCTAGAGCCTAACTTTACTGCGGCAGAGGATAAGGCTGAGATAAGCAAGAAGCAGTACAGCTATAAAAAAACCCTAAGACACCACATCCGACCTCAGAGCTGTGGCGTGCCAGGTTGCAGCGAGGCCGCGGCTGAGCCGCCTCTCGTCCGCACACCACCCCGCGCTCGCCCGTCTCACCGTGCGTGTGAAGCACCGAGCTGCCTACCGCACCTCCCTGCCGAGCTCCGCCGCCGACACACCGCCGCGGCCCCGGGAAAATCCGCCGGGCTCCAGGCGGCACAGCCCGGAACCACACCGCCCGAACCACACCGCGGTGACACCGCGGTCATGGGGAGCGCGTAGCGTCACACCGAGCCTGGCACCCAAGGCGGGACCCGCGCCCCAGGTGCCGGGGCTGTCGAAGGGGCAGGGCCTCAGCAGTGCGTGGTGTGCCCGCAGGTCCTGCCCGGCAGTCCTCATAGCCTCGGGAAGTGCTCATGGTGAGTAGAAACGAGGGTTCCTATTTGGAGTTTGTACCCCGAAGCTTAACTAAAGAAGTCAGTATTACAGGGGTATGAAAAACGATAAAAACAGGGTGATTGTTGCAAGGTGTGTACTGGTGAATGACAGAGAGCAGGAGCTTTGCATCATCACACATGGCAACCTACACGTGCCTCCATGGAAAACAATACTTCTGGCTCACCTACAATTGAGTTGAAGCAGTCATGAAGGACAGGAGGGTGCGAGCAATGCCCACAAAGTACAGTGGAGGTGTTCTGCTGTAGTGTGCAGCCTATTCCTCTGTGTTGTTAAGAGGAGTAGCAGGGAAAATCTGAAGTGCAGTGGAAAAACATCACCCAGGAAAGCGAATAAAACTAAATTTAAAGCTTAAAAATGAGTGCTATCCTTGCCCTAGCAGGTTTTTGCTAGTTTTAAGCACAAAAACTATGCTGCAAGAGCTTAAGTGTAACACAAAATCTGCAGACACCCACTGTAAGTTTTCACCAGCTGTACATGAACTTAGAAATGATAGACACACTTGTCTTTTGTTGCATTTATTGTGCATTAACTTGAGTCACATTTTACTGGTTTCCATAGAAATCATAGAAATTGATACAGTCACATCAAAACCTGAGTTTTAAAACCAAAACCATACATATTCCTTACATCTATATTATAAAATCCTGGCTGCATTTCAAAAAGGAACAGTTTAGTGTTTGATAGCAGCAAATCTCCAGTGTTTCTCCTTTTCCTTTAAATGAGACAACCCACATTTTTGTTGCATACTAAATAGTTTTGTTATTTCCAACATTGTGCCCTAGGACTTGGATAGATTGATTTTCTTGTTTTACTTATATCTAAATACAACAACACTCCTCATGAGGCCCCCTCCCCCCCCTTCCCAGTGATTACCCTGTCTCCCCAGAGATATTTGCCTCTAAAATAATTCTTGCTCTACACTGGCAGAAATAGAACCATTTTGTTCTGGGCACTGCTTTTACGAGCCTTCCCCATGAAATCCATAAAACAGAAAAAAAAATTGGTTTCCTCAGCCTTCCTAGAAGACCTTTGTCTTCTGCTGCTTTTCACCTCACCACAGATTATTTTAGCTTCTGAATCAAGATGCTAACATTTTTTGATGGGTCAAAAGTAAAGCATAAGGATGCATGTAACAGATGCATCTTTAAAAGGATCTTTAAACCATTTGACACAAGCTAGTTACTAGGTCAATAAAAAACTTACAAGTATTTTTGAATTAAGTCAGTTGGCAGAGTAGGAATCTTGTTGATTTTTACAGACTCCTAGTAGTGGGAAAGCTCCAGCTGCCTACTCCCTGAAGATCCCTCTGAAAGGTTTTGAAGTCAGAATTCTGAAAGTTACTCAAACTACTTTGCTTTGGTTTATGTGAGATTTGCCATTCTAGGCCATCCATTGCTTTCTCTTTTAATTTGAAATTGGATGCCAAATTCCCCCACTAGCACCGGCAACAGTTTCATTTATTTTCTTGGCAATGGAGAAAAGATGACCTATCTAGAAAGCCAGTATCCACTTCATACAGGATTCCTTCATATAGGATTACAGGCATTGGAACTCAATAACAGAAGGTGTTTAGCCTCAGCTTAAGCACTAGAAACTGAAGATATCCTTTGCAAAGTCATTTTTCCAGAAAAAAAAAAAATTATATTCTAGAAATATGAAATACTTTGGTAGTTTAAAGCTTAAAGGTTACAGAAGTACAAAATAATGGTAACAACAGAACAAAGTTAAACCATTCCCTCAGGTCCAACTTAAACCTATTAGGAATTACAAATCCTTGAAGTTCCAGAACTTTTTTCTGAACAGATGATTTGAAGACAGCCAGTGTCCAGTTGCTATAGGTTTACAGTATATGCACAGCTCATCCTTCCACCTTGTGTTTCAAAATGTGGAAGATGACTGAAAAGTCATCTGTACAAATCTGTCTGGATATTATGTTACCTCATATGCTCTTCAAAGCTCCTGCAGCAGTTTTCCAAAAGCTGTTAAGTTTTGATTTGCTGAGATGTTAGTGCCAACAGTCTCTTGCTGAGCAGTGCATTGTGTCGCTGAAGATACTCTATTACATCCCCTTGCTTCTCAACTATCTCTTCTAAACTTGAATTTTCCCTTGAGGTAACAAAAGCAAATATGTTTTTTAGTAAATGACAGCACCTTTCAAACATATGATATGTCAGAGCTTATTACAAAATATTTAACCAAGTTGCTTCCCTCAATTTTACTTCACTTGACCTCAGTTAACTTCTGAGGGAGGAGGCAATTGACAATGTCTTTATGTTTAACCTCCATTTTACATGAGAAGGCAGGGAGAGAAAAAATTTTGGCTCAGCTTTATGCCGTGTATACATAATGGAGTTACATATTTCCTGCCAGACAGTTACAGAAAAGTTGTGGTTGTATAAGAATTTTTACTCTTTACAAACTTAAGGTTAGAGAGACAGACAACATGCCAAAATTGTCCTAAGAAATCTACAGCTTCTTGTCCAAGTACATTAGAAAATTTCTTTTAAGCAGGCATGGTATTTTTACCCAGTTGCAGAGATCATAATCTCTTTAAGACAAATTTCTCCATTAATCTGCAGTATGATATACTGTAATAGTGATATTATCTGTCACAATCCTGTAACAGCAGCAGCACCAAACAGTTGTGCTATTTCAGATCTATAACCTCATGCCCAGCTAACCTCCCACTTAGATACCTCTGGCTTTCAGACATTATTTATTTTCAACATTAACTCAAGTTAACACAGAAAAATATGTAAAAGCACAGAATTCAGTGAAATCTGTAATTAGGAACTGCTAAAAATACAGCAAGAACAAATACAAATGCCTAAGCATATTCTAGTCTTCCCTTATACATAATTTTTCCCTAGCCAACTTGGGAATCTGCCTTCTTTGTACACATGTAAGCATCCTGGAGCTTAGAAAGTTGTTCCTCAACCTTGCAGCATTCTGTGGAGTAACACTGGCCTTCTCCTAGTTCTTAGAAAGTGCCAAGAAGTTAACTAGAGTAGAAAAAAGCTCAGGTCCAATTAAAAACCTACTGTAATTAAACTGAAAAAAATAAAGAAAACAAGTTTTGTAGACATAGAGCTTGCAACCTTAGCCACTAATCTATACTATCAACTTAAAGCACCAGAAGAGATCTTGATCCGTAGCTTAGGCTGAAGAGGTCATAACCTTCAAAAAATATTCTTATAACCAGGGTCAACTGAAGGGCTGACAGGATTCACTTTTCAATAGACCTTAACTCTCCAGGGAAAGAGAGTCAGGAGTTGTATAGAGCTGAATTAAAAACAACTGTTTTGGAATCAGTTCTCACAGGAAGTTTGCACTCTTTAATCAAAATAATCAGTCTTTTCCTCAGCTGGTTATTGTTGCAAACTCATTCTCTGGGCATTTAAGAATTTCTCAGGGGAGAAGCTGAATGAGGAAGGAATGAGGTCTACCATGCATTCCCCATGGTGCTCGTATCAATGAAGTCAGACACTGTAACAGGATTCAAGAAAACTTTAAATCCTTCCTGTATCCTGGACATCTACTTCCAAACTCCATAAAAGCATGTGTGCTGTGACACCAGGGGAAGGGCTAAAGTCACCTCTGCTCTTCAACTTCTTACTGAGGTACCCATATAGAAATAAGCAGGTCATATTGTATCAAAAATTCTAAAATTTTTCCATGGAAATTCATGGTAGCTTTGCTGACTGGTTTTTGTTATTTCATACCAGACTTGTTTCAGCAATTGGGATGTTCATGCAGTCAGAAGGTGCACAGAGGACAAACAAGCAATAAGCCTCTCTGTTTGTGAGGTTAGTGTTGGATACCTCCTCTTTCATTCAGAACATCTTTACCTCTTGAGTAGCCCACTCACCTTGAAATTTTTTTTTCCCCAAACTAGAAATGTATTCTAAATCCCTTGCTAAAATCTCACGTCCAACTGCTGGCACAGAAAAAAGCTCCAAAGTTCTATTTTTCTCCATCTATTATCTATCCAAAATAAATTTCCTTACCTGAAGCCAGAGAAAGGAGCCAGCCTTCTGCAGTTATACTTTAAATAACAGTATAAGACATTGGTATCTCCCATACATTTATGTCTCCCATATATAATCAACTTACATAGATTAAGCACAGTTATTTATAGCACATTAAAAGATTTGAGCATTTGGGGATGGCTGCATAAATCATTCCTGTTGTCATGTGAATATTTCTGTATCCTAACAAATTGCTATTGCCACGTATGAAACACAAGATTGCTCTACTTCTCATCTGCACATATAAAACAGCAGATGGACTGACCTATTAGTTTTGTTTAGTTTTCTGCTGTGTTGGAAAGGATCTCCGAGATCATCAAGTCCAACCCTTGATCCACTACCACTGTGGTTACCAGACCATGGCACTGAGTGCCACATCAGTCTCTTCTTAAAAACGTCCAGGGACAGAGATTCCATCACCCCCCTGGGCAGCCCATTCCAATGCCTGATCACCCTCTCTGTAAAGAATTTCTTCCTAATATCTAACCTAAACCCCCCCTGGCAGAGCTTAAGTCCATGCCCTCTTGTCTTACTGATAGCTGCGTGGGACAAGAGACTGACCCCCCCCAGTTCCAACCTCCTTTCAGGGAGTTGTAGAGAGTGATGAGGTCTCCCCTGAGCCTCCTCTTCTCCAGACTAAACACCCCCAGCTCCCTCAGCCTCTCCTCACAGAACTTGTGCTGGATCCCCTCACAGCCTTGTTGCTCTTCTCTGGACCTGCTCCAGCACCTCAGTCTCCTTCCTGAACTGAGGGGCCCAGAACTGGACACAGTACTCGAGGTGTGGCCTCACCAGCGCTGAGTATAGGGGCAGAATCACTTCCTTGGACCTGCTGGCCATGCTGTGCCTGATACAGGCCAGGATGCCATTGGCCTTCTTGGCCACCTGGGCACACTGCTGGCTCATGTTCAGCTTCCTGTCAATCCAAACTCCCAGGTCCCTTTCTGCTGGCTGCTCTCCAGCCACTCTGTCCCCAGCCTGTAACACTGCATGGGGTTGTTGTGGTCAAAGTGTAGGAACGGGCACTTGGCCTTGTTGAACCTTTGTTTCAGTCAACAGATATCAGATTATATGTAAACCTAATGGAAGTAATGCAGTTCCATTAGTCAGTGTTACCTATATACATACAATGGCTGAACACAGCACAAGATTAATACAGAAAGTCTTACCTGAATCCAATTTCTGAGGTAATGTGACTAGGGTAGGCATACATCTGTTCTTCTTCAATTATGTCAGGTCTTGGCTTTGCATGATTGAAGTTACTTATTTTCACTGCAACAAAGTTTTATAAATTGGTTGGAAAGCAAATAAAAAGAAAAGCTCTATTACCAGGCTCCAAGTTTAAAACAAAAAAATCTGTAAAGAGGTAAGTGTAAGATTGTCTTAGGACAATGAGAGATAATAAAGATAATAAGGGAATCTGGGGAGTAGGGAGGAAGGAAAGAAATTGTACACTCTGCTCATTTCTGGAATGAGCTTGCATTATAAATTAGTGGGGTTTTTTTATTATTTGGTGGTTTGGTTTTGTCCTTCAGCCCCGGTGCTTAAAAGACCACAGAGAAGACATGGATGGGGAAGCTTGAACATACTGCTAAAGATCTGCAAAGTTTGATTGTTACATAAGAGAGGGTAAAACCTTAGCTGTCTTTCAAGGGTACTGAGATTTAGCCTTGAAATTCAGGCTATAAATAAAGCAACATGCAATTAAAAATTGTGAAGAGTTTGGATACCACTATCTGGGTCAGAACTTCTAATTTAAGCTCCTCCATAAAACAGTATTTTAACTAGACTACCTGCAATGAACCAGCAGCTTGTCTGCCTGCTCTGGAACTACAGCAGACTTGTTACAGAAAGTATTAAGTATTACACTAAGTAATCAAGACACAGTGGCTCTGTGATCAGCTTCCCATTGTGAATCCTGCAGCCTTGGCTATCAAAACCATACATCATTTCTGGGTACCTGTGAATTAAGATTAAATTTTAACAGAGATGAAATGGGGATGGGTGGGGATGGGAGAGGCTATAGCTGTCCTCTGCATTACTTCTAGAAGAAAACTGAAAATACTCAAAGCTATTCAGTATCAGATCCTGATTAAGGGAATCTGAGAGATCCAGGGTACAAGTTCCAGACTCTGCAGTGGGGGCTGCTTGTGAAGCAATACATCTAATACCACTAGAAACATTACAGTCCAGCTCTGTGAGAAATCCACACTACTGCAACAGAAGAAGACAGTCCTTAAAAGTCAGTAATATGATGGGGTTTATTACAGGCCACTCTGCTAAAACAATGCTAAGACCCTAGAGCAGTTAACTACAAGTTAGGCTCAAAGGTTAGTTATTTCTATGACTGTATTCCTGTACAAATAAAGCCACGAAGGAATGAATGTGGAATTCAACATATGTTGTTTGTGGGAATGTTAGTCTTTTATTTAAGTTATATTAGAAGTATGTAAGAAAGTCATTAAAGACATATTTAGTAAACCTTTTAAAACTTCATTCCTTGTCCTATTAATAACAAACTTACAATAGTAACCTGACATTTAGAGCCATCTGTCTCATGCTTCATCCCACACACTTGAACACCTTACTTGAACAATTTATATATCACAAGTCTGTTATAGGTAAATCACAGCAATTCCTCACAGATGTTTGAATCCCTGCCTCTGCATCCTGCTGCTATAAATATATGTACTGTCAAATGAGATTTTTTAGAAAGGCAGTTGTACTTCACAGGACACTGGGCATCATACAATTCATAAAATACCTCCATCAAGCAAGAAGAAATATCTAGAATTACAATCATGTATTCCATGCCACTGCTTTCATTTGTAAGAAGTAATATTTAAGTAAGTCCCATACATGAACCTTCTACAGAAGAGTACTTACACCTCATTCTAGTAATTAAGAAATAATTACTACACAGTGGAGAAACAATGTATGAATTGGTGCTACCTTTCCTACAAAATTTAGGAGTAATATACTCACATAAAGAAGAGGCTGATCATGAGCTTCTAGTGTAAAGTGACCTTAATCAATTAATTAAAGTGGGGACACTGCTCCTCAGCTACATTATCTGATACTATCTTAGCAGTAAGTAGCATCTGCTAAATGTCTGCCTTAGAGCGGGACACTATAACCCAAAGCAGAGGGATGCCTTTAAAATTAACCTACTAAAGAAGCTTCATGATTTCAGTCACAATCTACTATGCTTTAAAGAAGAAAAATTCTGAGTGACACTATTACTACAGATTCTCAGGTAACTTTCAAAACAGACCAAATAAATTTGTTTTGCTTCAGTAGAACTATAATGCTTAGAAAGTAAAAAAACCACTACACACAAGAAGCAGACATAAAAAAAGTCTCTTAGCTTATCTCAACATGTATTCAGATTGAAAACAAGTTACACTACCCATTGGGTAAAGGCAGCCTGGGTGACTGGAGGTCTTACCTATCTTCAGGTAGTGTTATGCTATATAAAAATTATCCCTAGCTTTGCTCACCAAGCTTTTAAGAATGAATCTTAGACAGTCTTTTGGGGGGGCTGCTAAGGTAATAATGTACCTGTTGCAAAGAGACTGCCTTACTCCTTCCTAGAAATGCAGCTCTGTCCCTCCTTGGACACCACTTGCAGCTCTGTCCCCACTTTGGTTCCAGGACTCATTGGAAACTTCAAGCATCCTTCAGCTGGAAAGCAAAACACTGCACCCCACAGCTTCCTAGTGTAAGCTGGATAATGGATTTGATGGATGCAGGCACAAACACAGCTAAAGCCAGGAAACGACCCTTTTTTAGTGACAAATAAGCAGAAAGAATGTTTGAGAGTTCTCATGGAAGTCCAGGCTCAGACCTCACTACTATGGAAGGTCAACTTTCTTGCAGTTGCTTATCCTTTCCTGCCAGGGCAAGAGATACAGAATGTAACTCTTAGACACTCAAAGAGGCCTCAAGGTAAGAAATAACATTTCACTGAATTGTTAATGCTCTATGTTAATGTTTTGCGATTTATCTGTTACTTCCCCAGTTTCCCAGGAAAGTAAGTATGTGTATGCAAAGAAGGGATGATCTCCAGAATTCTTGGAATAGTTCTCTAGGACTGCAATGCCTTTATTCCTCCAGAGGAGAGTTAGTCTACTTGAGCCATGCTGGTTCACTCAGAGGAAAGCCTGACAAGCCTTGAGCCTGCACAGTTTTAAGAGGATTTAAACTTGGGGCCTAATTTCTTGTTGGATTTTGGTGAGGATGTTGTTGCAGCAGAATCAGGAATACATTCTATTGGCTAAATGACCAAGCTACTTAGCAGTATTTCTCTGTGTGTCATTATATTGCCAAGAACATACTGAAGTTTTCTTCCAAAAACAGAATTAGTAATTAATCAAGGATGAAACCAAAGAAGTCAGATTAACACAAATACCAACCACCATAGAGACAGCTTTTACTTAAAACTTTTAAGCTGCATATGCAGTCCTGATGGAGATGCTTCCACCCTCCTTTCTTCTGTTCGATTAGAAGTCAGAAGCAAACTAAGTTTTTTACATTGTTTTTGTTCCTGTCCCACAAGAAACCAGAACTACTGGGGCTATTTAGCTAAGGCGTCATCTCGTGGCTTGTAGCTGTAAATAACCATAAAGCAGCATCTCAGAAGCAGGCATATAAACTAACAAGCTTGAGAGCAGGTACTCTAACATTTAAACAGGCACAGAATTCACAGTAAATGTCTCCAGGCTTTTTTTAGACTACAAAAATAACTTCATTTTTTAGTGTCTTGCACCTTTTCAGTGGCTTGACTTTTTTTTCAAACCAGTTACTTTCATTTGAATTATGGAAGCCATAAACCTAATAGTTTTTAAGATTAAAGAAAACTATTTTGTTCAAGCATTTGATTAATCTTTCAGATAGTTCTGGAGTCATTTAATGGAAGAAGGTTTAGAGTCTTGGTGAGTTACATAGCTTCACAAATCTAAATGCCAACAGCAACAGTACAAAACCATGCCTCTATTTTATGAAGTACTCTCTTCAGTACTTCTTTTTTCTCTTACTGAAATAAGTACTCTTATTTCAGTATTAGCACAGATTCCAAAAACTGTATTTTATTTTTAACATTCATTAGAGGGAATCCTCCATTTTAGTGTCAAAGAGGCACTGAAGCTTTTGGGGTTGGACCAAGGAAACAGAAGAATCTGGAGAGTAAGGCACATGGTACTGTCAACTAGCCAAGTGCCACCTGAAAATTCCAGAAGCAGTTCTGATAAAGACACCTAGCTCTTACTGCTTTGGTTTGTGGTGCACACATTGGAGAACACATAGCTAAGCAGACAAGGTTGTTCACAGGACACTTTTGCAACAATTGTGCATTTATTGGCACTTCACTGGATCAACAGCTGAGGTAAACACAGAGCTTTCATTTAGCAGCACCTGGGAGAACAGTCAAGCCTGACAACCTTCCCATTTATTTTGGATTTACCTCAGTTCTTCTACAAGCACAGAATCATTCTGTATGGTTGCAATTAAATGTCTTGGAGTACCTCAGGTGAGCTACAGTGAGGGCAACCAAACAACTGAGCAGTAGCTACACCAACAATCACTCAAGAAGCCAAAATTTGCCACTCTCACCTGTATAAATCACTAAGCACATCAGGGAGCTAATCATCTCCAAGCCCAGGACTCCCAGGATAAGATACAGGTACACTTTGCTGTGATCAGGAAAGGAATGTTGCACTGACAGAATCAAAAGCAGGGCTGCATTACCTAGAAAACAAGTGTTATATTTTACAGGTTTAACAATGGCATTAGCTGTTGAAAGTAACTGATCTCTCATCCCCAGTATCTGCATTAGGCTGTGACATTTCAATAATCCTCTTTCATTTCATACCATACTTGTCTCTTCAGCTAATTTCCATTTCTTTAACAGAGGTGATACACTCTCACAAGCGCTGGCAGCAAAACAAGGCTTTATTTCAACATTTGACAATCATAGAGAATTACAAGTTTTTCTATAGATTTTGCTGACTTACAAACAAGAGTAGAAGAAATGTATGAGGCAGTTTCTAGCTGCATTGCTGGTATCCATCCTCAAAACTGCCTGGAAACTATATTTCTTTCATCTCCTAAAAGTTCCCAAGTGGTGGATCTGAATGTACTTCAATGAGGCTAACAGGAAAAAAACCCACACACCTTCCTTTTCACAGGGAGACACTGGCATAGGTCTCCAGTTGATTGACTATTATTTTAATACTTGCAAGTCACAAGTCACTGAATGTTCAACTGAAATGAGCACAATTAGTCAAGGAGAGCAAGTACAGAATTAGACCTACAAGCATTCTTAATTTTTTACACAGCCTCTTCACTTATACAGAGTGTGAAATGTTCTTTTCTATCATGTAGAAACGCTATAGCCAGTAAAGCACTAAGTGTATTAAGACCATAAATTTAGCTAAGGGGCTATAGTTCCCTTTCATACAGTTTTAGGCAATAGAACTGTCAGGATTGAAGTGGTCTCAGCAGCGATTAGCATGGCAGGGGGCTTGCAGTAATGGAGCTAACCACCCTCTGAACTACAAATATTTTAAATAAAAGTCTACAGAACACTACATACTACACTTAAATGCTTACAGGCACCCAGCTTCTTTGGTAGGGGAGAACCAGGCTCCATCTAAGACTGAAGATAGGTCTGAAAAATTTATATTACATTGCAATAGGCAGAAATAGTCCTTTTACTCTTTCAAAACACCCTTTAACATGCTGTAGCCCAATATTGTCACTGCACTTGAACTGTATCTTTATTTTCAGAGCTCTATCTAGTGGCCATAGCCTGAAGTTTTGCACATTCATCAAGCTGACGAGCTTTTTAAGCGAGTGGATGGACAGAAAGCTAGGGTTATATATGAGTAGGACCACTTATTTTTTCACTAAGGTGAAAAAATTTCTATTCCAGTTAGTCTGAAGATTTACAGAAGGAGGGTGTTATTATATAAGAGGCAAAAAATAGTGTAAAAGCTAACACTGTTCCCTTTTCCTATGCTATTTCTGTGTGGAAAATCCCCTCAAGTTAGATGGTTTTAGTTGTAATTTCTGTTCTAAAAAGCTACACCAGCTAATCATACCAACTCATCTTTAATCTTCACTGGCCAGTGAGGTAGCTTAGAACATAGTTAAATCACTCCCATACATCTCTTTGTCCATAGAAAGTAGAAGAGGGCAGTCAGAGGTAGAGCTAGATGTTACACACAGCCTTACTGAAGAGGAGAAAATTGCTTATTTTGCCAATTTCAGACAGCTATTGAGCAACAGGTAATTAATCTGTTTTTACTTGAATGGCTAAGCACACTTTTCAAAAGAACTAGCAGTCTTACCACATATCCAACTAGACAAACAAGTATGCAAATCAAGATCACTTGCTCCAAATACTGTGCTTCCTGGCTCAACATTTTGTGGATGAAGACTAGAAGTTTTACTCAATTCCACACTCTTGGGCATTTTTTCCACTACAAAGAGTTCTTTACAACATGCATTTGGCAAACCAGAAAGGTCAGTCAGGAGATACATCTGACTAAAATAATTAATATAAGTTCATAGGCACAATTTTAAAGTTCATAACATATAATTTACTTCTATATAAAAACTTTTCAGTCTTCTTCTGTGTCATAGTTATAAAGCTATATATGGAAAAAAAGGGGAAAACACATTCACTTCACCTGTGGACTGTAACAGCAGTGGAAGCCTTTTCAGATGTCTTGTTGATCGGTATATTGAGAAGTAACCTCTGCTTCTGACTTTACTGTGGTGGTGCTGAGTGTATTGTTCAAAAAAAAGATGCAGAATCCACAGAATTACTTTTGCAATGATTATGACAGTCTGCACTTTAAGTGGGTGAGTATAGTTTCCAGGGCACTTATCCTGATTTGGATTGGGGTAAGAACAAAACATGGCTGCTAAAAATGCTAGAACAAAAAAAGCAACCTGGAAGAAAAAGGAAGACAGACAAAAACTCTTGAAATCAACATGTAACTATATAAAAAAAAAGATAGGGTTATGCAATTTATTAATTTTGCATTACTTTCTGAATTGATTTTATTAGAGTTGAAATAATGTATAAAACACCAGATGCATACATCAACTACCACATGCCATTCTGAGAACAAACTCATGACTGAAATTCCTAAGTAGTAAGATAGTCTTCCAGGGGGGCAACCAGCCTCCAGTTGAACAGAGCTGAGAATCACCACTCATCCAAGTCAATTTCACTGTTCCCCAAGTCACCCCTTCATATTGACACTCTTGTTTCTGGATGCTCTTTACTATGTCTTCTTACTTTAAAAGGAACTTGATTTGTACTACTGAAAAAAAAACCAAACCAAAACCAACCAAAAAACCTGCATCTCTCTACGCTCATTCAATTACACTTGTTACTCCTCTGCAGGACAGGCTCATATCTTATTGACACAGTGTACGTTTCTTTAAATTGGAATTCCCTAAGTGCAAAAAAATTAGCTCTTCACTAAATCCATTAATCTCCAGGCTATGACATTAGACAAAAACTGAAATATCATCATAGTAGCTTACAAAGCAAAACATTAACACTGGGTAGACAGATTTTTCCATTTTGCGTTTTGCTCAGAATTTGTCAAAATGGCCTAACTGCAGTCAGACAGAATATATATACACACACTTATCTGGTCCTTTAGGATTTTCTCCAAATTTTCAGCATCAGCAGTCTTTTACGCAACTAGAATGCACTCTTGAGTGCACATTATCTGGGGTATGTGTATAGACACAGGGCTTTAAAAAAAAATATTAATGGAATGGTTTTGTCATAGAAAACACTCTCTACTGTTTTCATTCAGTGAACAAGAAAATACAGTACTTCTCATTCTGCATCATTCTACAGAATAGGAATATTTTAAAACAGAACTGAAAAAACCTCCAACTTAATAACTATATTAAATTGATGCAAGTGGGAATGGCCTAGCACTGCAGCTCTGCTAATTTCTACAGCAGTGAATACAAGAGGAAACAGGTAGCTGGCATTACAAGCAGCATTTATTATAAATGCTTTCCTTACATTTTATGACAGTCCAACTGTCTTCAATCCAGTACATGGCATTATTTTTATACACAAATGCTACTCTTTATAAGAATAACTTAAGTTCAGTGTTGTGTATGGGCACACACAAAGGAGGTTATGGAAAGACAGACCTAATATAAAGGAATTATTTCTAGCCTGTACACCCTACGCTGCTCTCCAGAGTCTCCTGATAGGAGCCAAAAGCCTGCAGAAAAGCAAGGCTTGGAAAGAGGAAAGCCACTCAGAAACTCATTCCTACCACACTCCAGCATATCCTATCCATGAAGTCCAGAACTGTTTGCTACCAGGCAGCTGTAGCAGATCATCTATTTGCTGACTAACCCCACTTTTTACAGGAGGTACAGGAGAGATAAGAAACACTCTGATGTACATAATACTCTGATGGCTTAACTTCCCCAGGATTCTTGCACCTTGGCCACACGGTGCATCAGAATCTAACCTGGTGTCACCATGTTCCACAACACTGTGCAAAAGCAGAGAGAAAGGAAACCCAGTAAGTTTGCTTTCCCTATCCATCTTTCCAGGAAGAGAGACAGCATCATTTAATAGTAATTATAATGCTGTTTTCACCAACAGAAAAATATACTTCTCCATTTTGCCTCAAGGACCAACTGGCCACTGCAACAGGTACAGCAACAGCAGCAAGACTACCTGGAAAAGTGCACACTGAGAGAGGCCTTCACAGTTTTCCCTCTCTTCACTTCCCCACACATCTCTATTTGCTGGAGAAGGGAAGTGATTGGGATGGAAAAGGCAGCAGTTTCCTAGGATTTGGGTGACTGACATTTGGCTACATCAGTTACGGTAGAAGATAGTAAGGCCTCAAATCTAGGTCTAAGTACCAACAGGAGTGTCTCCATAAGGCAGATTTCAAGTGCCATCCTAATGGAATGGCAACAGTTCTAGTAGGTGAAGGTCATAAGGCTTGCTATGCAGTTTCCATTGGTAATTTTGGTAGATTACTCAGCAGAGCAGTCTTTCCTAAGGTCATCTGACATGCAAAGGGACATTTCTTGATATTACTAAGAGGCTCACAAAACCTTTCCTTCTAAAATTAGAAGACCAAGGCAGACTGTTTGAACAGCTTTATGCAGCTGCCCAAAGAGAGACCTTAGAGGTTGGTATGTGCTTTTGAAGTTCTGGCAGAGAGAATGTATTGCAGCACATTATATATCAGAGTCCAAATGAGCTCTAAAATAGCTGGCACAACACAGATGTGTCTCGTGCACTCTGACTTTTCCGCTCAGTTTTAGTGGCATTATGCAGCCTCTTCAGTTAAACCTTGGGATCAGAGCTCTTCACCCTCCCTTCTTCATATTTGGTCTCTACATGCTCACAAGCAACAACAAGCTTCTCCAGCTTATCAAGGACAAACTCACTCTTGGGTAAGAGTATCTTTACTTCTGTCTACCAGCTTCAAAAAGACCTTCATACTCTTAGGTAAAAGATCTGTCCTTTATCTCTGCTTTTTACCCTTAGCCCACAGAAGTCAGTTAGTGCAGGAAGCAACATTTGGATTCCTTTCTCTCTATATCCATTATGATGCAAATACCCTTTAGCAAGTTCAACTTCACTTGTTTAGCTGCAGTAAGAAATACCTTTACTCTTCCCTGTGAAATTAAGTTCAGCCTCCAGAAGGCATGTCATAGAAGTTATCCTAGCCCTCTATAACTAGTCTAAGCAGTTATACAGCAGCAATATTATTTAAAAGTACACTTCCAACAACACCGAAGGACGACTACTTAAAGTTATTTTCTTCATAAAAAGATGCGTCACGATTAGAATGAGAACACAACATGTATCACACATACACTATGAAAAATCATTGGTAAATAAGACTTGACTGGTTTGGAAGGCCAGTGTATGCAAATCTCAAGAATTCTGTCAATGGGAACAGTAAGAATTCAAAATAGAGATAGCAAATTTTCATAAGGAAATCATGCTTATTAAACTTACATGGATTAGCAACAGAAAATTGGCAAGGAGAACTGCTGGGATAGCATGAAATCTTGGCCTTAGTTGGGAATGCAATGTATGAGATGAAATAAGTGGTGCATCCAGTAGAGGATCGTCTTCTAAACTCTGTGTTATTTCCAAGGAACCCTGGAACAGAAAGGGACAAAGTAGTAACGGGTAAGCTCTAAATGTAAGCTGCAAAAGTTCTAGCAATTCCCTGTTAGTAAATCAAGCTTTTGGGGAAAAAAAAAACACCACAAAACAAATGGTTAATATCTTGATACAAGCTCTTAAATTACATGTAAGCTCTCATCACATCTTTATGTAAGAACTCAGCCATGGAGGAATTCAATACTACTCTGTCTCCCAGCATCACACTGATGGAATTCTTTAGGAACTTTAGCCTTTAAAATGTATAACACTTATTTGAGGACTAATTCTGAGAGAGGCCACAAGTATTGCTATGTTTACCTGAAAAGGTGGAAAAAGCAACAGTTGAAGTCTCTCAAGTGTATTTTATACAGGCACTTCGAAAATCCTTGTTACTCTTACTACTGTCCAACTGCAACAGGCAGTAACAAATCTGCAGTGTACTAGTTACATTTTCAAATGACTCGGGCCCTAACTAGTGACATGTCAAACCAACTGTAGCAGTGGTTCAGACTAAAGCCAGGCAAGAAATAAGTAGCCTTTCAGATGGAAGAAAATGCTACGAAATGCTAAGCAACACACGCTCTGCTTTTACTAAAGAGCATAGAATCATAAAATGGCTAGGGTTGGAAGGGACTGTTAAAGATCATCTAGTTCCACAGACAGGGACACCTCCCACTAGATCACGTTGCTCAAGGCCCCATCCAGCCTGTCCGTGAACACTTCAAGGGAAGGGGCATACAGACCAATTCAAAAGATAACAACATTCAGATTTCCAGACAACTTTTAACTGCTTTTCTCCTGAGCGATACCAACCACAGCCCAAAACAAGACAAGGGCAGACCCCATCCCCCTCCAGACTTCTGGCTATTCAGAGACATGCCAGTGTTCACTGGGCTATTTGCATTTTTTCAGTTGAGGGCTTCTCCTTGCCATGACAGAAAACAGCATAAGCCTCAATACAAAGTGAGGTATCTCATTATTCTAAACACTAGCTAAGGATGAGAGAGAAATAAATTTGGGATTGGACCTACATTTATCCTTTGTATTAATGGGGACAATGTTGATTAGATCCCCAGTTATTTTACCTACAGACAGTTGCCTACAGTGAAGGAACTGACCACCAAGGGTTATTTCATCCAGCAATCAGTTTTATTTTGGTACTGTAAATGTCACACTGCCCAACAACAGAAGAGTGTGAACGGGCCCCCCTCACCTATTTGATTCCTTTTAATTAGCCTAGTTTTTTACTGTAAACAACCCTTGAAGAAACACCTGCCCAGTAAGATGACCTTTTACTGCAGACCTAAAGATGAACAAATGGAATACCTCTTATGTCACTGCTATAAAATCTAGTACAATGGGCCAGGTATAATTTTAAGTTCTGAAAGCAAATGTGCAGGCAGCAGTCAAGACATATTCCCTCACTCCTTCCCCGAAGAGAATTAATAGAAGAGTTAACAGCTCATACCTCCCACAAAGAGGGTGATCCTCCTTTGGGCAATTTCCTTTATTTTGTGAGAGCAGGGTAACCTATCACTTGTGCATTACCATGACAAATCATTGCACTCCTTCATAGACAGCTTTATCGGAACGTCTGAACATGTTACTTACCACAAGTCCGACTAAATTCACCTTTTCATCCTGAAATGCAGCTAGCATTAGGAAGCACTGGGTGACAATAACCTGCCCCAGCAGATATTACTACAGGCAATGTGGGAGGAAGGGAATTAAAGCAAGAGATGTGATGCCATGCAGTCAATATGACATTTAAAAAGCCCAGTAAGTGTCCTAGCAAGATCAAACACAGGTTTCACATAACTAAGATGAGCTAAAACCACAGCTCTTAAAAGCCAAAACAACTTGGAAAAAAGGGCCTTCTGTGAAGGATGTTACCAGAAGGACAGGGTAAAGCTTTAGCCTCTCAGCTCCCCGACCAGCATGTGACCAGCTCCACAGCAGCCCAGCTCCAGGAGAAGCAGGAACAGGCGAGGAGCTACAGCAAGCCAGCCTGTCCAGCACAGGCTTCCGGCCGGGTGGGTAAGAAGGGGGAACGAGACATCCAAAGAAACAGAAAAACACCGTGATCAGGCAGCGAACAGCGTGTAAAGCAATGATTACACTTACAGGATCTGTTTGGTTGTTGTTTTTTTTTTTAAAAAAAAACAACACCAAAAACCAAAACAAACAAACAAACAAACAAAAACAGAGAGCCAAAAAGCAGACTCGATTAAATGAGCAACACCGATTTATAAACATTCCAGTTACTCGGGGGTACTCCAAGCACGGCCGGGAAGGTGCAGCGCTCCGCAGGGCAGAGGCCTCGGCGGCCCCTTTACTCCCGAAAGGACAACTAACGAGACGCCCCGAAGCTCTTCGTACAGAAAGCAGAGAGCAGGGGAAGGAAGAGACAAAACGAAAACACACCAAGCCTGTGTCCCCCCAGAGGCGCCCGCCGCTGGCTTCGACAGTCATACTCGCCCAGCAGCCCGCCACCTCCCGCACTCACGTTATCCAAGTTGTTCTGCTGCTGCCGCCGCCTTCCAGCAATCAACGCCATCTTCGCTATCCGCCTCCACCGCCCTGGCTTCAGTTAACCGTTGCCGCGGCCTGGGCGTCAGCTGACCAGACGCAGGCCCCACCGCCCCGCCCTAGCTCACCGTTGGCGTCCCCGCCTGCGATTGGGTCCGAGCCGCGCAGCAGTGCCGGCCCCGGGGCGGGGCCGTAGCCTGAGAGCCGCTGGTGCCCGGTCCTGTCTCTTNCGGGCGAGGTATCGGTTGTAGGCCCTACACGGGTCCGCTGCGCCGGCCGGGGCCCGGCCCGGCCTGGCCCAGCCCAGCCCAGCCCAGGCCCGGCCCAGGCCAGGTTAACGCCAGGTTAACTCGGGCCGCGCTTCTTGCCTAGGGGATGAGGACTTCACACCTCAGGAGAGGTGGGAGTGAGACGGGTAAGAGAGCAGCGGGGGCCCAAACGTGTCTCCCCCCACGCAGCACGCCCTGGAGTGCCGCGCTCTCCCTTGGCAAGGCTGGGTCAAGTTGAGTCAGTAGCCCAGGACTGAATTTAAAAAGGTGGCTAGTCAATGCAGGCCCAGGGCTGGTGTCCCTGCCAGGCAGGTAGCTCAGGTGGTATCGTGGTGACAGGAAGGTAAGAAAGAGCAAACAGCAGCAGGTGCTTAGTGAAAAAGTGTGGGGATGAAGGCAGTGTAACGTTGCTCTCAGCTTGCTGTTCAAGTATATTTCTGTTTTCAGCAATTTGTCTTGCAAAGGCTTCTTGAGGCAGTGACAGAGTATGTTCACTTATTGGATCTCCATTAACATTTCTGGGAAGTTTTTGCACGCACAAGGCACATAATAACTCATTTAAGATATCTCTGGCCCAGTTGTATATTTTGTGAAGAAACAAATTTCTTTAAAATCTTGCCACTGCTAATCTCATAACCTCTTGTTCTTGAGAGAGTCTGCGGCCACCCATGCAACTCAGTTTATGGTCTTTCTACTCCTTGACACCCTTTTGTATGCCAAATACTCCTTCACCACTTTAGTTACTCCTTGGTAATCTTTGTTAGTTTATGTGACACTTTCCAGCTAGATTATTTTGAAATGGGAAGGGCTGGAATGGTGGTCAAGCATGTGCATAGCATGAGTTTACAAAGCAGCATATTTATTATCTGTTGTGTGCTGCACTTGTCTGCTAATGTTTTTAACCTTCTGTTTGCTTTATGAGACCATCCCTGAGCCTTCAGCTGATGTTAGTGAGGACACTGAGGAGGATCAAGGCTGTAAGAAGGGCTTGAAATACAGCAAAATAGCATCATCTCCAGCTTGGAATTGTTAGCTGTGTACCATATAAGAGATGCCAGGTCTGTCACCCTGAAGGACTGGTGTGGCTCTACATCTCAGGAAAGAATGCAGAAGCACCAGAAGAGAAAATCTGCTATTGAGATATGGGCTTCTTCAGGTTGTCCCAAATTTTTATCCCTAACTCTGTGACTTCTCTTGAATAATAGAAAAATACCCAGCTGAAAACTGCTACCCAGAGATCAGTGGACAACACACAGATTAATATAATCAAAGTATTGCTGTTTATTGAGAGTAGCAGTATCCCTTTTATACACAGTCAGGCTGATAACATAATATAAGCATCTTGCTGACTGGTACAGCACATTCTTCATATGCCACAGGGCACTATCTAACTGGTTAAATACAACTGTTTATGTGTTGTCTATGAGATGCTTTCCCATCTTGTTATTCTTCTCTTCTGCTGCCAATTCCCTTATCTTTTGCCTGTAGCTGATCTTTTAATAACCTTGCAGCTGGGTCTCAAGGCCCTTAGCTCACTCTGGCTAATGCTAAGTAGTGAGGATTGCTCACGTCCACTTTCTTCCAAAAACTCTCCAACAACTGTCTTCCAATTTTTCAAGAATATTTTTGTTCCTATTGTATTATAAAACCATTGCAATTGACAAACTTTTACTTGAACTATATAAAGGGAAATGCAGAGCTGTTTCTGTGAATATTTGCAGTTGCAGTATGTACTATCTATGGTAATTTTAAATGAAAAAGAGGAATATTTGAGATAATTTGCCAAAATAAAAATACTGATATTAAAATAAAGATAGGTAATGCAATTTAAAGGAAAAGTAACATTTCCCCTCCTACAGTTCTTTTTCTGTTTTCTAAGTATTTTGTCTGAAAATCATAAAATATACATGTCAAAAACTAGCTTTCCGAAACTAACTTCCTCGGCTGTATGGTTAAGTATGAGCATTTTGATAAGATAGTCTTTTGAATATTTTGGATTTTGAGGATAGCTATTTTTTCCCTGATATATTAGTCAGGATCACATTGTTCTTCTTTTGCATAGAAAAATTTTCAACAGCATCTGCTTGTACCATAATTACAGGACTGAACCTTTTCATACTTTTATCTTTGACTTAAATTTCCTCTTTTTTTATTGTTGTTTTTATTTGAGTCCAGTTGTACTAGACATTCTGCGTAGTTAAGTGTACTGACGCTGGACTCTTTTCCTAATCTTTACAATGAGTTTGTAATACCTTCTAGTCTTTCTTACACACACACAAGAAAGATTATTCCAAATGAGGATTTACGAGGTTTCTTGAATAGCATCATGATATGCTTTTTACTTTCTATGAACAATCTGTCAGTACTAAATTATATGCACTAGCTACACCTGTGTGGCTGTTATTGTTATGACTCCCTGAATGTAATATTTTAATGTGTTTGATTTCATTGCCCTTTTGTACAATAAAACATTTTCTTCTTATAGGGGAACTATACTCCTCTTGCTCCTTCCCAGTCTACAGTATGCTTCATTTTCATTGAACGCCCCTCATGTGCTGTAGAATCTGCAAATACTGGTAGTCAAATCTTATTTCTATGCACATGAAACAAAATATATTCAGATTAATTCTTTCAGCTTTTCACAGTGTAAATTCCTCCCAATTACTCTTCTTAGGTAAGCTCACTATATGCATGACTACATGGAAATGGTTGAGTTTACCTATTCTTTTGCCATAGGCCAATCACAGGTAAGAAGAACTACTGAAATTAATAGAATTTCTCTGTATAGTTGTGCATCCAGTAAGCACTAGATGGCACTATAGCAATTGTTTAAATGTAATGTTAATTATCTGTTCCTGACTTCTCAAAGATCTATGTAGGAGTTGATTGAAGTGGTTGGGACTACCTTACAATATTGTTGTTAGATGTAATTATGACAGAGAAGTACATTGACTTTGAGGGACTTGCACTGATAGGTATTGTACTACAGCTTATGGTTACTATCTATAATGAAAACTACTTTTGCTTCCCTTTTCCAGAAAATGTTTTGACCGAATATAGGAATAATTTTAGGAGGTGAAATGACCAGGAAAAGCCTCCTATGACAGGCTACTCTGACTCCTGTAAATAAATGTATTTATTTATTTATTTGGCTGTCCATAAAACCCATACAGAATTTACTTGCAGTAAGATACTGCTCTGTGTTAAAGGGTGAACTTCATCTTCATGTTTTCCTGCAGTGTAGTGGGATGGTCCATCTTTCCCCAAGAAATCCCTGCTACAGGTTTCTGCTGCTACCTTTGTATAATGTCTAAGCCATCGAATAGCTAAAAAGGGAAATCTCATCATTTTTGATGGGTTTTCTGATGGTTCAGTGAATGGAACCCACTCAATATAGAGACTATTGCCAGTGCTCAGCTAGCAACACAAGAAAGTAGGAGCTGGTTCACCTCTTTCACAGTCATCTCAAGGACACACCATATATGAAACCTCTGCAGAACTGGGCCTCAGATGTGATCATCAAGGTCTCTACTTTGCATTTTAGTAATTTGCATGACCTACACTTGCTTCCATTTGTAATACTTGCTTGAACTACGACTCCCTTTTTCTGTGGCACTAAAATGAACTTGTAATCTATAGGAACAGTGCACTGCTCAGCAGTGTAAGGGATCTGACCTCTCCATTGAGCGGAACTCAGAAAATCCACACTATTTGCTTTTTACTTAGGCCTTCTTTGACAAGACTAGGATTGGCATATTTAAAGCCTGTTTACTATGTGCCAATATCAAATCTTTTGGGGAATTACACCATGCCTAGTTTTGAACACTGAACAGCAGGTTCCTGGTTACTTGGTTTCACTATTATATTAGCTCCATGAACATTATGTATCATTCCTAGTGCTCCAGCAATTGCTTACAGAGAATAGTGATGGAAAAGACTAAGTAGTTTTATCCATGCTTAATTGGATGTAACTGATTTTAGTCACAGTCATATTTAGTTTTGATACCAGCTGCTTTGCTATTCCTTATTTCACATTCCCAATTTACATGTCTTATTTTTTCTCTCCGCCTACTCTCCAGCACATATTCCCCTGCAATCTGGTGCCTTTCTCAGTCTGTTGCAATTACTTTGTTGCTTTTCCTTTTCACATTACTTTTCAGTGCAATTCTCAGCTGCATTCATGTCCTTAGCTCATTGGTTCTGTGAAACTTTAAACATTTCAGTCTTGTGGGGAGAGGGGAAGTCCCTGA
This sequence comes from Florisuga fusca, assembly GCA_038090715.1. NCBI lineage: Eukaryota > Metazoa > Chordata > Aves > Apodiformes > Trochilidae > Florisuga > Florisuga fusca. The sequence continues at coordinate 14,182,675 of JAAWXA010000023.1, forward strand.
CACTAGAATAAGGCTTTTAAGATTAGTTAATGCTGGATTAACAGTTATATTAATGCTTAGACAAAATAATGCTGTAATAGCTAATGTTTGTGTTGACCTCAGTTCCTCTTGTGATTTCTACATAGGACCTTGTGGATATATTGAGATACAAGGGCCTTGGTTGTGGACAAGTTTGTTGCTGGATGGTAATGGAAATGCACAGCAAAAAATGGATTTTGGAAAAAACACATTTTGGAAAAAAAACCATACTTATTTTTTCACAAATTTTATACATAATCACCCACAACTAAATTCAGCAAGATACAAATGTAGTGAATAATCTAACAAAATGAGGAAGGACCTTGCTTTTCCATTTGAAGCAAAGCAACAGCAGTACAGAGGGGTACTTCAGTTTTCACTTTGAGCCTGTTTCTTTTTCCTTTGTCATTAAAAGTATCACAGTCTTAGCAGCATTTTCTCATAAGCATTCTGCCAAAATCATTAAGAAGCTATGGATTCTGTTATTTTAAACAAGAGTAAATGTTCTTACAAATATATTTTTTATCCTTTTTGGAGAGGTCTTACTAACCTGCCTTTGTCAATTAAAAATAGTAGTAAGAATTTATTTCAGTGTTCTCTCTGTGGCTAAAACTAGTACAGATTTCTTCTAATGTGACCATGTCCATATGGTGTGTGATCCCCTAAAGATGTTTATAAGGAACCTCATATGCATGCAGTTACGCTGACTTTTACCAGGACTGCTTATTCCACTTGCAGACTGTGTACCCTATGGAGCCATCTTGCTAGAAAGTAAAGCGTTTTCAGTGTATGTACTTTGCAGAGGTATGGTATCAGTATTTCTACATCAGTAAAGTACTTCTGGTGTCAATATATGTGAAGAAACATGCAGTTGTTAGGAAGCCTCAGAGTTCCTTTGGAACTCTCCAAGAGGGAAAGGACCACAATTTGTTATAGGGGCAGGCCTAAACACAACAGGGGTTCCTCTTAGTAAATGCAGTGATTTGAACTGCTGCAACAAAAATGGCAGCTGTTTCAATCAGAGTTAAGAAACGCAGCTTTCTCCTTTCAAAACTGTATATATATACCCACATACATATATACACCGATTTTTCCTGAAAAAGTACTTTCTAAATAGAGGTATTGGATCAAGCAGAATCCCATAAAAATAAAAATGTTGTATTTAAAGGATGTGTTTTCTCATGGTTAGACATTCAAATTATTTAGTCATAGCCATGTAATGTATTTGGGATGTAATAAATTTTGTATCATCTGTTCACGATTCAGAATTACTGAATTACAAAGACATAATTTTAGGGAAAAAATAGAACCATTCCCTATTTGTGTTTCTTTTTGATGTTCTGCAACACAGAAGTTACTTCAACTAAAATTAAACATTTGGCTCAAAAGCCAAAACCACACTGCAAAAAACTGAGAGAAGTCACAAGTTGGAATTGCTTGGTGTTCATTTAAGAATGAACTTTACTAAGCAGTTCTGCCATGTCGACAAGGAGGAGAATCTGCAGCTGCCTCCATGCTTATAGGATCTATGTGAGTAATACACAAAACCCTTCATCAGCTTCTGGACAAGTTTACAATGACTTCATAGTCTAATGTGGACCCTAAAGCAAAGCGTAGTCTGTTACTAGTAGGACTCACTTAGGCCTTGAGGATCACCTAGGATCCTCATCTTACAAAATAACATACAGGAGTTTACTTGGGGGTACAGAAAGCTGAAAATATGATGTGGCAGTCATAAGCAACTCTCTGATCTACCCAGGCCAGACCTGCTTGTGAACTTAGAACTCACTGATGGTATGACACATGGAGCTAGATGGATTTCAAACCTCAATTTCAGAGCACATTATTGCTAGGTGGCCTCTTTGGAGGGGGCAAGCAGGTTTTGTTGTGTCTTTCAAATCTTTAACAAGTACCTTGTCTTCTCCAACACAACCCAGAGGTAAATCTAGTTCTCTCTCAAGAGACAGATTCAGCAGTTACGAAGCACAGACTACATAAAACCAGGTGCTGCCAATTGTGATTACTTAACTCACAAAACCCTCCAATGGAAAGCCATTGAAAAAATTTTGAAGTGTCCCCAGATCAACCATCACAGCATAGCAAATGAGGGTTGGTAAACTGAGAAAATTAAACCAGCATTTTCCAAGTGAGGAATATGTAAGAGACTAGCAAATATGAAATAATAAATTAAAATACATTTAGTTGTAATATCCTGTGATTTAATTAGATGCATTGATGAAGGCCTTATGTATCCATCTCTTCACCCAAAATGCTCCTGCCATTTTCTGTTTTGCATTCTACTTAAAATTTGTTGTCCTCAAACTCTTCTCACTATAAGAAAAATAGGTTTGGTCAGTTAGTGAGAGTCTTATTAGTTTTAGCTTTGTCAATGTCAAATATCTTGTGAAGAAGCATTTTATTTTTACAGACACTAAAATAGCCAACTTGTGTTGAGCTTGGTAAGTGCATCTTCTACTACACACAATATTCTGATATTTAGAAGTACCTAGCAGGGGTTAAAGTACAGTAAATTGCTCTGGAATGTCCCAAGCCAGAAGTTGCTATATGTAGCATCCTTCATTACTGTTTGAATTGGTGTTGCTTGGAAAGGTGTGTGTTTGAAAAAGATTCCTGTCTTGCCTGTTTGGTTTTTTTGCTGTCACTCAACCATTAAAACAGAACTGAAGTACTTAATGCTCAGCATTAGTGATGTTTGCGATTGTATGACTGCCGACAGGAGGGCACCTGAGCTGAGCGGCACTGCCTCAAACGAAAAGTCCTTTGCTGGACTGCCTCAAAGGAAAGCTGGTGAGATACGGCAGGTCACCGGAAACCCAAGGGCCGGCGCTGCAGCCACTGCCCACCTCCTCCGCCCCGGGGTAGTTTTGGGCCCGGCTTTGGCCCCTTCTTTGGGTGCTGACACCTGCGCCAGACAGTGCCAGGCCGGATCCTGCGGCCGCCCCCCGCGGGAGTGGACCTGAGCACAGGGGAGACCAATGACCCCATTTTGCTTTTTGTTTGTTTGTTTGTTTTTCCCCTCAAAATAAAAAAGAAACAGAGCACCTCTCTGTCCCCACACGCGTGCCCCAAGCCTTCCTCCCCGGTGCAGAGGACACCTTGACGTGCGCATTTTGAGGGACAGCTCAGGAGTACTGCACCTGGCAGGGGTGGTTTGGTTGTCCCAGGACCGAGAAGGATATTTAATCCATGCTCATGCCCTCGAAGGATACGCTTCACCCAGCAAAAGCGAACAGCACCGACTCGTCCTTATCTTCTCAAAGGAAAATGACGACCAGCCGCTCGGATGGGGCTGCGCCACTGGGATGCAAAATCCCCATCCACAGACCCAGTAACGGCCTGAGCAGCGCCCAGCCGAGAGGCTCTGCCGTGGAGCAGACCGAGGCGCCTGGTGCCGTTGGGCCGTCGGCCCCTCCTGAGGTGCGTCCGCCTCCCGCGCCTGCGCGCAGCGGCCCGGCCCCGCCAACGCCCTCCCGCAGGCGGGAACCCGGAAGTGGGCAGTGCTGGCGGCTGCGCGCAGGCGCGGGAGGCGGACGCACCTCAGGAGGGGCCGACGGTCCAACGGCACCAGGCGCCTCGGTCTGCTCCACGGCAGAGCCTCTCGGCTGGGCGCTGCTCAGGCCGTTACTGNAGCAGCCGGCCCGCCGCCTTCCAGCTTGCGGGTACGGGCGTTTTTCTGGTTTTTTTGGTTTTGTTGTGTTTTTTTTTTTTTCCCCCTCCTCCCCCTCATTCCTTCTGCTTCCTCCATATGTGGTCCCAAATTGCTCCCTTTTTGAGTCAGCAGTCATGTTCATCACACTGTCGGTGTTCTGGTTATTTTGTTAAGCATCTTTTTTAGAAGCGGTGTGCTAGGTGACCCACGTATTTACAGTTGTGCTTCATTTGGGTTCATATGGTGATTTCTGTGCTACACTTCAGCGTAGTTTCCTCCCGTGCCTTCAGGAGGTCGTGTTGTCAGGCACGTTGTGGTGAGGCTCTCAGAACAAGCTAGAGGGAAGCAATTGCAGACAGCCTTGGCCCAACTGGTGAAATGGTAAGAGAGGCTCCAGTAACTTAAGGCAGGCTAGGTGTTCTCAAAATAGAAGGCATTATGTGGCTGACAGTTTTGTAAGGCTTCATTACCTTAAAACGAAGCCATCCTTTGTGACAAAAAAAAGCTAAACTGCAGCAAATGAATCTATGCTCCTCCATCTCTCCAGTTTGTTTGGCAGCTCTTCAGAGGCAACCCTGGCCCATTTTTTCTTCATCTCATATCTATATGTGATGTGTATATAGTCTGTATACAGATGTGTTTGCATCAGTATCTAATGCACTGATCTGGGATGTTAAAATCTGCCATAGAAGAAGTGTTCTTATCTTAGACTTGGTAAGTCACTGGTATGATTAGAAGCTGGGTAACTTCCTTGCAGTTAGTCTTTGGTGTTTTAAATGTGTCTTGATGTTACTGATTTCTGTGTGTATTTTTTCTGAATGCTGATCACTACCATTTTCAAAATTGAACATGAAACTAAATTCATAACTGTTTTACTGTAAGCAGGTAGTAATTTGAAATTTGTAAATGGACCTCACTTTATTTACGAACATTTTACGTTTTCTTTTTCCATTCCTTTGTTGCTTGATGCAGTTATGGTCCAAAATCTTGTAGCTAGATAGTTTGTGAATCATGGAAAGTAGACCCAATTATATTGTTTTACATGGTGTTGCATTGCATAGAACGTAGAGTTTTAGGTTAAAGTCTTAAAGTATTGAATTTTTCTTTTAAGCTTCTTTAGATATGCCCAAGCTAAACGTTTTAGGTATGGCAGAAGAAAGGCTGGAGTTATGAGAGTCAGTGCAAACATTCATTTTGACTCTTCTTGCCTAAAGCAAGTAAGGCTGAGTTTTAATTTGAAATCCGATCACTGATATACCAGGACCAGTTGTCCCACTAAGTGACTTTGCTCAGGGGTTCAGGAATAAGGTTACAATAGTGTGGGTGAAAACATCACTGATGCTGAGCATTTTCTTAGTATTTCAGCAATGTAGTGTATGATTGTAAACATGAAACTTGTTGGCTTGGTGTGAAAAATGCACTTGCTGTTTGGACAATCCTAGTGACCAAGTGGTGTACATAATCACTTTTCTACAGAAGTTAGTGTCTGTAGAATGTGGGTACTTAGAGAAAGATGAAGCTAATGATTTTTTTTTTCTTTTGCTATTTTTGGGTAGGTTGTTTCAAGAGTTAGAAAGAGCTTGGTGACTTGTTTTTCAAAGTATTGGGAGGATTTGATGGAAACTACCCAGTTTTTCTCATACTTGTCTGTATCTTATGCTACTGATAGGGAGAGTCTGGACAAGTATGGTGTAGTGATCTTCCTCTTGGACATGAACGGGGAGGTGTATGAACCAGTAAGGGAGGTCCTGGTGGAAGGGCAGAGAGTGGCTCTTGTCTCAGAGGTGCTGGAGTCATTGAGAGACCAGGGTGATGCATTCTGCCATTGATATGTACAGGAACCAGGCTGGAAGTTTGTTCCCAAATTTCTGTTTCTGCCCTTGCTTCAGGGCTTATTGGAAATATTCTAGGGCATGCATTTTTTTTCCTTAGTGGAGGTTGTTGTTAGCCCTGAGTGCCTATCCTTCCTAATGCTGGTCACCAATTCATTGCTTCATTGTGAATTGTAGCTACTTCTCCACACTTGGTAATAGGGAAGCCAAAATTGCTTGGATTAAAGAATAAGTTGAAGAGCAAATCTCTCCAAAATGAAGATGGAGAAAATAAGACTGGTAGAACTGAAGGCTAGGTGAAGTATTAACTCTCATCTCTTTTTTTTCCTGTTTCTTTCCAGATGTACCAAACTTTGCCATCAGAAGCCCCTGGATCTGAAAGATGATAACACTGAAATTCACTGTCCTGTTACAGTAAATCCATGGCACATGAAGAAAGCTTTTAAAGTTATGAATGAATTAAGAAGGTATTACTTCACTGTATACATCTTTCTGGATTCCATAATATATTTTAATTTAATTTGTATTTAATAAGTTAATAATAGTAGTTTGTGTATGAAGAACGTGCAATTCCTGAAATGTAGCTGATGAGAAGGATTAAATATACAATGAAGCGATAACTGAACTAGTCATGTGATGATAGCTGTAGTGTGTGCAGTATGTTGTTGCCCCTCATAAGTTATTCAAAACTAGGTTTATGAGGATTGAAACATAGAGGTTGTATTTAAGAAGTTACAGCTACTCATCCTGTCTTTTATGTAGTTGTTCCTGGGTAGATGAAAAGTAACTCTTCAGGTGAGCCTGAGGCTGTTTGTATGCCTATGGTTAATTTTTGTGGTAGGCTGTGAACTGGAAAAATATCAAAATTTTATGGTATGGAGACATAGGTCACAGTCTAACAAATGTAAGCCAACTGTCAGTGTGTTTCTTTTCTTAGTAATCTTTTTCTTGACCCCTGGGAGAAACTGATGAGCTCCTAAATCAAACATTGAAAGTAACTTTATTGAGAAAAGTTTTGTAAGACCTTGAGTAGTACTGTCATCAGATTCAGCAAAACCAGGAGACTGGTGCTGATGTGGTTCTTAGCAGCTGTATTGTCCTATTTTCTACATATGAGTATCTGAGATGGTATTGAAAACTGTGACAGCTAGTAATTAGAGCTCACACCTAGTTAGGACTGGTAACTATCACTGACAGCAATTCAGCTTTATAACTAAGAGCAACACTAGATAAATTAAATAAAACACTTATTTAGTACAGACTATAGCAGAGGTTGTGAAAACCATGTAGTCCTTTGTTATTCCCATACAAGATTAGAAACTGCAGATGCTTCACATGAAAAAAACACAGCAACTGATACCCTCTTTGGGTGTTCCTGTGCCTTTCATCTTCGCTGTTCTGTAAGAGTAAATCTTTAGTACTGTGGCAGATGCTATGATCAAATCAGTGTATTTATCTGGCTGTGACAGTTTTCTGGGTACTGGAAAACCGAAGAAAATAGTATGTTGACTAGAAGTGACTGAAGTCCATCTCAAAGGCTTCCATAGTCTGAAGATAATAAAATAAGAGCAGAGACTATTTTACTTGTATGTTAACAGCATAGTTACCTTATGCTGGAGGAACTGATACGTCTTGCTTCACCTTACTTAGGCCTGTGGCTTTTTCAAGGATAATCAGTAATCAGATTCAGTGTCTCAAGGAGTGCAATAGAGCCTGGGTAGAGCCAATAGCCATGACTTCTGAAGGATGGGCAAGAGTTTAAATGAAGGAACAGTTTCCCAGAATGACTCTTACAACAGTTTCAGAAGTCAGAAACCTTACCTGCATTTTGTGTGTTGCAAGTAAAAGATATGTGATTTTTCCAGCAGGGTGCATTGTTGAAGGCTGTGGATTATTTTCAGAACATACTTTAGTTTCCATGGTTACTTAAATGTGAATTGCTGCAGAAGCAATTTGAGCAATTTTATCTTACATGCATAAATAGTTAAAGCTGGAACAGAAGCAGCACCTCGCAAACGTTAACTGTAGTTATTATTTAATAAGGTAGTTGATGCAGAAATATTTACTATTTAAGCTGAGTACAGCTTTTAAAATGGTAAGTGCTAATTAGATAATAAACGGTACTATTTACATTTATTACTTTGAAAGAATCAAGTGAAATATTGTAAAAATGTTTCAGACTTTATTAGTCTAAAGGAAGACCTAATATTAATCAAGGTTATGATATTTTAAAATTTTGTTGACTACATTTTAAAAGTGGTTTCTATCACTTTTTTTTCATTGGTGTAGCACAAGCAGGTATTTGCCAGATGTGTACTCTCCAGAAAGCAGATAACTAGTGAAGAAATTATCTGCTTAAGAATCTAAAATAGATTGCTTTTGGAATGATTAAGTGTGTGAGTTGATATTTTGGCTGTTATCAAGTTGCATGGTTCCATTAGCTCATAAGAGGGGTTTTCTGTGCCTTCAATTTTCGATAAATTTGCGTAATTTTGTCCTTGCTAGTTTTTGTAATTTCATTACTCACCATCACCTCAGCACTGAATCAGAGAGATCACTAGGATAGCTAGTTAGTTCTTAATATATGAAGAAATTACCCTATGATACCTATCTTTCCTTTTTATTATAATTTGCTTTTAACATGATGGCATTTTACCTTATTTATATTTGTTAAAATCCTCATTCTTACAAACCATACTTTACCAAAGTCTTTTGAAGATGACCTTTCTCTGGATAAACCAGTGAAGAATAACCTGCAAGCTGGTAAACAGTTACTGTTCTTAAATCTGTAATTTTGCCCTCCTCATTCCTCATTTTCTCATTTCCTTTGCTAAGATGAGGTACACCCCATGTCTGTGTTCATTCCATCACTCTGTCCAAGCAGATTAGTACAATATCACATAGGAAAGCAAGCTTTTCCAAGACAAATTGGCATGCCTTTGTGAGATGAAGGTGCTTAATTGCTGTGGAAGCCACAAGATGCTTGCAGCAGAGTACATCACTAAGTTTATAAGTTTGTTTCTTTATTTAGTAGTCTACTTAGCTTGACAGCTTTGTAGAAGTGCACAGCACATTCATTCACCAAATGCAGTTCTGGACCAGAGACGTATCCAGACAATCTTAAAGTTACTATGTCTATCTATGCGTAATGTAATTTACCTGGAGTTTTAAGCTGATGTAATTCCGTCGCTTCCGGCTTTATTGTTATCTCTGGTATTTCTATGCAGTTAAATATAAAACCTTTTGTTCCTCTTGTTTGAATAAATGCAAGTGTCTGAAAAAGATGGGTATCTGATGACTTCCTATGTAGCTTTGTGTTCCTTTTTTTGTTTAAATCCAATGGTTCTTTTCAAGCACCTCTGAACTGTGTTTTTCATCTGGGTATGGCCGTTGCCTTACATTATACTTCCCTTTTTATAATAAACATATTGCAGGGTAAATTTATGAGTTTTAGATATTTTCTATAGGTATTAAGAGCTGAAAGGGGAAAAATACTCTAATTCCAGAGTAGCAATATGGCCCCAGAGGTTAGTTATGGCCACCAAAATTTCTGGTTTGTGACCTCCACAGGGTCACCTTACTTGAGGCTGTGCTCAAATAAGTTGTATGATTGCAGAGGCTGAGAGATTCACGAAGTTTTCTTTGGACTGAGGTTGAATATTGTTCGGTTTTGTTTTGTTGTTGTTTTCACTCTTCTCTCCATCTAGAAAATTTGATTTATAAAGAATACATGCTGTGGTGGGTTTAACTGGAAGGGGTATATCCATTAGCTATAAACTGTATTTGAAACAGCTGTTGTAGGAATGATTATAAGTAAGATGTTACTTTATCACAACAGAGAGGGAGGAAATTTGTCTTACAAATTTACTTGTCCAGTTACAAAGGACAAGAATGCAAATGGATCTAATGAAGCTGAAGGCAAGATATGCAGTTAATCATAATAAACTGTCAACTGGTCAGAGTGGAAAAAATAGTTACTATTGTGTGCACAGGCTGTGTATGAAAAATCCTTCAAAAACGATAAATATACCTATGTTTGAGTAGAGATTTTGCACAATTAGGTACATATGAGCTTCCAGTACGATGTGACACCAGCATTACAACTGAAGTTTGGATTCTCTGTTATCTGTAAAGTCTTAATTTCTTGCATCAATTTTTTTAGGGTTTGTCTGTATCAAATTATGTTTATTATCACCGTTATTCAAAGAGGCCCAGACTTCCAGTGAGGTTTATAAATTGGGCTGATACAAAGTTTGGTTATTCAGTGCAGAAGACTACTGCGCAAGAAATCATACTTTGGTTGTTTGATTTTTAGAAAGTTAGGTCTAGCCAAGTGCTATCTGTTATCCAGATGAGTAACAGCCATGTGGTTGTGCATTTGAAAACAATGCTTCACAAACGTTTTCTGCCTGCCTCTTTTGAGGGCATGAGAAAAGGAATTGTGTGTGATGATATATGCTTTTCTGTTGTAGTTCACTTATGTGAAATTGCCTTCTCTGATATTTTTAAATAGTCAGAACTTGCTGTGTGATGTGACGATAGTAGCTGAAGACATGGAAATTGCAGCGCATAGAGTTGTGCTAGCCGCCTGCAGCCCCTACTTCCATGCCATGTTTACAGGTACCAAATGTTTCAATACTTACTATGTTCTAGTCCAATGCAGCTATATAAAGCACAAAATTAAATGGCTTTTGCTTTCTATGATTTAATTTTTACATAAGCCAATAGGAACATTAGGGTTTCTTAATGAATTTTTTTGCTGTCTAAGGACAGACTGTTTTTTCCTTGCTAGCATGATGAATGCTTTAAAAAGTGTCCTTCATTTAAACAAATGTATATGTTAAGGAAGCCATTCATAGTAGATTTCTTTTACCCTTTAAGGCTCTAGTAATCTCACTTGTCCAAAAGAAAGTTAAAATGACTTGCATGTGGATTTTTGAGCAAATTGTCCTTTAATGACTACTGGTCCTCAGACATTGAGTACTTCAGGCTGTTAGTAGATAATGAAAGCTTTCTGTGGCTTTGGCAGCCTATAGCTGGAGTGCATGGGGTTTTTTGTTTGTTTTTTGTTGGTTTTTTTTAGTGTAATTCTCTGTGACAGATAAACTACATCATTGCCACAACTTCTCTGTGTGGGTTTGATTCTGCTTCTGCTGTCTCTGTGCTGGCCAACTTACTGCTTTGCTGCTATAGCAAGAATGCTAAAGGCCTGAAAGTCTCAGACAGGTTCGGGTTCATAGGAGCCTCTAGCTCGATTCCTCTGCTGTGGGTTTAATTCCATAATGGTTAGAAATCACATTGAAATACTGTGGATTTCAGAGTTGAAGTGAGAACGCTACTAAGTGCACATTAACATTAATTTCTAAAGTTTTATCTGTTCTTTCTCAAATCTTATGCTAGTTTGGTAGTTAATGTTGACTATCTGAAATTAAAAGATTTCTCTGCAACATATTACTTCTGACTGCCAGCTCAGGTGGAGGCAGAAGTGTGATCCCTAGCCTGCCAGTATAAAAGCTAATTGGAGTTTTAGTAACTTTAATTATATGCAACTGGGAGATTGAGGAAATTTGAAATACTGTTGTATCCTGGAGAAGCAGTTGATTATTCTTGATTTTATATGCAAATATTTTGACACAACCAGAGCTAGAAGAGGAGTCGCTACAAGCAGCAGCAGCAGTGCTTAAATTTATGTGTAAAATTAAATCTGTTTCTTCAGTAGTTACTCAAGTTTGCATTTGTGATTGAGGCAAACATTCCAGGTGACTAATGCATTCTTTCTTAATTTTTACTGCTTTCTTTAAAGTTAAAATGAAAAAAGCTGCTTCCACACATCCTTTTTATTACCTTAGCAACAGAGAAACACAAGCCTCTTACATTAGTACTGTATTAAATGACTATCATATTGAAAATATTTTTTGCTCAGAGTGTAAGTTTTATACTATGTTCTCTGTGGCACACAAGACGTTTCTGATTGCCCCAACTACCCTTTCCATGGAGAAGTTTATGACTCATTAGGAGTGCCAGTGCAGCAGTGTCTGTGGCTGCTGTCCAGATGGAATGGCTGAAATCTTGGTCCTTCCCTTGCTTCCCTTTGAAAATTTTTTGCTTGCTTTGTTTTTAAATGTAGGTTAACCCTGACTGTGGGAAGTGGGAACACTTACCCGAAAAGGGGGTAGGAAGCCTTTCACCCGTGCATCTGTGGCAAGGTTTGTGTAGCTAGTGAATCGAATTGGTAGGAGTTGAAATAGAATTCAGCTGTGGCTTCATGATTTATTAATAGATTTTATACTACTATCATAGGCTGCTTTCAGCAAGGCCCATCTGTGATGTTGATGCATTTCAATTATTCCCACAGAAAAAAATCCAAAGTTCATCATAATTGTTATCTCTATGAACTCTGCAATTCACATTTCTCAGGTGGATTTGTATTGTTATCTGGTAATTTTCAAGTTCAAATCAGCAGGTTTGGTCCCTTAAACAGCTTCCACCAAATGGAAAAGTATCTTCCTCCACTGTGAATAAAGCTGTGATTCGAAAGACAGCAAGAAAATTGCACTTTTATGTTTCAGGGTTATTTCTTGACTAAAAATTAGAAATTCACATTTGGACACATGTTTGCAGGTTACTTCTGTTGTTCTTCGACTCCTTAGATACTGACTGCTGTTCAGTACAGGGTACTGTGTTAACTGAGATATAACCATCTGCCTGGGGTTTTCCTGTTTTCATTTGTTGCAGTGGTGAAAGTCACCCCATTAAATACCAAGAAAGAAAAAGTTGCTACCTTTTGAAGTTAGTTATAAGTAGAGAGCAAAATAAAAATTAAACATCTGTGACTTTGCTACCAGGAATGATTCTTCTTTTTGTATACATTGAAATTCTTCAGAAATGCATATCATGATCTGAATTTAAATGTATTTCGTGATTAGAGGAAAGGATTAGAAAACAGTGAAGTGGCTGTAGGAGCTGACTTGGGACAAGGTTTAATTTTCTCATCTTCCAAGGCAGTCACCTTTAAGGAATTACCTGCTGTATTAGCTTCAACTCTCCATTTGTAAAATTCTGTTCGCGTTTGTTGTGGGTTTTTTTTGTTTGTTTCAGTTTTATAAACAAAAACCCAAAACAAACAAACATTTTAAATAAATAACAAAACGAAAAAAGAAAAGCTACCCTTACATTACTTTGTGAGAAACCATCTTAGCTTTTTAGATAACATTTTAGTAATTTTAATTCAGCTAGTTCTCTGCTGCTCCTGTTGAGGTGGTTGGATCAGCTCAGTGCTTTCCTTTCTTTTTGCAATATGCTTTGCTGCCACCACCAACTGAGTGGCGATATGGAGGTGCAGCTTCCCAGTCACAAACTGAGTTCTTCAGCACCTTGAATTTTAGCCTGAGACTGCCTAGCGTGTGACTCTGGTTTCCTGCAAAGATCTGTCAAGCAAGTCTGGACCACAAGATGACTGATCTTGAATTGCAGTAAGACTGCATGTCCATTCAGCATGAAAGGCAGAAGCAAGTCTCTGGTTTTGCATTTGTTTATTGTGTATTCTGGGCTCTTGTTAAACAGAGAAGATGTCTATCCAAGGTTCTAGAAGCCCTGACACAAAATCTGAAAACAAACCTAATGTGCTTGCAGAATATCAAACTGCTCTCCCACACACAATTTTCCCAAAGGACCACCTCCACAGCAGCTTGCATAATAAATAACTTGCAGCATGATCAATAGGTTTAAACTGTGTCAAACTAGAAGTAGAAACTTGAAATACAGTGCCTGTTGCAACCATCCTTAACCATCCTTCAAAGGTATAGGGATATGTTTCAGAAAAGTGGGTGAAAAAAAATTCTGCAGGGGCTGGGGGCTAGGTTGTGCTGGTTTTGAAGTAGTTCATCATCATTGCTTTCTGGAATGCAACCTATGATGCTATTAAGTAGCACAATGTTGCTATAGATGGTCTTCTGTACTTCCTGCCACTTTAAGGGTCATTTTAAAATGCCATGCTTTACCTGTTAGCTGGGAAAAAAAAAATAAAATGGCATGAATAACAATGCATTTCTCGGCAATGATCACTTTGCCAAATGCACTGTGTGAAATGCATTGTTTGGCACCAGTCCTGGAGATCACAGGGTAGTAAAAAATAAAAATGTACTTCATAAGGAAATATTCACGATGATAAGCATCTTCTGATTCACTTCTCCATCCTGTCTGCTTCTGTTGTTACCTCATCAATATCCTTGTCTCTACAGGCTTAGGGGAGAGAAATAAGAAATCATCAAATATAGAAGCCTAATGAATCTACCCAGAGACTGGGTTATACTCTTCCAAAGCCAAAGCTCATGTACCTACATGTAACTACATAGCTGATATAGTTCAGTTTTGCTTCCCAGTGCAAGTCAATGCAAAAAGGGTTAAAAGTCTGAGATGACCAGATGTGTGGTTAGTAGTCATTGAGAAGGTTTTAATCATTACTTCAAAATCTTTCTAATTTTGGCAATTAGTTCAAATGTAAACAAAATGTTGCATTTTAAGAAACATAATATTTTAGAAGGTGGAAGCTATTTTGCAGGCCTTTCTATGAAAATCAGTTGTGACATATGGCTGATATGTCAGCCTCCACTAAATGAGATCCAACAAGTTTTCTCTTGCTTACCATTATATCTTAGTTTGATTTTTTAACTGTTATATCAGATATGTAATGGAGGTGAAATTGCTAAGGGAATAATAAGTAAGCAAGCCAATAAACATATGTTATTTTTTTTCTGTGGAGATAATTTTTTTTTTTTTTAAATAAAGTTACTCCAGACTACATTTGGTGTGTTCTTTGATTAAGAAGCTAATCTAGAATATTTAATAGCTTGCTTGTCCAGCAAAATGTTTTTGTATGCATTTGATTAGTCCTATTTAGGTCTAATAACAGTATTTTCCTTATATGGTACACTGGAGAAAATAGGTCACCTGCAGTAAGTGTTTTAACTCAGGGAGTGTTTGCATGATGGTAACAACAAAGTCTTGCTTTCTCACTGGAAGGAGGAAGGAAAGAATTGGAATTATTTTTATAAAAGCTGTTTTACTGTCACAACTGATACACAGGTTCTGCATCTGGCAAAAGCAATTACTCTTAAATTTTTACGTATTTGGTTAATTTCTATCTAATTTACTTGACTAAAACTATTTGTAGGTGAGATGAGTGAAAGTCGAGCAAAGAGAGTTCGAATAAAGGAAGTTGATGGCTGGACTCTAAGAATGCTTATTGACTATATTTACACTGCTGAAATTCAAGTTACGGAAGAAAATGTGCAGGTAAGAGAGAATGTTTTCTGCAACAGAAGAGATGTAATATATAGAGGAATGTATTTTGTCTGTGTGGTTCGACTCTGACGTGGGAAATCTCATGTGCAAATGAATGTTTTCAGACTTTGTGCTTCAAAAGCAAGTTGCTGTGCTGTTTAAATTCTGCTTAAATTCAAAGATTTTTGAAGTAAATGAAGAATCAGTTGACTTTAATGGGCTTTGCAACCAAACATTATGTAATATAATAGAATGGTCTACTCTGCCTAAAATTTAAGCTGTCAGCCACCTCTGTACCACCCCCTCTCTGATACTTCAGAGCAATTTACATAAACAAAGTAGGTTTGCTTCTAAATGTGAAACCATGTTGTCCAATTAAGCTGCTTTGTTTTTGGGGTTTTTTTTTCATGATAGTCTACAGAATAAATTATATTCTTCTGTTCTATCTCTGTACCTTGACGGTGGCCATTTGTGCAGAAGTTTTTAGGTGCTGCCGTTATATTGGGTTTCCTTTGGATTTTTTTTTTTTAATTAAATCAACTAATATCTAGCACGAAGGTTTTGCCCATCATACACAAACAGAGCTAATTAGTTTTTCTAATTGGCCATACCTTAAGCTGAAATTTCAATTAGAATAGAACAACCACAAGCTTAGAAAGCATAGTGTCCTGCCCTTAATATTTTCTAACCACAAATCCTGAAGATGGATTGGATAGATTTTCCTCTCCTCCTACAATCTTTTGAGATTCAGAATAGATTTTTGGCAAGTTTAAAACTAGTTGTGTAACAGGCTTCGTTTAATTTGTTTATATTCATTTCAATTATATTTATCTTGTTTTTCTTACTGCTTTCATGCCCTTCTTTCTGTTCTTGCTTTATATGCCAGATTACTTGCAGTTATTTGTTCCTTTTACAGGGGACAAAAGCATGTTACTGTATTTGACATTGGAAACTTCTGTTGCAATTTTGTATTCTGCCATTAGGCTCAAATTAGTAGCTTTTTAATTGTCTGCTGAATTTGATGGGGTCACTGCTAGTTTTAGCTATGCTTGATTGAAGGCCTAGAAATGAGAACTATTGCTGACTTGAAACAAATATCCTATTGCTAAACCTTCTGTAGCTTAGGTCATACTGTAAGTCTTAATTCTGCCAGATTAATTTCTTGTAACCTACTTGTTAAGGAATTGTTGACTTCTCATCTGATGTTATGTTTACATAGTGGAAAAACTGTCTGAAATAATGTTGTATCTTGCCAGTGTGGCGGCTGCACAGATTTCTGTATCACTGTGGAAGACCTTGGGCAAAATCCAGTGGTGTCAGAGATTCCCTACTTCACTTCTTGCTCGATCATGCTGGCTTTTCATCCTTGTAGCAGAATAGTAAATGACCTTAATCTTGCACTTTTGAAGCATAATACCAGAGTGTGTTTAACAGGCAGCCTACTACTGTGTTTTGGCTGGAGGTGCTGCCTAGGAGGATACGTTTTAGCCTGTGTTTGGCAATACTGACTCTTACATGTTCATAGAGAGGAAAAGTCAGTGTTATGTTTTCTTCCTTGTACAGGAGTCTTTAAAGACCAGAAATCTCCAGTGTTAAAGTTCCTGAGTGTAATAGGGCTTTCATTTCACAGCTCCAGATTATCTGTCTGAAGAGATATCCGATGGTGTTGGGGGTGGTAATATAAATACTGTAGCCTGGTGAGCATTATTACAGGTTTGTGGTTACTTGAGTACTGAGAAAATAGTCAAGGTTTTAAGTGGATTTGGATTTATTGCAGCATAGTTGCCCTTTAATGTTGATACTGAGTATACTTGTAAAATAACAGAAAGCTGTATCTTAATTTGGTCACTTTCATCCTTTTTGCAATATTAGTGTTAGGTATGTACTGTTTATTTGCATTATGGCAGGAACAAACACTGTGGATAGAACCAAACAAACTGATGCACCCTCTTTTCCTTAATTTTTGAAAGTCATGGTGGGAAAATTATATAGTGTGAGTTTTTAGAAACTTAGAAACCTTGTGGAGACCATCATGCCTTAATTAAAACACTATATTCTCTATAAATGTGTTGCATGCTATTGAAGTTAATTATAGCTTTTAACTTCTTGTCTATATAAACACGAATAAGTATTGGTAAAAGGTATTGTGAAATTTTGGTTATAGTTAAGGATTTATCTTGTGAGAATACAGAACCACAGAACCCTAAATGCCATGTAATATTGTCTCTCAAACTTTTTAATATTTGGGCTATTGTGCTAAACTGGAGCTTCAGCTTGTTAGGTAGCTGGTTATGATTCTTACTCATACACATTTCATGGGATTTCAAGTGCTTCATTCTGTCTCTTCAGGTTATACATAGTAAGAATTGCTATTCAATTAGTTTCTAATACATGATGGAATATTGGTTTGAAGAGCGTGTGAGAGCTTCATGTTTGAGTAATGAGGAATTGTTAAGTACTCTTTGTTATTAAAATAGCTACATTATATATTTATGAAAACTAATTATGTATTAATACTTAATGGTATAGCCAAGCTCACTGGTCTTTCTCATGAGGCAGTTGACTGAGCTTCTTTCAGTAATGTCTTACTTGATCTAGATGTGGACAGTAGGTTACTTCCTTACCATGCCTTTTCAGCTTCTGAGTAAGAGCCGTTCATTTCTGCTCCCCACTGCCACGTTCACTCCTCTATGTTTTTGGGCTAGGAGGGGGGAGGTACAGAAAATGTTAGGTGTAATAAATGGTTGGGGAGAAAAACATCCGTTTAGTGCATGAACTATCAACACAGGAGGCCCTCAGCACTGCTTGTTGTCACTACATTAGTTAAATACAAAAGAACATTTTTTCTTGTATTTAGTCTTTGGTCCAGTAAGTTCCCCCCACAGCAAGACATCTGGTATGTGAACATGATGAATGTACATTCTTGGTTTTCTTCTAGTATTTGTCCTTCATTTAGAAGGAGTTATTTTATTGTTCATCTCTAATGGCACTAACTTTGTATAATGCTATGCCAGTGTTTCTGTCATATATGCATAATATGTTGGTTTTTTCTTCATTATCAAGTTTCTGCTTGTCCTTTTCTGTTTTCCTTAGTTTCTTTTCTTAACTCATGTCACTTCAAGGATCTGGTTTATAACACGGTCCTACCAGCTGTTGTGTTCACACAGTATTGTGATTTAGTATATTGAAGTGTGGGAACATGTACCTGTGTTCCTTCTGCATGTTTCTCCTGCTGCCTGGAGAAAATATTGCATGTAGCTTCACTTTGGACTTACTGATAGACATGTTGTATTGCTTTTGAATGAGAAGTGTGCATGAGCAATAACAGTGAGAAAATCACAAATAATGGTATTTTTACAAAACTCTATCCTGGCATATTTTTCCTTTTAAAGAGTTATGTTAGGTACAACCAACAAGTCCAAAATCCTGAACCGTATCCTTTTTAATACGTGTAATTCTGTGTGTTTATTTTCCCACATTATTCAAGAACAATGTTTGCACAGTAATAAGCATATTATAACCACGATTGCACACTATGTATGCATTGTTTCTTTAACTCTTACTGTTCAATCAGATTGTTGTCTAAAGTCAGACAGACACCATTCCATTTGTATGATGTCATGGGCATAGGAGCTGACAGTTGATTTCAAGTGTGTCAAAACTAGGTGTGAAAAAGCAACTGATTTCCCTAAGTAATTGTTTAAAAAGAATGCCGTCATGTTGTCTAAGCTATTTACAAAGGTAGTAATTCTACAGTATAATATTTGGTAACATGGGATTTGGTTGCTCATGCTGCATATTATCACTTTTAAGGTCTGCTATTTGAAAAACTTTGCAACATTGTTGAATCCTGCAAAGTCCTATAGCTTGAAAATAAACAAATATCCCACACTAAACCCAGAGAAGTCCTACAACTTATGAAAATGGGTATGTGCTTCTTAAGATGGTCAGCTTCTGAATTTTGTTTGTGACATGACCCACATACACTTGGACAGGCAGCACTGAGGGTATGTTGAAGTAGCATGAAGAAGAAATGGGAGGAAATAGGAAACACCGTGAAAGAGGATTGCTGTTGAACTCTGAAGT
The DNA here is from genome assembly GCA_038090715.1 of Florisuga fusca. Taxonomy (NCBI): domain Eukaryota; kingdom Metazoa; phylum Chordata; class Aves; order Apodiformes; family Trochilidae; genus Florisuga; species Florisuga fusca. Next base: position 14,201,563 of record JAAWXA010000023.1, read on the forward strand.
GAAGTGTGACTGAATGTATCTGGATTTGGCAAAGCATATCTAATCTAACAGTGGAAACCTTATAGTTATGTGTATGTAGGGTGTTCCAATTGCTTTAATAGTTTTTCTAGTTAAAAAGATAATACCTAGCTTTCATCTTCTCTGGTCTATATTGGACCAATCTCTGGTACTTTGTTCTGCTCTCTTGTAAAGCAACTTGTTAATTTTGCAGTAGCAGTCTTATGTTTCATTCATACCATTTAATTTTAATTTTTATTTTTTTTGTAGACTGAACATCATAGATTTCTAAATCTTTTATTGATTCTAGCAGTCACTGTCTTTATGCCAGTGGGGAAGGAGAATGAGAACATGGAAGTGATCATCGTGCAGCGGGAGAAAGAACTTTTGTCTATCTTTTAATGTTGGTAAATTCCAATTTGAGTGATTTGTTGTTGTATGTATTTATGCTTATTAGCATAATACTTCTAATAAACAAAAAACAGAACCAGCAGAAGTCATCATCTGGTTTACAGTAGTGTCCTTCAGTAAGTTTAGCAGGCAGAACATCAGTTTCATACTGGGAACTATCTGCTATAAAGAGGTGTCAGTTTGCAAGTCTGTTTTAAGAGTACAGCCAACTTTAAAAAATGGTTTCACCTATAAATGTAAAGAAATAAATTATTTTATTTTTGGAGAAATTTTGTCTTTTTAAACTCAGCAAGAACTGAAAAGACTAGCCTACTGAAAATCTTTTAAACTTACATCTAATTTGGGGATGGAAAGGCAGGGGAGGAAAAGAAAGATGTGTACAAGTATTTTTAAAAAAGATTGAAAGAAATATGCAGAATATCTTTTGAAGACACCATTACACAGAGTAGAATGCAGAAAAATTAATAATCTAGACTTGGTTCTGTTGAGGAGGATGAATAAACCCCAACAAACCACTAAGGAGTAGATACTAGTTTCTAAAAAATGTAGTAAAAATATGTGCCATCAGGAATATGAGGTCCATAATAACATAAGGTCCACATTTACCATGCCTAATACTAATTTAAAGGCAAAAATAAATTCTGTGCAGCACGTAACATTCCTTATTTATTCTTCTCCTGAGCACTTAGAATAAGCTCAGGTCAAAATATGCAGAATAACAGGGGATAACAACTTTTTCTGAAACCGTTGTGTTACTAGAATAGCCAATTTAGGAAAGCAGAGATTTTTTTCATTTTCTTTTTTCCTCATGTCTGTATCTTGTAATGGTTTCAGATTCCCGGCTTCAGTAGCCTTTCCACTAAGGGTCGGCAACACTGGTTTACAGGAGTTTAATTAAAATGAAGGTTCATAATCATGACAGAATTACCAGTTTAGAAATTTACTACTGCACATCAGCTGAACAATAGCAGCAGTTTGTGTGTGCTTTTATCTTGAGGAAAATATAAAATTATTTGGCATGAGCTGGTTTGCAAGGCTCATCAGTTTACTTAGTATATGCCACACCCTTTGAGCACTTACATGATCAAATTGCTATAGCTTAAATTCCAATCATCTTCAGAGCCATACTGTCATTGTATCTGAACTAAGAGTCATAATACTAAGAGACATAATATAGGAATATTTTGGATCTTGTCAAGCATTATCCTTAAAAGAAATGTCTTGTTATATACTACTTGTTGATGAAACTAAGTCTTTATGATTTAGCAACAACGTGATGTGTAAAGAGCGTAAAGCATGTTTTTTGAAAAACATGCTGTCTTAACTACCTGGAAGGAGGTTGTAGTGAGGTGGGGGTTGGTCTCTTCTCCCATATAACTTGTAATAGGACTAGAGGAAATGGGCTCAAGTTGAGCCAGGGAAGGTTTAGATTGGATATTAGGAAAAAATTATTTACTGAGAGAGTAGTTCGGCATTGGAACAGGCTGCCCAGGGAAGTGGTGGAGTCACCATCCCTGGAAGTGTTCAAAAAATTTATCAATGTTGCACTTGAGGAGATGGTTTTGTTGGCTGGTAGTACGGATTTGGTGGTTGGACTTGATCTTAGAGGTCTTTTCCAACCTTAATTATTCTATGATTCTATGAAACAGTTTCATTTTAGATACCTAACCTGGAATGTTCTTCACAAGTTTCTAAAGCCTACCAATAGATTATACCTTTGAACACTAAGGAGCATCTTTTTTCCCTAACTGGATCAAAAGCTGTCCCTAACTTTTCAAAGGGGTCATTTCAGTTTTCTTTGTGAACATAGGAAATTTTCTGGTTTAACTGCAGTAGACTTTTCCTTTTTAGAACCAAAGGCCTGAATATCCTTAACCAATGTGTGATTGGGCATCGTAAGAGGAGAGGGTTCATTTCAGTGCTTGAACAGAGATGTGTGTTCTGTATCCTGGAATTATGCCTGCTGCTGGGTAAGTGGGTGGGAGAGATAAAGGAAATATTTATTCAACTGAACTGAATGCTGTGAAATTTCAACCGAATCTTACAATACAGTAGATTCTGTTTTAAATATAACATTATATATATAATTTTATATATAATTGCTTTGAGACAAAGTAATGCTGAAATTGCTTCCATGGGAACTGTTCTCATTCAGGTAGCCTATGAAAGACATGCCTGAAAAAAAATGCTACACTTGATTTAGCAACCTAAATAGAGTAGGAAGGGAATAAGTTTGATCTTGATGCGTTTGCAGGTGTCTTTCTAGCCACCTCTTCTTTAAGGGTTTTTTGACAATTGGGGAAAGTGAAACAGCTTAAGTGAAAGTGTATCTCAAGAAGAGGCAGTGCTAGGTAGTCTGAATCTGTGAAATTACAGCCCTCTTAGTCGTGATTAACATCTTGCATATCACCAAGAAACCAACGGATAATTAATATAGGTCCAGTATCTCCCCATCTGAGCACTCTACTGAAATGAAAGGGCTCCTTAAGAAGAGTTTATATTGAATTAACAGCTATCACTGAATGGTTTTCTATTAGGCTATTGTATATGCTAGATGGTGCGGTTTGGTGATGACATTATGGGTAATGATGGCCATTTTTCTGGCTAGAAGCAGTCATAATCTTCTATCAGATGCTGGTAATCTAGTAGAACTAGTACTGTTGTACAAGGTTAAATTTGGCATCCCTTAAGTTTGCAGACTTGTTGATCAAGGCCTTTTGTTTACTTTTATTTGCCTCTGTTTACTGGCCAAAATGTTCTAGTGGCAGTATTTATAAATTATTCTTCCGAGAGTACCTGTACTTCCCACCGAAGTCTTTACTGTATTATTCATTAATTTAATGAATTTTGAGTTCCTAGGTCTATTTCTTGAGCCAATGTTTTTTTCCCCCGCAGTTCTTGGCACAGTGGGTCTTGCATCTCCACTGTACCTAGACAGGTACATGCAACAGGTTCATACAACTTTTTCATCTTGGTTTAGCTCCTGAAGTGTTTCCTGCAGTACATGGCTGCTTGCATGTTTGGTGCTGGAGACAAGAGTAATGGGCTATGGAGTACCATTCTGAGCTGGTTTCCTGATAAACTCTCTATGCTTCTAAAGAAGAATGAAGTTTGGTCAGATAATACCAGTGTTATCGAATATACCTTCTAGATAGAATTTTTTTAGTTAATTAGTTTTAAGTTGTTTCTCTTATTACCTCTAAAAATGGAGCAATACTGCACTGAATTATCTGTAATAGTTGCAGCAGATTTTTTAAATGAAAGTAGCTCTGTCTTTAATGAGAATTTTATACATATCATTGACAGTGTCTTTTGAGCTGAAATTTGTGAAATTGTATTTCCTGTGACTAAAATTTAACTTGCCAGAAACTTTCAGTAAAATGTCCTGGTGCAGCATATTGTTTTTTTAGAAAGTCCGTTAGGCCAAATCTTTATTAAAACTGTACAGCTATCTTTCAGGCTGTTCATATAGTTTTATTTTTCTGATCTGATACTGATCAGAATTCTGATGCCCCAATAGTCTCCTGTAAGCTTAACATTTTTGCCAGATTGGCTGACAACACCTGACACAGTTGCTCAAAGATGGATTTTCTCTCCCTACAATGTTAATTAACATGAAACATTAAATTCTCATGCTGCATAATTTTTTGGTGCCATTCAAAAAAAATGGTCTTTGTGCTGTGTTCTGATGCCTTGGATGGGCACAAATGAATCTTAATCTATTAAGACTTGATGATCATATTGCAAGCTACAATAGATTTTTACACCTGCCGCTGAAGCAAGTACGTGTCTCAAAATCTTTCATCTGAAGTGCTGGGTGTTAGATCATATACCCGGGCTCTTACTACTTCTGTGGAGCTACATCGGTAGAATATTTATTTGCCAATATATGACTTTTAAAATGAGGTGCAGGTACATGATTTCTCATCAGAAGAAGCAGGTTTTGCACCGACAGACAGAATTGTCAGCTACATTAATTTTTTAGATGAAAGAGTGTTTTCAAAATGAGTAATTAACACTGTTGTCCCTAACTAATGCTTTAATGCTTGGACCATGCACTTAGAATCAGAGCTAAAATTCAGGAATGCCAATTAAAACTGTATCTCCTCTGCCTTAAGCATGTCCAGGCATTTGAAGACTGTGGTGTGCCCCAAAATGCAGAACCACACAACTTTACTGGTGGTTCTCTTCGCTGTCATTCACAGGTGAGAATGTTTTGGGAGGAGAAAAGTTGAAAGACAGCAGTGTATGCAGAGGTATTAAAGAACAGTAGGTATCTCAACTAATATTTTCAATTTTCAAATTGATGTGACAGTGTCACAGTTTAACGCTGGGCTGGCAATTAACCAAATGCCAGATGCTCTCTATTAATCCCCCTCCCCTCCCTGATAAAGAATGGAGAAAGAAACTGGGAGAGCTGGAAACTAAACTACACAGCTTTAATGAAACAATAATGATAAAAAGGAAAACTTATTAAATATATACAAATATACAGAAAAATTATACCACGTTCCTCCTCCTTTCCCCAATAATGCTCATGTCACTACTGAGGCTGCAGGGCAGCCCTGGGACAGTCAGACATCTGTCCCTCTTCAATAAATTATGAGTACGGTGCTGATTATTGAACACTGAGATTTTGGGTTACAGTCCTGCTTGCTTCTTGTCACGGTCATCAGCTACTTAATCTTCTATATCTTCTACCAGTAGGTTTTGGCTGGAATTGGTTTGATCTTGAAGCCTAGAAACCTTTCTTATGCTGTTCACTATTTTATTTCAGATTACCATCACTTTTTATGTTGCCTTCACTGAAATGTAGAACCTTCTGTCCATAAACTAATTTTTAAAAAATTTGCTAATAGATTTTAGGCAACTGCAGTAATTATTTTCTTCACAAAAAGTGAGTTATTTGGTGTCAAAAGCTATCAGGACTTGCTGATTTTATTTCCTTAACACAAATAATATTAAAAACTTAGGAGGAGATGGAGTTCTTTACTGGATCATCTTTTAGGGCTGTAAAAAAAATAAGGTTTTGGTCTTCATGCTCATTTCCATTGTGACTACTAAATTTGGAAGTTCTTCAAATTCTTACATCATATCCAGAGTCATTCTGGATGAAAAACATTTTAAATGTTTTCTAAAGCTGGCTTATTGTAATTACTGGATTAAGACCTGAATTAAAACAATCAGTTAATCCTGATGTGTGCTGAGACTGCTCTTCATATGGTAATCCAAACTTTCACTTTTTTAATGCCAGAATAGTTTTAATAATATTAGAGGCTTGCTGATGCTGCAGAGATACTTAAGTTCAAGCTGACATGAGTTTCACTATGAACCCTCATAGGAGCACATTCACGTCTTACTGGCCAAGAATTTAGTGTTACTCTTTGATTATTGTGTGCTGAACAAGTACCAGTGCAGTACCACTGTGTTTTGCTATTGTACATATTTTATACATTAAGCCTCTGGTTACCTCTTTTGACCCATTTTTTTGTATTTGTGATAACAGCTTTGAGGATTTTAATAATGTGAGGGCACAATATGCGGCTTAGCTGGAGGAGAGACAGTGGCACACTTCTTGAATTTATGTGCATTGGAAGACATGTCAGGAACCAGTAAATGATCTATTTTTTCCAGTGAAATAATCCTACTATATATTCCTCATTTATTTATACATGCCTGTCAGGAAGGTGAGTGTAGGAGGGAAGGGAGAAGTGGAGTGTGATCTTTCTACAGGCATATTTAGTTACAAATACATGCCTCATTAATTTGCACTTTAAATCAGTAAATTTCACATAAAAGAGCTGCTGACCAAAATGCTAACCACACAACTTTCTGGGCAAACTTAATATTCTGCTTTCTGTAAGTTTTTAAATGCATATTTACTATGTATTTTTCTTTACCTGTTTTTTCTCCATAGCATGCTTCTTGTGACTCTAGGTATTATGTATTTGAACAGTAGAAGCTGCCCGGTTTTTAGGGCACAATATTGTTATGAGCACTGCAGAATAAGTATGGATACTATATTGTCACTCCCCTTTCTATGTTTGTTTTTCTTAAGACTGAGAAACTGTGTTTTTCATGTTTGGTTGAAGGATATTGCAGAGTCTCACACCTGACTTAGAGGCATTTGATGCCCTACTAAAAAAAATTCCTTTTCTGATTTGGCTTACTTTGTGATCCATGACAGAAGGAAATCACACTGTGTGTACTTCATATGAGGAACGTGGTAAGGGTTGCTCAGTCTGGTATCCTGGTAATGGCAAAGCAGATGCAATTCCATATCCCCAGGCTCCAGCTGGTAGTGAGGCTGAGCATGTATTTCCAGCAGGTACATACACAATCACATATACAGCATGCATACATACAGCCAATTGGACAGATCAGTGCAGACAGAAACAGCTGTTGTCTTGAGTCAGTTTTGAGTTGAGCTTTTCTCCCAAAAAGTCTCCTGTTCAACAGCATCTTTAGCATTGTGAAACGATACCTAAAACAGACCTTCCCAAATGATGATTTATGCCAGGCATAAATGTTTTATGACAAGCACTTTGTGCTGCTTCATTTAGGGATACTATTCTCTCCCCTTGTTTATAGATGGTAGGGTGAAGTTCCAGGAGTTGGATAGCACAAGGAGTTTGTAGAGAATGCCACTGCTGTTTCTGTGCAGCTGTAGATTTGGTTAAGGCAGAGAGAAAAATGGTGTCAGGACCATCAGAACCAGAACTAGATCTTGCACAGATATGGCAACTGCTTTCCTCAGGACAGGCAGAAGGATATGAGACTTGTGAGAATTAAAAGGTACCTGAATGGAAATTTGAGTTGCTGTACCTTAGTTTTTAGTTGCTGAAGAGAAACATAACCAAGAATGAGTACAAGAGCTAAAGAGTAATCTAAAATATGACAAAAGGTATGAGGAGCAAATTAAAATTGTCCTGAAGCTGTAAAAACTGTCTTGGACTGTAAGATTCCAGAGGGCGTGGGAGACAAAGATACTTGAACTTTTGCAGAGAGACTGACATCTTGCAAACTGAATCACAGATCTTCCCTATCTCAAGATCTTTGTTCCTTTGGAAAATGTTGGAGGAAGATAAAAAAAAAAAACCTTGGTTCTGCTTATTTGGAGGAGAGATTTCTGGGCAAAGGCAGTGAAGAGGCTTGTAGCTGACTCTGTCAGCATGGTCTAAGCAAGAGCCAAGGAATGAATCAGAAACTCATGGAGGAGGAGGTGAAGGGATGAGAAAGAAGTGGGGCTGAGGCAGGGGCACTTTACAGAAGAGATACTGATCTATAATCCTGCACTTCAGAAGCATGTGATTCTGTTAACTGTGGGAGGTGAAGGGGAAGTCACTGAGGGATTTAAACAGGCATGATTAATTTAAATGATAAAAAGAATAAAACTTTTACTCAGCACTGCAGCTCTAAATATAACAGCTGTTCATTTCCTGCATATTGTTTCTTCTTTAATGAGTGATTTAGAAGAGGGTGTAGGCTACCAGAGCCACACATAAGCCAAGGTGCCAAAAACAAATTAAGGTAGAAAGTCCCAGTTATGCAAATGGACCATGTGAGGTGCATCCTCTTACAGATCAAGGACAGGATTAGAGAAAGAGTCAAAAGATGAGACCCTGAAGCACATGAATATCAGATCACTAGGACAAAAAGGATTTTAGAGACATATGTAAAAAATGATCCTTGCATACCCACAGAGAAGAAAAATACGAAGTGAGATGGCTGGGACTGTATAAAAATATTATATTTTCTGGCTGTCTATTACTTGGAGTTTCAGCTCACCTTTTAGCAAATAAGTACACTGTCACCAGTAATCCTGAGCATTAGAGAGACTATCAACAGTATATTTATTGTTTTTGTTAGTGTCAGGTAATGTAAGAGAAGTTCAAATTTCCATATGTTTTGGAGTTCTACTTATGAGTTGTGCATAGCTCCTCACAACCTCCTGCAATTCTTTGAGTGATCCAGAAATAATAATATCAAAGGCTTTTGAAAGTCATTAGTTATAGTCTCTCCTAAGCTGTCACATGATGAGCAATAAATAGATCAAATATCCCTAGGGAGCACAGAAGCAAATAGGAATAAATAGTTGGTTTTCATTGTATCAAAGTAGTCCAATATGTCACAAGCTTCCAAGGAAGCATAGATTTTCTTGAGTTTAGTTTTGCAAAGATGTGGGTGATAAACTGGTTTGAATTTTTTTTCAAGACCAGATAAAAATAGAAAATTTCCCTGCTATCTAGCTGAGCTAGATGTCAGGCTAGCATAATTGCAGACCAAATTTAATGTTGGAAAGTGTAAAGTAATGCATAAAGAAAAAAAAAAAGGAATTACTCCTACGTATTGTTGTGTTTTATATTAACAACTTTTCCTATTATAGAATACCATGCTGTAGTCACCTTAGAAAGACTTTTTCTCATTGTGAAATAGTGACTTGAAAATGGGTATAAAAATGGCACAGCAGCATTTGTATGTCACTGTATAAATGTGTTCTCACCTGTAATGTTCTGCTCAGTGATCTGTCATATGACAGGAACAGCATGCTTTGAGGAAAGGCTCAAAACACTTAAAGGCATGAAGAAGCTCTCATTTAAGAGGGGAAGAGAATTCAGGCCTTTTTTTAGGTTGCCTGGGAGATGACTAAACAAAGACTATTTTTCCTCCAGTATCTGTTTCAAAGACTCCACATGCCTTTTTTAAGGGTCAGAGAGCAAGTTATTTGTTTATTCTGAAAGGTAATATAATTTTAGGATGCCTACAAAGAGGAGTGCACAGAAATGTGTGCATGCATATTTCTACTCTTGTTATTACACTTGAACAGTGGATGCCTAATGAATAGAGCCTGTTGCTAGAGAATGAACTAGAGGAGCTGCCTAGGATGTAGAAGATGAGCAGTGTCCTTTTCTAGCTGCACTGGTTGGGTGGAAATTCTGTGAACCTTGGGTTAACTTTAGTCAGACTGTGTTTCAAAGCATGCATTTTCACCCCATAGGTTTTACTTCCCTAATTAGGTGAGAGAATATGAGGTTTAGGTCTGGGTTGGGTTCACCTGTAAGTTGGGTCTACTTACCTCCATTATATGCTTTTCCTTGGAAGGGGGAAACACTGAGGAAGGAATGGTGCTGATGGAAGCAGAGCAGTGCTGTGAAGCTTCATTTCAGTAAATACATTTATTGGGGAAGGGAGAAGGACATGAAAGATTCTGTCTTGAGCCAGCTGCCAAACTTGCTTCCAGTGTGGCTCAGAGTGTGGCAGAGATCCCTGGCTGGCTGCAGCATAGCTAGACAAAAAGTTCCCAGAAAGGCAAAATTTTTGCCAGTCTCCTACACTCAAAAGAGGCTTGCATCCCTGACCCACCAACTAAAACCATAGCCACAACTAGAACCATAGCCATAACCTCAGTCTTTTACTATTCACTCTCAAACATGGTAGACTAGACTCTTGTTCTGTTTCAGAACAAGAATTTGTTTATTTGCAAAGCTCTGAACACTGCCAATTCTTCTCAAGGGAAGTTTGGTTTCAACTAAGTAGAAGTGCTGTACTAAAAGGTAAGATATGTCCTTTAGCATCAAGAGCAAACTGTTCCTTACATTTCAAGTATATATTTTCTGTTGTGGCTGATTTACTCCAGACTATAAGGTTTCATGCACCTTTATCTGATAATGGATGAAGATGGATGTTCCTAGACTACCTGGAATGATCAGGGTATTGCTTTGGTCTAATTTATAGTTATGTCTGTATTTTCATTATTAACATCACTTAGGGTTGGTCTCGGAACTCATCAGAAATACTCAGCTTCTACACAGGAAGGGTGCTGGGTTTCTAATAACAGGATGGGAAGAACTTTGCAAATGAAAGTGCATACAGAAGGAAACTCAGATTATTTTTCTCATGCTGTTGACTAGGGAGGGCTACACTCCATTTTCTTTTTAGAACACAAGGATTTTACCCATTGTTATATATGTTCTGGTAGAAAAGAAGTAGGAGAACCCTCAAGCAAAACAAGACTGCATGTTTTTCCCTTGTAGACCAGATAGCGACTGTTAATTATAGTTCATATACTTATATGTAGTTATATTGTTGTGTATAGTTATATTGCAGTTGCATATTATAATATAATTGATGTAATATATAACTAATTATAGTCAATAACAATATTAATACAGTCTACTACTTTGTTTACTTTGTGAATCTTGTTTCTGTGCTTCAGCAACCTCTAACTGCATCACAAAACTTGCATACTTACCCCCCCAAATCCCAAGAAAACAACAAAACAACTACCTGCATCCCAAATATTTTAACGAATAATTCTTTCAGATTAATCTTCTAAAGCAGTATCTCTTCTAAAGCCATTTTTTAATTAAATCAGTTGCTTCCTATACATTGCATGTCACTGGTACTGAAGTGGATTCTGAAGTACAAAATATGATGCTGGTTAAAAATCAGGTATATGGAACAATATTTCCTTACACTTGATTTTAATCTGTCACACTGCTTTTCAATTTGGGAGCTGCTTAGTATTTTGTAGACTGCATCAGTCAATGAAAATGTTAAATTCATGATTGTTTGCTTGTTTTCAACTGAAAGGGCTCAACCAATTTGTGTCTAGTACTAAGGGAATGTGAAGGAACAGGACTGTATCTTGATTAGCAGTCTGATTCCTTACTCTGATAAGCCAGACACACAATTTTTAATTGGATGGGCCTCATTAAGCTAAAGGATAAATTTATACATCGAAGTTTTCACATAGCCTATAAAGTCAAGAATGCTGAGATACCCAAAAGGTGTAATGGTGTCAGCCCGTGCACATCTTCAGATCCAGTGCAGCATCTTACTTTTGTGTATTTTAACTCTGGAAAAGTGCACTTAACATTTTCTTGTAGACATGCTAGCAAGGTTGAGTTTTCCAGAATTAGATGTTCTATGTTTTATTCCACAGATGCAAATGTTAAAGTATTTGTATCTATTTTAGTGGTTTTGTATGCATATTCCCAAATAGCATAATTTCAGTGCACTGCTGAATGATTTCACTAGAACTCAGACTACAGCTCTAAAACAGTTTTAATTACGACACAGATGCATGTAGATGAGAAAAAAAACCCACCAACCAACCAAAAAAACGTTAATGTGGATAACCTTTGACCATTATTTTAGTTTCCTTCTTCCCTATGCCATGGCAGTTTAAACAGCAAGTAAAGAAGTTTAGTTTGCTGAAATAGTTATTTAAACATTAGAAATAGAGGTTAGATTTCCTCCAGATTTGTTTTATGACAGGTATTAACATAACTGCCTCTAAAATTTATTTCATTTTAACATTGTAACTGAAAACGTGGAATAGCTGCAATTAGCAACAAGTAACTTGCTCTGCAGTGTCCTGGGCTTAACCACCCTCATGGTTTAAAAGAAAATCCCAAACCAAAACAAAATAACAAAAAAATAATCTATTTCTTTCCAGGTTTTCCTGTGTTCCCACTTGCCTCTTGTCTCACTGCTATGCATCTTGAAGAACAATTCTACTCAGTCTTCTTTACCCCCACATTAGATAGCTGTGGATGGTAGTAAGATTTCCCCTTTGTCTTCTCTTTGAAAGCTGTGAACAAATACGGTTTTCAAAGCCTCTCCTTGTATAATAATATGCTCCAGCCCTATGATCATCTTGGTTGCCCCTTCCACTGGACTTGGTTCCCTCCATACTCAACTAGGAGAACAGGTACTAAAAGCCTGTGTGTTGCATAAAGTGATACCAACTTGGAGCAAGAGGCTGGGTGAAGGGCAGTGTAGCACTGAACTTTGTGAAGCTCATAATACTGTTAAGTGATGCCTGTTCAGTCATCTCGCAGCCTTCTTGCATGATGAGCTCCCTTGTCTGGTGTGCAGGCCTGCAAAGCAGCTTCTCTGGCTGTCTACTTGTAGGTAGTCCACAAAGAAGGTTCAATGTTTGCTAAAACAAAACATAGCATACAGGTAGCACCAGGTATCTTGAAACAGTAAATTTTATATCAAACAGATACACCAATATAATGAAATTACAACACAAGTAAAATTGCAATATATTTTGGATTACCTTGCAAAAGTGTTTCTTATTTCTGGTCTCTATATGTCCACTGTCAGGATGTTTGGCATCCCCAGTTCACTAAGAAGGAATACGTGAGATAAAACCAGCTCAAGCCTGTTGGTCTCTTCTGAGTTCCTTTTGTTGGTTGGTCACTTTTTGTATTTTGTGTTGTGCTGAGACACACATACACACATACTGGTCTAGCTAGCTGGGAAATAAGTTACATTCAGCTATCTCAGAGAAGGCTGTTTACACAACCTGGTGACTTACTCGTGTGGCCACATATATAAAACAAATGTTATCCTCTGGTGCCCTTTGTGTTGAGATAAGTTCAGTGTTCTTTACACTTTTTGGTGCCCATTCCTTACATTTCTTCCCTGACTTCAACTCCTCTGAGCCTTTTTCCACTGTTGGAGTTTGTAGGTTGGTAATTCAGGTTGTATATTCCTGAGACTGTTGTAAACATGTACCTTGGCTCACACATAACTGGAGAGGTGCCTCCCTGTACCGGCTGCTTCTCACCCCAGCTCTCAAATACATGTATGTTTTGGTCACATGAAGTAAATCTGTCCAGGTGAACAGGGTCATGATACTGTCTGGAAAAGAAGAGGGAGAAAAGCTGCAGGCAGCTTCAGTACCCTCAGCCCTCTACACGCTCCTGGCATGGATCTGAAGGACCACAAATGAGGGCAACAGCCTCAAGTATGGGTTGATGGTCTACCTGAGTCATTTTGAAGGACTTGAATCTACTCCAGTGAAAACAGCATGCAAGCTTAGGGCCTCTTGACTGTGCAGGTGACCCTGCAGGTGGATTTTAAAACAAATACTTTTACCTGGTCACAGTCCTTTTTGCTTCAGTGGAACGGGAACAGTGATTTTGGTGTGGTGAGTGCACACTGCTTTGAGAAGAACCAGGAGGAGATAATGAAGGAATAGTCTTCATAGACTCACAAAGGTTAATTGATCTGCTCTAGGAAATGTAACAGACTTTCCAAGATCCATTGCCATGACTTTGACACAAAAAAGAGAATGTGTTATTTCTCACTTGCCATCTGTAATAATCATGTCATCTGGGGTTTTTTTGTTGTTTTGTGTTTTTTTTTTTAAATTTTAAAAACAACAACCGCTGTGATGAGGATATGTTTTCATAGAACAAGCAACTGGTGATTTTTTTCACTCTGCGTTTCTGTGGTACTAAGTATTTTAAAATATTGTTGATCTTTAAAGGAAAGTTAGGGTACCCTCTACTGGCTGTTTTTGGAAATTAACCTATACTACAGCATACCGGTTAGAAGCCGGCAGCAGTTGAACTTAATCTCTACTGCAGTTTGCATATAGGGGTCTTCTATGGGTTTGAAAGGAGTTTATGGGTGGTGTGTGTGTGTGTGTTTGGTGGGGTTTTTTTGTTTGCTTGTTTTGTTTTTTGTTTTTGTGGGGTTTTTTTGTTTGTTGGGGGTTTTTTTGTTTGTTTGTGGGGTTTTTGTTTGTGGTGGGTTTTTTTGTTTTTTTTTTTAATTACCTACTTGCTTCAGCATAGGGAATCTACCTGTGATTGAACTATGTTTTTAAAGAGTTTCCAGGCTAACTATAGGTACAAATAGGTACAAATAGGTTCAAATTTTGGGTATGTACTTTCACACCTAATCCTACAGTACACTATCAAATGAATTACAGGCTTCCTATTATAACTAATCACACTGTACCTGAACTAATAGAAGCTGAATTATTAATATTATGTTCACATTTGCATAAACATGCTAAAATAAATCCAGTTCACTGTACTGTTTGAATGTTGTCATTAGTAAATCTTAAGAGTACTAATTTTTTTTGTATGTGTGTGTGACTTGTGACACTTGTGCCGTTTAAATGCAGATCTTCTGCTTTATTTTGTTAGACTAACTTGATATTTTCAAGGATTATCTATTCAAAACCCACCTGGATGTGTTCCTGTGTGACCTACTTTAGATGATTATACTCTGGCAGGGGGGTTGAACTCAACGATCTCTCGAGATCCCTTCCAACCCCTAACATTCTGTGATTAAAATTAGATTTTAGTCATTTTGCTTAGCAGCAGTTTGTATATTGCAGTGCAATCACATTTTTGTTTTTTCTTCATTTCTCTTTCATTAACAGTTGACACTCAAAGCAAAATCTTTGTTAAATGTAAGATCCTTCTTTTTTTTCCTGTCTGCATTAATATTCAGAAATGTAAAACGGGCTATAGTGGATTATTGCTTCAAATTGGGGTTTAATATCTTGAGAAACTGAAAGATGGTTTTCAAGTATGCTTCACGTATGGCAGACTAAAGGGAGAGGAACAGCCATAAGTAAATGTGACAAAAAATAAATTTTAAAGCAGACATTAGCCTTACAAGGTTGTATCACCTGAAGTCCTTTTTGTTTTCATTTGAGTCATAATTGTTAGTTTTATTTTGATTAAAAAAGTATTAAAGATAAAACAAAGCCTATATGGCTTTAGAAGTCGAGTAGATGCTTACAGAGATGATGGCAAATGTTTGATTCTACAGTTAAAAAGATTAAAACTTCTTCCAAAAAGCACTATATAGAAATATATTGTGTAGCTTTCGTGTACTGTTACACAGGTTTCTAAGTTGTTTTACTCTACTCTTCCAGCTATCCTTCTATTCTTCTAATTTTCTTTTTGCTTGATTCTCTTTAGTTCTACCCCAGCTATTGTTTAAATGAAAAGCATTAATAAGAGTATTGCAGAGATTGTATGTTTTCCTTGCTTATTATTGATGCAGCCCAATTTTCTTCATGTGTAAGTAAACAGTTGCAAGACTTCTGTGTTAAGATATTGCCAGCTGTCATCTACTGAAAATGCAGACTAATATCAGTTTCACACTTGAATTTTCTAAAATGGAAGTCTCTTTAAAATAACTGTCGAAGGCACAGAAAATTAAAATATTGTGAAGAAGAAACTGCGAATACCAGTGTGGAATTTTGCTTAAAGGCATAATTACAGTTCACCTAAATCTCACATTTAAGTTATACTAGGCAAATAAAATGCATGTTATAGAGTTTTTAAAACTCTTCTTTACTATGTGTTTGCTTTGTGAATGTTAAAGGGCATATATGTAATTTATGCTAATTCCTTACTGACATGGATTTTCAATGGGTTATAGATTTTTTTTTTTACAATTAGAATTCTAAATTCTAAATTTTTACAATTTTAGAATTTACAAGCTCAGACTTTTAAATGCCTGAATTGGTCATTCTTCCAAGAAGGTCACAGACTTCTTTGGAAGCTGAATTGAATTCTTACAGAATCAGTTGCATAAAGATGGTTATTATTGATGCTAAATGTCCAGTGCTTATGTGTAAACAAAATTCTCATGGTCTATTAGGGTCTAGAAAATGTGAATTTAAAGAAATACCTAATGCTGAAGGTTTGGAAGTGAGATTTAATTATGCCATTGGGAACAGCAAGAAGGGAACTTGTGAATGAATATTGTGAAAAGTTTACATAAAGTGTGAGAATTACAGTCTATGGAATGATTTCCCCGTGAACACAGCAGCAGAGATTATGCTTGTTATTTTAAATCCTAAATGGTATTGCAGGGTGGTAAATTATGTTAATGTTTTAAGTTCTTCAGTTGCATAATGCTGTCATCTTCCTTTCTGTTTTAGTTTTTTATTATTTTTTAATGGATAATTGATGGATAATTTATTGGATTATTTTGTTTATTAATATTACAAATATTCTTCTATAAACTCAGAATTTTATTTTGGGTTATTAACTACCTTTTGTTTCTTAAAGGTACTGCTCCCAGCAGCTGGTCTCTTACAACTGCAGGATGTGAAAAGGACTTGCTGTGAATTTTTGGAATCCCAGCTTCATCCTGTCAACTGCTTGGGGATTCGTGCTTTTGCAGACATGCATGCATGCACAGATCTTTTGAACAAGGCCAACACATATGCAGGCAAGTTACCATTAGTATAGCATATATAGCTTGATACCTGTGCATATGGGTACACACACACACAAATTCCTTACCCACCCAGCCCCACCCCAGTGGGAACTGAATTTTATCCAGGATGCTGCAGGTATGCATTTTTTGACAAAAAGTGCATTTGATATGAATGTCTTTAAGAGATTTAACATTTCCTGGCTAGAACATAGTTAAAATCACAAAAGGGCAGCACCTTTGCAGGCCATACAAGGTCCAAGCACTTTGTAATCCTCTTTAAATTTTTTGTTTAAAATTTTGTTTTGTCACTTAGGGAAGGAAATAACGAAAGGTGGAATAAAATTCTGGAAACTGCTCCAAGCTGAAGTCTGTAGGAAGTACATGGGGGAAGAAAGAAGTGGGAGGTGGTGGTGCTGTCTGTATTCCCTGTATTGTACTAACTAGGAAGCAATAGATGTACCACGGGTACTGAGTTACTGACTTGCCTTCTGAAACTCCTAGTCATATAGCCAAAATTTAAAATTTTCTACTATAAATGGTACTTGTAGTCTCATTCATCTATCTTGATACAAAGTAGATAGAGGTACATCTTCTGACTAACCATATAGCTGAATGAACAAAATTCTACTTTCCTTGTACAGTGCACTTGCTATTGGATTTTTTTCTCATTTTTTTCCTGAAAAAAATGTTCATTGAATTATTTATCTTATTACTGATAGTGCATTGTCTTGATCATCCTAAAGACTGTTACTCGTATCTCTAAGAGGACTGGCTCATGTCAAGTCCTGACCATCTCTGAACAATAGATTCTTGTTTTGCTTGCTGCTGTGAATGAAAAAGCCATTTTCATTCTGCAGTGTAGTAGCAGTAGTGTTGTATGGGGGGGGAAGAATATGTATTTCCTTTTCATTGTTACTAGCGAGTTCTCAGGTGTAAAAATGCTAAACTGAACTTTAAGATAGACGTAAGGCTGAAGTGAACCCAAGGGCATCTAACATGAACATATTAAGGAAATAGATTGACTTATGACAAAGACTGCAAGAAGAGAGTACTTTCATTTAAAAAGCTAAAAGGCTAGGAGGAGAAGGAATACAAATCTTCCTCTGCATGAAAATAACTGAGAATGAGTAAGCTTAACCTGTGAGGTATTTTTTTAAAGTTATTTCGTATAGTAAGGAAAGTAAAAGTAGCAGACCAGGCAAGCTGTTTGTGGAAGTTATGGACATTCCACTCTTAGTCAGCTTTTTAAAAAAAATGGTTAGATAGACTTCTGATAGTGATTTAACCCCTGCTGACAACTAAGCCCCATGCAGCCATTTGCACACTCTCCCTGGTGGGGTGGGAGAGAGAATCAGAAGAGTAAAATTAAAAAGCTCGTGGGTTGAGATAAAGCCTGTTTAACAGGTAAAGCAAAAGCTGCACATGCAAGTCAAGCAAAATAAAGAATTCCTTCACTACTTCTCACCAGCAGGCAGGTGTTCAGCCATCCCCAGGAAAGCAGGGCTCCATCCCATGTAATGGTTGCTTGGCAAGACAAACACCATCACTCTTAACATGTTCCCCCCACTTTCTGCTTGTTCCTCTAGTGATATGTGCTGAACATTGCCCCACATGTTAGGGAATATCCTTTTGGTCAGTTGGAGTCAGCTCTTCTGGCTATACTCCCTCCCAGCTTCTTGTGCAGCTGCACACTAGCAAGCCATGGGAAGTTGAAAAGTCCTTGATTTTTTTAGCAACAGTTAAAACCATCAGTGTATTATCAACATTCTTCTCATACCTAATCCCATAATAAATCAATAACAGTGATATTCCAGCTACTAGAAAAAAAATTAGCTCCATCCCAGCCACAACCAGGACACTGATTTAGGTTGATCTGAATCACATCTGTGTGCAAAAACAGATGCTTTGAAGTTCTTTTGAGTTTATATTTCTGTGATTGTCATAGAATTTATTTTTTGCCCCCTTAATATTCGAAATACATTTTCTGTTGTCAGAAATTAATATACATGTAGTTCTAGAGAAAGTACAACTAGATTGGTAATTTTTAACATAATGGACTAAAATCTTGTTTGACTGCTCTTGATGCCAAGAAAAGTGGTATAATTCAGATTACTAAAAAGTAAATGAAACATTGTTTACGGTTGTAACCAAACACTGTAACCAAACTAAGGCTTTAAGCTGGTTCTAGTAGCAATGATTTTACTGTTTCTTTGTGTGCAGGGTGCCTTTGGATGTTTGAGTCCAAACTGAAGAAACCATGCTGAGGAAGTACTTTTTAATGGAAGCTTTTTGTAGTGATCATAAAAGCCTGTTTTATAGGGTTTAACTTACTAGCCAGTGGTTTATTTTGCTATGAGCTTTGGCAGTGAATATTCATAGAGTAGGACAAATTTATTTGGAAATTTGGAAGTGACCGATTGTCAGAGGCTGAGAGTGACTCTCAGGTATGCTTCTTCCATGCAATTTGCAATTGTCTGTGCAGTCTCAGATCTTTACTTCTCTTTTCAGTATCTCTTGGATCTTTCCTTTTTATTTTAGGTTCATAAAAACTGAATTGATTTCCATCTAAACATATTTCCCTTCTTCCTCTCTTCCTCTGTTACTGACTTCTGTGTTGGCCCCATCGTTCAGGTTTGTACACCTGACAACTTTAAATCTTCTCCAGCATTTTCTCTCAACTAGTCATTTGTCTGTTCCTGAGTTTTGTTTCTTCCCTCCCTATCAAAT
Organism: Florisuga fusca; assembly: GCA_038090715.1. Lineage (NCBI taxonomy): Eukaryota > Metazoa > Chordata > Aves > Apodiformes > Trochilidae > Florisuga > Florisuga fusca. Next base: position 14,220,691 of record JAAWXA010000023.1, read on the forward strand.
CTGCTCTACATCATGTTTCTCTTTTTCTGCAATGTGAATTTATCTCTGCCATTACTTCCTTTCTGTCTGCTAAGGGTCATTTTACTACTCTTGCAATATTCTTTTTTCCCTTGAATCAAATTCTAACCTTTCCTCCTTGGTTTTTCCAGTTCAGCAGAATTACCCTTACTTCAGTCTTTTATATTGTATCTCTACTACTTTTGTGCTTGGAACAAACCTTCTCTTTTCTTGATAATCAAAACACTTTCCATTTCAGTCAGTTTCCTCCAGAAAGCACTTTTCTTGACTATGCTTCCCTTTTTGTCAAAGTATTATTGGACTCCTGCTGGCCCATACCAGGAGCTGCCAGCTCAACTCCTACTGTGTTTTTGCTGTATCTGTGTGGTGAATTTTAAAGCAATGTACACTCTGTTCTTACTGTTGAGATAAATATGATGTGCGTAGTAGACTGTGAGATACTTCATTGCATTGCACTCCCTTCACAGCCTTTTTTAATCCCTATCAGTCTGTCAGGCTTAGTATGAGAGCAATTCAGAAAACGAAATTAAAAATTAAATACCATGATAAGGCTGCAGGAAAAAACAATCATATGCTGTTGCTTTTCATAACTTTCCTAAAATGTAAAGTGACCAGTTAGCCTCATTGACAATTAGTACAGAAATAAAACTGAATATTTTCCTGAAAAGAGCACTAAGTGCTTCAATACATATGCTTAGGTCCAAATAATAGGCTTTTTATTGCCTTGTGTAATTTTAGACCTAATAAAAAGGATTTTGATAAATGCTCTCAGCTGCCTTAGCTCCTAGAAAATACGTTTTCTCATACAGTTGTTTGGGGGTTTTTAGCTACTTCCAGAAGATTATAGTATCTCTACCAAGAATGAATATTTCAAAAAAAACCCCCAAAACAGAAATGCAGCAAAATTATATGATTAGGTGTCTGTCAACAGCATTCTTTGTTGCTATCTTAATTGGGAAATTAAGGTATACAAATCAGCCATACTTAGAAGTTTTTAATCTACTGAAATTATATCCAAATTATTTATATATGAATTTTAAAAAAAATTCAAAAGCTGTTGAGTTTGTTTTGAAATTACTTGTGTTTTAAATGCATATTTTCCATGAGTTCTAATGTTTATGTGACTGAATGACTTTGTGATACCTGCATTTAGACTGCTATGCAAAAAGTTTTAATGCAATCTTTTGGGGTAATATAATATAAAATAAAAAAAGCTATTGTATTTCTGACCTTTTATGCAATAGGAAGCAACACTTACATGTACTAACTATAGTTAAAATTCAGATATTTCATGTTTTAGGGAACACATTTTACATAGGAGAAGCTTAGTTATGAATTTTAAATTATTTTTTCCAACTTCTTCTCTGACTCTGTGTTAGTACTATCAAAAATACTTGTAGCTTCTAAACAATCTCTCTTCAGTTTATTTCTTGAAGCTAATATTTATATAGATTACTTTCTAGAAAGATAAAATCTAGGGCCCTGGCGAGACTCTGAGTGCATTATTGGTTAAGTGTGTTTGAGAACACAGGAACTCTGTCCAACTTGTAAGCCTTTCTCATTTTGTTCAGACATCCTTTGCTGTGCTGAGAGAGGCTCTGCAAGCAGGATACAGACAAGGGCAAAGGAGAAGGAAGTATTTGCTGGTCCTAGGTGGGACTTGCAGACTACCAGGCTGGGCACTCCTGGTGAAAGTGTGGTACCATATCCTGGTACTCCTCAGTAATCCTGGTAAAAGTGCTCAGGGAGGAAGGGTTGGCCTTTGTTCCTCCTTGGAAGAGGCTGCTCATCAGTCTTGCTGGATTTCTGTCTGCTGACTCTGTTTTCTTCTGTACGCTTTTATACCTTTTCAGGTCAATGAAACCACTGGAATTTCAAGCTTCTTACAACCTGTATCTCAGCCATTATTAATTCTTCACACACACACCCATTCTTATCTCAAATGGCTTTTTGTACATTGTCAAGGATCTTTCTTAAAATTGAAAAACAAAAAAATCTCAAATTTCTGAGCAAAGATAAGTGGCTCTGCCATTTCAGCATTAGGCCTTTTATAACAGACAGATAAACTCCCAGGACCAGAGCTTTTGAGATTAAGGATCCCAAGAAACTAGAGTAAGTATAGAAGAGGATTATTGGATTGAAAAAGTAGTGAAAATAATTCCCTACAAGAGAAAATAAGTCTTTTGGATGTTAAAATTGTTCCAGCCTTTGTTTTGTTACAGTTGCTATGTCAAGTTTAGGAAAAAGAGGCAGGGAGATACTTCTGCTAATAGACAATGATATCATAGAACCAAATGGATACCTGTGGGTAGTATCAGAAGTTAATGTAGGCCAAGAATGTAGGTCAGAAGTTAATAGAAAAGTGAAACTCTTGAACCTCCTTCCAACAGGGATAAAACCCCAACTTTTACTGAAATTATAACCTCCTATGGTGCGGTAGGTCCTCTGGTAAAGGAGTGTGAAATGTCTATAATTTAAATGCATCATTTATATGCATCAATGATACCTATGGGGGATCTGAAAATAGTAGGCAATTGATATAGATTACTTGAAATGAACTTCTGTTGCAACTGAACTTTCTGAGGTGCTGCCTGTTCTTATGGTGTCTCAGAAAGAACCCCTGTTTTGGGTTGTATCACACTTGCCCACTCTGGGATTAGGTGCAGCTGAGGCCTCTGATCTTTTGTGTGTTAGGATTCTTACAAAGAGGATGTAGCACTGCTGGTCCATCCTCAGTATTAGTCTGCAATATGCCTTTTGTAGTCTTGGAGGATTTTCACAAAACAACAATTTTTCCTGATAATATGTTGCATTTTTTTATTTGGTGTACAAATGTACAAACTGGACACAGATTGGTAAAAGCTTTTAGTGAAGAGGGGAATGCTGTTTTTGACTAGAGAGACACTTGCTCAGTACTTAGGTCTGACATGTTTCTTAGTTATAACCAAAGAATAATAATGTACTTCCACCCACCACAAGGGCTGGTTTGGGGTTTGGAGACATTGCATTACCTGTGGAAGACGTGTATTTTGAGGGCCACCTTAATACAGCAAACCTTGGCTTTTTGCATCGTGCTGAGGAGATGATGACGGAACTTTTGTTAGGGAATCTTAGCATGTGCTGTGAAGCAGGGTTTGCTGTGTTGTACTCAGCTGTGGGACATGATGTTCTTGACTCAGATGCTTTTGAGACTAAATCTCTGAGTCCTGCCTAGACTTGGAAGCATGCATGCCTTCTGTAGACTATTCTTGTAGTTGTACATTCATATGCATGAGATTGGAAGGACATAGCAGAATAGTTCTTCATATTCTATTCTCAGTAGCAATGTCTGTTGCTATGCTTCTGTTACCTTGGCAGCTATAAATTTTATGGTGTTCTCAAAAGCAGTTACTTAAGCATAAAATTGACAAGTAAATCAGATGTTGTAAAAAACTGATTCTGCCATGTTTAGCTTCTGCAGTTTCTACAGTTCCTGTTTGACCAGTGCATTATGTTAGGCAATTAGCAAAGACCTTTTGTCCCAATCCAAAAAATAGCAACGTGACTTTTTGAATTAAAGCAATAATTAAAAAAACCCTAATCCTTGCCAAATATTTTTATTTACATATTTATTTTATCTGCTTGCAAAATTGTTCTCTTAAGAGAATGTAAGGCTTAGATCTCTCCAAGGTGCCACTCATGCCATGCTTTACTCTACAATAAGAGGTTATCAATTCAGAAAGAAGCTACACTTCTGGAATGTTCCAGATGGTCTTACAGCATTACCACATCAGAATGATGCAGGTACTCTTTGTAGCCCAGAAAAATATCATCTGGTTTCTGGAATGGAAATAGTTGGCCTAAGCCAGACAAAAGACACAAGACTTGATATGTTTGGTTGTGATATGTTGTTTCTCACATGCTTATATACATTGGATTAGTGTCACAAAAAGTTCTAGGGAATATGAGTTTTTCCACCTGCAGCCTCTGGCACTGATAAGATCTGATTATGGTTTTCACATGTGTTAATGTAGTTTTGGGAAGGTGTTTGGGTGAGGATTTCTGAGGGTGTACAAAAAAAGATTTCTGGAGATGGATGTTAAGTCTCATCAATTGCTAGAACATCTCAAAAGATGTTAGAAAATAACTGTAGCTTGTTATTTTGGCAGTCTTTAACAACGTCATACACTGAGACAAACACTGACAACAGCTACTGTCACAAAACAAAAAGGAGAAAATGGGTTACAGGCTTTCATTTTTGGGCACTATGATTCTCTAAAATGTTTTTAATCTAAGGTTGTTGTAGAATGTTGTAGAATACCCTGGAATCGGGGTGTGCACAATTCCATGTCTGTGTATAAAATCCCTTATCTGAGGCCAATTACATTGGCCCTTACTGCTGACCTTACACAGCTGGGATTCGTTCCCTATAGGTAAACACACCGGGTGTCCAGTAATAAGTTATGTTAGTGCTAGGTGGTGGGGGGGGTGTTCACACAAGCACTATATAAGAATTGTAACTGTGTAATAAAGTTGAAGCTTGTTTATCAATCACATTGGTTGTACGAGTCTTCCCTCGGTCACTTCAACATGAGGTAACTTCAGCAAACCTTTGCTTCTTACTCATTTATTCCATTTAGTAAAGACAACTAAACTAGAAGTCTGGCTGTAGGTATATAAATTAGTGAAATGGGAATTACTTGACAAATGTTTATAGCATAAAATGTCCTGTATAGTTTTCAGATGTAGCTTTCCTTTCTCTGTAATTGAAAAATATAAAACTAGAGTCAATATTTTTGTTGCCAGAAAGATGATGTGCCTTTTGGATAGAAGTAGGTAAGTGTTTGCTACAGTTGTGTGTATATATAGTGCACGCTATAGATATATATAGATAGATATAGATTAATAATGAAAAATACCAAAAAGTGGCACGTAGACATCTCCTGTTATCTTCCTGTGCTCTCCACACTGGCATCATTTATGGTACTTCTAAAGATTTTGTTATTAGCCCCATTCATGTTTCTAAGACCTTGCTTTTTGTCCTTTTAGTTTGTCCCTGAATCTGAAGTCCTACCTAGTTTGTCCTAATATGAAGTGGCAGATGAGGACACATCTTTAGATGTTTAGATAGAAATTATCAGTTGCAAAAGTGTGAAAATACGCTTTTCATATGCAATTGGTATAGATATTTTAGAAGTGTCCTAAAATAGAAGGGATTTTTTTTTTAAAGGCAGGTTCTAGTTTTGATAATGAAGCTGTATTCTGCTTGCTTAGCAAGCAGAATCTTGGATCTTCTAAACCAGCTTGTTTTCAGGCTGCCTGACTGAAGCCAGCTGGCTTCAATGTCTTGGTAAAGTGGCAAGAGACAAGGCAGGATTCCAATATCCATTTTTCAAAGTTGCACAATGTGTGGAAAATTCTGATTTGGAAAAAAAAGCATTTTTTTCCATCATGGAAACTTGTAACTTCGTTCTTTTTGTTTGCTTATCTAGGAGTAATTAATGATTATGAATTATGTTACCTAAAAATAATGACTATGTAGTTAATGATTATGAATTATGTTACCTAAAAATACACACATTCTCAGTACTATTTCTATCGTAACTATTAGAAAAAACGGGATCTAGGTGAGATTTACAGAACTCTTAATACTGAGTCGTGTTATTTCAAAGATGCTCATATCCTTCATGTTAAAAGGAAGCAAAAAGTTTGACTTTCAAATGCATTATGATTATTATATATAATAAAATCTCTTTTGTCTTCAACACATACAGGTTTGGATAAATTGCCATTGGCAGAGATATTTGGGGTTTTTTACCTTTTTCAGTAATTTTGAGTGAATTCTTAAATTCTCAGTGACATTTGTCTGTTCTAACTTGTGTTAAGAATAGCTAAGGGGGGGGAAAAAATAAGAGCTAATTGGGTGGAGCTACTTAAGTAAGTGATAGGTAACCGAGTAGCTTAAAAAGCAATTTTAAGGAAGACAAAGGAAAACTCAATAACTGAATGACAAATTGCTAACTGAGCAAGAGCAAATGGTTTGTTCTACAGCTAAAACATCACTTTTTTTTTGTTTATTTAAAGTTGAGGAATTTAAAAAAAAAAAAAAAAAAGAAGAAGAGGAAAAATTACACTCCTTCTACATGTTGTATAGGTTGTGACATCTAATCTTTTTATGACCTTGGAAAAGCTCCAAGAGATGAAAGATCTAGATTTGTTTATTTTGACCTACATTAGACTGCAAAACTGCTGGTTAGTTCAAATGAATCAGCCATTGTTCATGTTGAAATACAGGTTTCAAACATAATTCTCAACAACATGCTGAGAACATTATTTTTCTGGGATAATTTTTGCTGTATTTGTGTGTACAAAGATAGCAAAATGAGGTTTAACTCATCAAGGACTAGTATTGAAATAAAGCAATGCTGAAAATATTAAAATGTTCTTACTGTTACTTTGTATTTGAATATGTTTTATTATTTACATTGTCTTATTTTTATATTCAATATCTTTTTGCCTGTAAATATTTGCACAATATGTTAGAATACTTCTTTTCCTCCAAACAGAACAGCACTTTTCTGATGTTGTACTTAGTGAAGAATACCTCAACCTTGGTGTAGAGCAGGTGTGTGGTCTTATATCCAGTGACAAACTCACAATTGCCTCAGAAGAAAAGGTAGGACCATCAGTATCCCAGTATTCTTTTTATCTTTTGGGGTGAGAGAGCAAGCTCGCTCTTATCATTCTTCTGCACTTGTTAGAAAACATTCTTTGTTTCCTCAGTGAAATTAGGCCTTTTTGTGCCATGCCTAAAGAATTTTTCATAAAATGTATTAAATCACATAACCCTTTGTTCTTTGAAAAAATGTGTGAATTCCTTCTCATCTTCAAGCAGAACAAAAAGAACACGTGCTGAGAATCACATACACAGGAGTTTGGTTTACCAAAGGATAAATTGCTCAAAAATAGTAGTACAAAGAGCAAGTGAATGCCATCTACTAACTTTAACATCAGTGGTCCCACTCTGTACTTACAGGTGGGCTGTATAGCCTAACTGAACAAATGTGGCTTGTAGAGGACAGATTACTAGGAAGCTTGGTATAACGAATTTGAGTTTAAATGTGTTGGCTCACCTTTCCTAGATCTTACTTTTAAAGCCATTTATTTGAAACTGTGATCTTCAGTTAGGCCAGTGCATCTCTGAACTTCTCATGGTTATCAGGTTGTAGATGTATTAATTTTGAGCTTTTGAATCCAGTTGTGATCAATTTACAGTACGTTGGGTTTGGGTTTTTTGTTGGGGTTTTTTTTGTTTTTCTTTCTCCGAGGGGCATACAGTTGGACTAACACCTCTGTTCAAATGAGGCCAAATTGTATTCAAAATCATGTTTCAAAACTGATTTGTATGGTTACATAGTGTTCCGTGTTAAAATATTTTTTAAACTTTCAGTTGAATAACTACCTGCCTTCACTGCAACTAGCAAAATCACACTGTTCCCATAACACCGTGAAGATACAGATCTGTCACTTTGACTTGGATACATATGATGCTGCTTCTGTGGAGCATCATTAAGGTTATAATACTCTAGTGTATGATGAGCTGCTGTGGAACAGGAAAAAGTAGGCTTGAGAACACTTTTCCTAGAAAGACTCAGTGATAAGTAATTTGACAAAGCAGCAGGTCGATTCCCCGAGAATGGAAGAAAGCTCTGGGGATTGCAATGTTGCTGCTGCTGTGTCAGTGGTTTGCCTCATTTTATCAGATTTTCAGTATCAGTGAAATCCCTGTGTGCATTTTGTCAATGCAGCACAGCTATCCTTGAAACACCAGCAGAGAGAAGTGATGGAAAAAAAGACTGGCTAATGCATCTTAAGAATTTTGTAGTGGATAAATACAGAAATAATGGGACTTGTAACTTCTCTCATTTTCTTAGGTATTTCAATATAAGCACAAAAAAACCACATTGTGGAGGCACACTGATATCTTGATACTAAAGAACTTGTAAGTCAAGGGACTCATACTTGTTTGTTTTTTGGAAGGTGTTTGAAGCAGTGATAGCGTGGGTAAACCATGACAAAGATGTAAGGCAGGAGCTAATGGCACGCCTGATGGAGCACGTTCGGCTGCCTTTGCTTTCCCGTGAATATTTAGTTCAGGTAAGCAAAAAAAGGAATATTAATTCTTCTGCACAGGAATTTTTCTGGGGTTTTTTGTTGTGGTTTTTTTGTTATTTTGGTTTGGTTTCTTCTATATGTCAGATTATTTTAAATTTAAACAACAGTGTAATGTAATGTCTTACTGATAGTAAAAAACCCAGCCACTACCACATATGCAGGTGCATAAATGCACATCCAGAGTCAAATGAGGGACTGCCACATAGAGGATGACATATGTAACTAATTTATCTGTTTTGCTGACTACTTTTCATACCGTAATTTGAACAACTTAATTTGCTGTGGTCAGGTTAACTTTCGTTTGTAATATGATCTTTGAAGCAAGGTTTGGTTCCATAAAATGAATTTTCAATTTAAGAATTGTATCTATTGTTTAAGCTGACTAGAAATTAATGACAAAGGAAACATTCATTTACCTGGTTCAGATAATATATTTTTTCAATTTTATAAGCTCATTTTGAGTATTGTGGTGTCAGGACAAATATTTAAGAATTAAAATATGAGTTCAATAGTAACATTGGTTAGTAGGTGCAGTAGTGAGGTAATAGGTGCTTATTTTGTAAATTCTGTTTTTGTGCTAGGAATTTCCCCCATTTTGAGTGGGTTGTTTTGGTTTTGTTGTTGGTTTTGGGGTTTTTTGGGTTCTGTTTTGTTTTTTAGTGTTGTGGAGTGGCTTAGTCTTTTGTTAAAATAGTCTGCACCACTCCCCCATTAAAGAGGTCTGTACTTTCTGTATTTGAAAAGCAAGCAAATATGTAAGAAAAGTGATTTACCTTGCCTAATATTGTTTCTTCCACTTACTAATTGAGAGTCAGCATCTGTTTGTTTTTTTTTCTTTTCAATGACTGCATATTCCTGTCACATAAATTTGTCTCTTAAGTGCAGTTAAATGAAAGTCTAAAAACTTAATCTGTAATTGTGTGATATAACACAGGCTTTCTTACACTTCAGATTGTGATTTGTGTTTTACTTCCCCTAACATGCTCAGACCTTGTTAAACTTCTGTTAATAAACAGAGAGTTGAAGAGGAAATACTGGTTAAGAACAGCAGCGCTTGTAAAGATTACCTCATAGAAGCTATGAAGTATCACTTGCTGCCAACTGAGCAACGAGCATTGATGAAAAGCACTCGAACAAAACTGAGAACACCCACTAGCCTTCCAAAAGTAAGACCCTTTCTTTTTCCCCCCAATGTACTTATTTCTTCAGACTCCATTTAAAAAAGATTCTGTGAGAGCACAACTGTCACTTGGAGTATTCCAGTAAAAAATCTTTGTACCAAAATAATTTATCACAAATATAGAACAAGAGATTAGCTTTATACTCCATACTTTTTCTGATAGAGATGTTTTAGTATCCCACCTGTACATAGCACCACCACTCCAATAAATATTTTCAATAAGTGCATCAGTGTTTGAGAAATAATTATAGGGAAGTAAACCTGTTTTTTTTTTTGTTGGTTGGTTGGTTTAAAAAAACAAACAAGTAACAAACAAAACAGCAAAGACTGAAGCTTCTTAAGTGAGACATTTTATTCAATTTTAAATAAATATTGCCTTCTGTTCATTATAGCAGAAAATGAAGCAAACATTAGGTATTACCTTCTTTCCCAAGGAAGTAAGGAAGTTTTCTCATAGTGCTATTGTGGCAACTGCAGTAATGGAATAGATTTCATTCAGCAGACTTAGCACATTTCTCTCAAAGAAACCAGATAAGGCTTATGTGATGACCATCACAGTTCCATTTAACATCTTTTAGATAGAGTTCTTGTACCTGAGGTCAGAGTAAGATGTGAAGATATACAGCAGGATCTGCTCATTCTTTGTAGCTCTACCTAGATCCTAATTGTTTCATGCTTTTCTACCTCAGATATTTCCTCTGGACACAATAATTACAAGTACTTTGCCTAGCTTGCAAGACTTTAATTTCTTAATTAGAAGAACCATACTTTAACTGTTTCTTGTGCAAGAGTGTGCTTTATTTTTTTAACACTTTTCTGATCTTTTGTGTGCTCTCATATATGCAAATAACTAGCAAAGATTATTATCTCTCTTTTAGTTGATGATGGTAGTTGGAGGACAGGCACCAAAGGCAATTCGCAGTGTTGAGTGCTATGATTTTAAAGAAGAACGCTGGCATCAGGTGGCTGAGTTGCCTTCCAGAAGATGCAGAGCTGGTAAATTATGCCTGGTTTTTTTGTAGCTGGTAATGCTTCAGAATTTAGATGTCTGTACAAGGCATCATCTTTTCTTTAGAAGAGTGCATAAGATATTTATCTGGGAAGGGCAATGCCTTGAATTTGGTGATCATCCTTAAAAACTTAATTACTTGGTAATTGGGAACAATACAAGTTTGATAATGATCTTGATTTAATATTTTGTTTGTAAAAAAAGGGATTTATTGCCTCCCATAGATATAAAGGGTTAAGAAATTTAAATATTAATGCATTATAATAATGAGTAATTTTACTATCAAAATACTTTATTAAATGAGATGAAGAATGTGAAGAAGTGACTGATACTAAATATGAAAAATGTAACCTTAAAGCAGCCATGATAACTAAGTAAGAAGAAATTCAGCAAGCGTTATATTCAAAGTGTGAGCAAAAAGTGTCAGAACTTGTGGTGCTTAGTATAGTGCTGAACTAGTCTCTAAAGCCTAGTAGTGTAGTGAGCACTGTAAATTGCCACGTCTGCATACTAGGTCAGTATGGAATAAAATTAATTAACAAAGGGACTAAACTGTTTGTCTTCTCCCTGTTTCCCTGGTCTAGGAATGGTGTACATGGGAGGCATGGTTTATGCTGTTGGTGGTTTCAATGGTTCTTTGAGAGTTCGCACAGTAGATTCCTATGATCCAGTGAAGGACCAGTGGACAAGTGTTGCTAATATGCAAGACAGGAGAAGCACACTAGGAGCAGCTGTATTAAATGGCCTTCTTTATGCTGTGGGAGGATTTGATGGGAGTACAGGTATAATTGCCTTTTTACTCTGCTGAATAGCTTTGACTGCTCTTGACATAACTGTATCAAATTTGAATGTCTTTTTCCTGATAGCTGTGATGAAACCAAGCATGCAGGTAGCTTGGTATCTTGTGATGTGTAATGTGCTTTAGTCACATCCTTCTACCTGAACAGAGGACTTTTTGCTCCTGTCTAAGAGGTTAGGCTTAATGACTAGTGACTCTTTCAGAAATTCCCTTTTGGTATTCCTTCAGAGTCCTTAACCCATGGAAGATGTGGGCTCAAAAATTGCCTGGTCTCTTTTGTCCTGTTTGCATATGAACTACATCTCTGCATTTTTATATAGTGTAAACAGGATTACAAACAGCTTTCTCTGACCTGTGAGAAGGCTCTGTACATACACTGTTCCTTCTTTTCACAGATGCATTAAACCATTTATGTAGAGATGATCCTTTTTCTTAACCATTACAGAAGCATATGTAGGAAAGAACATAATGACTTAATGAAAAGAATGAAAAATTATTCTGTTTTTTTCTTTTCTAATTCTACTAAAACTTTTATTACTTTGCCCAGTGATGGATACCAAGAATGGGTTGACTGTAATTTGCTATCTAAAGTGCCTTTTGCACAGTAATTAACTGTCATTAAAATGAAATAATTTCAATTTTCAGATATAAAGAATTTTTTGGAAGGCAGATAGTATGTTGCACCTACATTTATAGAGAAAATGTTATATTGTCTTCATAGGTTTATCATCAGTTGAAGTTTACAACTTGAAGACTAATGAGTGGTTTCATGTAGCTCCAATGAACACAAGAAGAAGTAGTGTCGGTGTAGGTGTTGTTGGAGGTAAGCTAGCAAATGATGTTAAAAGAAGAGGAGGGGAGCAATGCCATAATTTACCCTACTGCCTTTCTCAATTTAGAAAACTTCAGAAAATATTTTGGTCAACCTGCTAAGTCAAATGGTATGAACACAATTGTTCCACTTGGTTTTAACCAGCTTTTAGTGTAGTTGTTTTAATTTTTTTTCTGAGCTTCCACTGTGCCTGAGGCCAGCTGAGGAAAAGCTCACTTCTTGATTAAAAGCAGAGTAATGTCTTGCTATTTAAAATGTTTGTTCTTCTTAGATACTGGCTGCCTTTTACATCTTAAAAAATAGCAAGAGCAATAGTGTACTATTTAAAACTATTTACAAAATAGAAACCAAATAACTGAGTTACAACAGTTTCTGATCAGGAGCTAATCAAGAGAATGATTCAACCACCCCTTCAACCTGTGTGCGACAGAAATTTGCAGGTTTCTGTTGTTTACCCTTTTAGGTAAACTGTATGCTGTTGGTGGCTATGATGGGGCATCACGTCAGTGCCTTAGTTCAGTAGAATGCTATGATGCTAACACAAACGAGTGGACCTATGTTGCAGAAATGGGCACTAGACGGAGTGGAGCAGGTGAGTAGACAAAAATCAACTGTCCTTGTAAAACTGAATCAAATTTGTGGTTTAAAAATGCAACACTGTCCTACAAGGTAAGAGTCAGTCTGTTAACAGCGAATATGTTTCCTTGCTTCTTCATACTTTTCCTCTTCTTCCCATAACTTATGAAGTTTTTAACATACAGATTAATATTCATTGATTGTGACAATCAATTTAATATCATCTAAATACTGAAGGGTCAAAATCTAATTGTCCAGGATGAAAAAATGCTGTTTCTTCAGAGGTGTCTCTTTGACAGTGTAGGACTGATTTTTCTAAATAGTGTTTTAAGGTTGGCTTTGCGTGAACTCTGACAAGAATTTCACCTCTTTGGAGGACTTGTTCTGCATTCTGATTCACTGCAGAAAAAATTGTCCTTGTGCATTCCGAAGTTTGTATTACTTGTTTCATCCTATTACTTCCACTTATGTACCCCTTGTTTCATCTCGAGTAGTTCTTCTCATCACCTGGTGTTTGCATCCTTTGGATATGTATAGGCTACTACATGATACTCTTATCATTTAGCCAAGGAATATCCATTTATTTCTTTGTAGTCTTAAAAATACCTTTTTTTTTTTTCTTTCTTTTTTTTTTTTATTTTTTTTATTTTTTTTTTATTTTTTTTTTATTTTTTTATTTTATTTCTCTTTCTTTCTTGCAATGTATTTCTCTATTTAAAATCATCAAAAGTGCCTGTGGTACTCTGCTTTCATTTAATGAAATGCTACTTCCAAAGATACAAATTTACTTAAACATTTTTATTATGTATTTATATTATGGACTCAAATCTCATTTACTGTTCACTTCCCTCTACCTATCTTTTGGTATTTCAGTTTTTCCAACTCTGAGAAGTTGTTTTGTTTTTTTTTTCTCTAGATGCATTCCCGTTAACTTTTTCAAGTCTAATCGTATGCTGTGGTTTTCCGGCATCTGTTTTTCAGTTGTCACTCTTTTGCCAAGTACTCAGTGGTGCTTTGTAGTAACACTCTTCACATATCCATTGGTGATTGCATTAATGTGCTTCATAATTGGAAGAGATGTTGCTACAAATAAAATTAGATGGACTTGTAGTATGCTTAGTAGGTGATTAATAATCATCCCAGCTTTTCACCTTGCCTTCCATTATTTTTTATTAAAGCTGAATATTTTTTATCTGTTTAATGATGTTTAAATTGAGTCCAAATTATTTCAGAAGAACTATGTAAAAGTATTAAAATCATTATTAAAATTAAGATATTTAGCTTGTGATACTTCCATTATTCCAGTACAAAATCAGCAAGCTGATATGTTCCTTATTGGTAACAGTAATGTTTTGATTGTATTTCTAAACTGAATTATGAAATTAATGAAAGAAATATTGACACACTAATCTCAAGAAAGCAGTTGTCTTGTGAAATTTCTAGTTACTCAGGCTGTGAATTTTGGAAGTAAGTTCTGGATTAAAAACTGGCCAGAGCTGCAGGAAGGGTACTGTTAAATACTGCTCCCTAATATTGGCAAGTTTTGAGGAAAATATTTATATAAAATGGGCAAATTACAAGTATCTTTTTAAAGACAATAGTGTTGGTGGGTTGTGACAAAGCTTCATTTTGCAGTCTGCATGCACACCCATTTTATCTCAGCATTTATTTATTTATTTAATATGCTGGTTTTGCAAACTATCATTGTGCTTGTAGCCTACTTATATGCTATATTTTTATTTCAAAAAATGTTTAGTTACTTCAGAAATTTAGTGCCTTAGGTACACTAACTGCTGGGATATTTCTGCTCCTCTCCTCCCTCCCCTTGTCCCAGAGTTCAGAACCTGTGTTTCTTTACTCAACTGCTTGCCTTTTACCTTGATCTTTGATTTTAAAAACGTAAATAAATAAACAGAGAGGTAAAGTAAATGTAGTCAGTTATTTCAGATTCATATATCTGAGTAAAATAATGAATATTCTTCTCTGCCACTCTGGCAAATACATGGAAAATTATATTTGTGCATAGGGGAGGAGTGGGCAGTAATGTTAAAATCGTGACTGTTGATTGAGCTTGGATGTAGTGGCCAAATATCCAAAACCACCAGAACTGTTTCAACTGGCCATCAGTCCTGGTGGTGTTATGGTTTTTAATTAAAGGGAATATTGTTCCTGTACTAAAACTTTGGATCTCTGGTCATCTCAAGGAACTTCACTCCATCTCCTCTGTTCCTACCGCTTTACCTTCAGAGGTTAATCCTCAGTTACTCTTCTTTAGCACCAACTGCTTCTCAGTTGACCAATGTGGGGACAGTTCTGTTTCCAGCAACATACTGGGATAAGGAACTCCAGATCCAGATATAGGCCATTTGGGAGGGATTAGAGTTATAAGACAGGGTCCTGAAAAATGGGAAGGAAAAAAAAAACTGAGAAAGGAGAATTCAGAAGATGGCAACAAGAGGATGCAGATGGAAGGAGCAAGAAATAAGGTAGGGCTTGGAAACTGGGTGTGGGATAAAGGGAAAATGAGGCACCAAACAGGAATAGAGCTGTCAAAAGAAAAAAAAACAAACCAAACAAAAAATGACAATGTGGTAGAGGAAAAACTACACACTGAATAGGAAGGTTGGTTACTACGCAGAATGCCTGGGTGGGTGGATTTATGTTGCATTGCATAGTTAAACTGAAAATCTTAGCCCTCTTCTGGCTCTGTAATGTTTAATGCTCCAAAAGATGAACATTATCCGACCTAATAAATTTGTCAGAATGAGAGAAAGAAAAGACGTCACACTACACTGTGACATGATAGCTAGAAATAATAGCAATAAAAGATGACTTAAGTTAATTGGGAAGTTAATTTAATCACTGATAAAGCATTAGATATCATGATTTATAAAGCAGTGTCCTAGTAAGAAGCTATTTTTCAGATTTGCAGGACCAGTTAACTCTTCCATGTTTCCTTCCCCTTTTCCTTTAATCATTAAAAATCTGTCTTTTTAAGAAGAAAATTTAGTTATTTTGGCAGCAGTAATTTCTTTCCCCATATAGGAATGACTCTTATATACAATATTAGTGATATGTTTTCAAAGGTATTTCAGCTACTGATAAAAGTCTTGGGGTTCTTTTTTATTTTTTATTTTTTATTTTTAACCCAATTTTGCTTTTGTTTGGTTTGGTTTTTGTTTGTTTTTTGTTTTTTGTTTTTTTTTTTTTTTTTAAATTTCTCCCTGAAGGACTTAACTGATCTTTTGCATTCGTATTTGCTGTTTCCTTTTAATAAAAATTTGAAGCTGTGCCCTTTCCATGGAACCCTTTAAGGACTATATTTGCAAATCTGTATCTTGGCTTTGAGTTTCTTAATCTTAGATGTGACATATAGTAGATCTCTCAATGTACTTTCATGGTAGTATTTTTTTCAGTTGTATTTATGGTCCATGACTCAGAAGTGTTAATGCAAAAACTCTACATTTCTGAAATCCGTTATGTTTGCATTCTGATTGTTCTAATAGTGCATTATAAAGTGAGGAATAAACAGGCCTTCCTTTCTGCTTCTCCTGTTACCACATTTTTAATGTGTGCAGCCTGATTAGCAAGTAGACATAGACTAGCTTTATTTATTCCTTCATCCCAAGCCTACAGATTGATAAATTTTTGTTGCACAGTATACCCTAGAAGTAAAGGAGAGCCTTTAATATCCTTTTGAATGTTTTGATAATTGAAGCTTGGTTCAAGGAATCTTGCTGATGTTCTCCACATTCCAGAAGAGGAAGGTGCGAAGATGTTTATTTTTATTTGATATATATGTTTACAAGGTATTTCAACTCTTCAGTGGAAACATCTCTGTTGTATATCTATCCATTTGGCTCTTATCCTTCATACTGCAGAGTTTTTATTTTATAAAAATTCACTTACGCTTTATCGTCTAGTTGGGTTTCTGTTACGTTGTCTGAGCATGCTCATTTACTGCCACTTCTAGTGAGTCCTATATTTCAACAGTCCTCATTTTCCTGCATGTCATTTTTCATCCAAAATTTTCTAAATCTTCTGTTGCAGATCAGCTCTGGTCTTTATATGCTGCAATGTGATAGATGTGCATGCAAGACATCAGTGTCTTGCTGTAGTTACTGTCATTTTGCTTTAATGCATCCTGGCCCAAATGTTTTCTGAAATATTTCCTAATATTAAATGGATGAAGGATTTATGTTAGTGGACATAATATATATTGCTTCTCCTTTGTATGAACCAAACCATTCTCTGGTTAATTTTGAGGATTTTAATTTTTTTCACAGGTGTTGGTGTGTTAAACAATTTATTGTATGCAGTGGGTGGTCACGATGGCCCTTTGGTACGAAAAAGTGTTGAAGTGTTTGATCCTGTCGCCAGCACATGGAAGCAGGTTGCAGACATGAACATGTGCAGAAGGAATGCAGGTATACACAGCAGTTACCTTAAAATAATAGCACTAATATTTGGTGTCAATAGTGTGTTCTTGGATTGATGCTGCTTTTGTGATGTTGCAGCATAGAAACCATGCTTTTATGGGGTGAACAAGCCAATTGCTAATTTATAGTATTTGTGTCCTGCCCTCCTTTAGGTGTGTGTGCTGTGAACGGTCTCTTGTATGTAGTTGGTGGAGATGATGGTTCCTGTAATTTATCAACAGTGGAATATTATAATCCAACAACTGATAAATGGACGGTTGTGTCATCTTGTATGAGTACAGGAAGAAGCTATGCAGGTAACATGTATAGATAATTACTTCACAGACTTTTTACAGTGTAACAGCTAGAATAATATATTTGACAAAGTAGCCAAAGAACGTCCAATTTAAGGTATGAAGAATCTGGTTGTACATTTTGAGTGATGACTTCAAACAATTATTCATTACATGGAAAACATTGTATTACACTGTACTCAGGAGGGATTCAGCATGTAATTGGTGAATCAGAGAGAATTCTGGTATGACCAGTCCTTTGTTTAACAAGTTTTGTGTCTGAATCTAGAGAGATCCAGTTTTGAAGTTCATTGGGATTTGAAATTTAGACGAGAGCTGTTTCAAGAATCTTTTCTTTGAGTTATTGCAGTTTCTCAAATGTGCTAAAAGTGAATGTTAAGAATATATTTTGCTGATATCAAAATTACACTTGAGTAATGGCAATTTTTTCCAAGTCAGAGGAAGGTTCACTGATTTCAGGCAACTTTGTCAGAGATTAGGGAAAATGCATGATGCTGGTGCACAGTGTTTTTTGTTATACTAGTTGCAAATATTCTGTTAAGATTTTATTTTCATATTCTTGAATTTTTAAAAACACTACTTAAAGATTTGTCTTTTCTTTTTCCTCTAGGTGTTACAGTTATCGACAAACCATTATGATCAGCTAAAGGATTTTCAACTTGATTATGCACTAGAAGCAGTCTTCAAGTGTATTTGAAGTGACTGAGTACGTAAGCACTTCTCTACTTGGAGCTGCACTTTGAGTCACAGCAGAAGATGTGACTGTCTACAATTACTGATGACAGATGATGAAGATTACTCTAGGTAGAAGCAATATGTAGGATTATTCTGCATTTGAGCAGAAGCTGATTGAATTTTTGAAGTCGAGTGGGCCATTTCTTTTTTATTCCAAGGTCTTCAAAAAATAAAAAAGAACCACTTTCCTAAGGACCGACTTACATCAGTCATGACTGAGAAACAGATTGTCAGTGAAGAATGGTGTGTATTCTGGTGAAAGTAAATTTTTGTCTTATTTTTTCCAGAGACTAATAAATATATTTAAAGAAATGAACTGTCAGTCTTCATAGTAGGTATTGAATCCCACCTCAGTAATTCAAGCTGGCATGGGGTAAAGTTGTTTCCTTTTATAAAACTTTTTGTTACATAACTATAGTATGTGCACATGTTTGTGTGAGCCCAAGTTGCTTTCTATTGAAATACTTCAAAACCTGATTTTACTATTTATAATTTGGCACAGTACTTTGAATATGCCAGTACTATGTTGTAAAACAGAGTTGTATTTTTTCATATGTAACAATGCTTAACACTACTAATTACCGCTGAAGGAGAGATCAGATGCTGTTAATGCTTCCTGAACAGGTGTAACTTCAAGATCTTTTTAATAAAATGTTGTCTGTATTTATGATTTTTTTGTTGTTGTTCACATTTTAGATGTTGCTTCTTTCTTACCTTTTTATCCAAAAGGTGATTTGGCATGAAAGTAACTTAAAATTTATAATGAATGTATGAAATGGCGTTTAACTTGCATGGCACTAAGGCCTATTTGTGTGTAACCTTAGCTTTTACTAGCTAATATCTGAGTATACTGTGTGTGGCCATGCTTATAAAGCAGCTTTTTTTTTTTTTTGTCTTGGATGGCCTCCTTTTAATATGACCAAAGTTACTGTCGTATTTGAGACATTTTCTTCAAATAAAAGTTTGTATATTGTTTCCTAATGCCAGCAAGTTGCTTAAAACTTGTGTTTTTCAATACAAGTCTCAAACCAAGTAATCTTTTTTTCTTTTTTCTTTGGGGGGGGCGGGGTAAAGCTGGTGTCTTACAAGCTCTCAATGGAAACAAATTGAGAATTACTAAGATTTAGAAACTATTTGTGTAAGTATCACTGGTTTGTTACTGAAAGCTTGGGTTTTCAGCGAGGTACGGTAGCATTCACCTCAAGGTCCAGTGAAACTATTTGAGCTGTAAAATTCGTTAAAAGGCTGAAATTAACGTCTTCTTGGCAGATGCTGAAATTAAACGTTTGCATTTTACTGCTGGTTATCCTACGACGCATTGTGCGTTTCGCAGTGGGTTTAACTAGAAACGTTTTATTTCAATGGTAGACCTGTCTTATCTGTAGAATTTCACCTGCACGCTGCGCAGCTCCCTGGAGGGGTCTCTGGCCTTTCGCGCCTCCCGCCGGGCAGGAAGCCGCCACCCCTCCCCTGCACAAAGGCTGCCAAGTTGGTTGCTCTCCAGAAGAGAGCCCATCGCGATTCACACCGCGGCCCCAGCTCGACGCTTGTGCCCCCGGAGTCACGACCGCTTTAAATCAGCCCCGGGAGCAGCGCGGGTGTCGGTAACGCGCAGCGGCAGCTCCTCTCAGGACCGATCATTTGCGTGCTGCCGGTTGCCGCCCGGTGCGCCGCTCTCAGACTTCCCTCCTGTGAGCTGCCTTTCTCAGAAGCCTCTCCAGCCGGCCACGCCCGGTTCGGCCGTGTGGGGACCGGCGGCGGGGGACGGCACCCCGGCAACGTTACAAAGTGCAGGAAGAACCCCGCCCGCCTCTGCCCACCCGCCGTACCGGTCTCCTTCTCATCACGTCTTTGACGTCACCCGGCCTCCCTCCCGCCTCATTGGTCGCCGGCCGAGGTCTCACTATTCTCACTCCACCCCTCCAGCCAATGGGTGCGCGGGAGGCGCGGGTGCGTCCCGGTCGTGCTCACGCCTGACTCTCCGCCGCTGCCCTCCGCCAGCCAATAGATGCCGCGCCGGCTGGTGCTGGGCGGCCAATGGGAGGGCGCAGTTCCAGGCCCGGCGGCTTCCGCGGTTGTTATTGCTGCTGCGGCCGCTGCTGCTGGGAACGCCTCGGCCCGAGGAGCCGCCGCTGTCGCACAGGTGAGGAAGAGCGCGGGGTTCCCTCACCGGGGGAGAGAGCGGCCGCGGTCATGACCCCCATCCCCGCGGCCCCGCTCCGGTGCTGGGGTGCGGGACCCCAGCGGGCTGCGCGGCTCTTCCCGCTGGCACCTCCGTACCACACCTCGCGGCGGAGGGCCGGCTGAGCGCGGGTGCCGACAGCCGGGCCTCTCGCTGGGGACGCTCCCCTCGACGTTCCCCTTGACGCCGTGCTCCCCAGCGCGTTTGCCAGGGTCTGTCCGTGGTCTGGCAGGAGTGGCGGAGACGGGCGAGGCGGCTGCAGACTAACTGGCGTCCCTCCGGCCTGGGAGCTGTGCGTGTTTGTGATTTAGAGTGGAAGATGGACCTGTTAGAGGAGGCCCAGAGAGGCACCACAGAAGTTATAGGAAGGCACATCACCTATTGAGAGAGCCCGAGACAGCTGAGGTTGTTCAGCCTGGAGAAAACAAGGCTCTGTGGAGACCTTACCGCAGCCTTTCAGGGGTTTATTATAAAGTTGGAGAAAGGCTTTTTTTGTAGAGGCCTCTAGCAGAATGACTAGGGGCAGTAGTTTTAAATTACAGAAATGTAGGTTTAGATTGGACACAAGCGTGTTTTCTACATTGAGGGTGGTGAGACACTGGATGGTCTAAGGAAGTTGTGGCTGGCCCCTCGCTGGAAGTGGTGGAGGCCAGGTTAGATGGGGCTTCGGGCAACCTTATCAAGTAGAAGATGTCCCTATCCTAGGCAAGGGGATTGGACTACATGAACTTTAAAAGTCCCTTCCAGCCCAAACCAACAAGGCAGCCCACTCTGGAAATGGCAGTTCTGGATACCTGCAGGAATGCAGCCTCTGTGCTTTTGGAAGCTGTGATGAACACTACATATGGAAAGGTGACTTGCTTCAAGACAGCTTCATTCTGAAGGCAGTTTGCTGAGTTGATGTAGTTTGCATGGATTCTGGCTCACAGCTAGGAGCAGAGTGAAGCTAGATAATAGGAGATAATGGTTAATTTAATTTCTAAATTGCTTTGAAACTTTATGTGCTCTTTTGGTATTGAGTTACAATTATCCTGTGAAAGACCTGAAATAAAATTGGGTAATAAATAGTATTTCTTTATGTTTTGCTTCCTTGAGCAACCCTTAAAACTTGAGAGCTGATTCCTTCTCAAATTGGTTAGCCTCTTAGACCAATCCTAAGCTTTATTTTTTCACACTACTCTCCAGAAAGAATCTTTCTTTCCCTTTCCTCTTTTACTTTAAAACTAGGTAACAACGGTCAGTGATGGGTTTTTTTTCTTCTGAGGATTAACTTCTTTTTATTAACTTTTTTTCTCAAAATTTGCAGGTTACTTACAACTGTAGAAGAACTGTAACTGTGATGTTTTATGGTTGAACAATGGCAATGAATGACAGCGTTAATATCTTGAACTCTGCTTACCTGGCAGTGGAATATATAGACTCTTTCTTGCCTGACAATCCCCTTCAGCAGCCTTTTAAAAATGCATGGAATTACATGCTGGATAACTACACAAAGTTCCAGATTGCAACTTGGGGATCACTTCTAGTTCATGAAGTTTCATACTTCCTGCTCTGTGTTCCTGGATTTGTCTTTCAATTTATACCATACATGCAAAAGTATAAAATTCAGCAGGTAAGACAAAGTTGTGAGCTACACACTTATTTGTCATTGAATACATGAAGTAGAACATATAGTAGCAGTGTCTTAGTTTCCAATTTCTATGACTGCCATTCCTCTGTCACTGAGGGCATCCTGGAAGTGACAGGAGCACAGTTACAATGCATGTAAGGGGAGAAAGAGAAGTGGATTTTGGAGAAAGAAAGGAGTTATTTCTGAGGGAGGATATCGTTTCCACCATGTTGGTATAGAGAGAAAAGGCTGTTTTAATCCCTATGTTAACAAAGGTTTGATATTCTTCATGTAAGTTTGTATAACAGCAGATAAAGGCATAATAGAATGAAGAGTTTCTGGTAGAGGTGTGTCTTAGCATTATGAAGAGATTACTTGGTGTGCTTATTTCAAAGTATTTCTATGACTCATTAAAGCATTTTGAAGTATTTTAACAATGGAGAATGCATAGGATGGACAGCACATTCATAATTGGTAGCAAATGCTACCTATTGGTAGCTACCTAAAGCTGATAGTTTTCCTCCTACTTCTTTGTAATATGAATTAGAAATTAGTAATACCAGCTGCTGAAATGAAGACAGCAAAGACTGGATGTTTTCAAGGCTACTTATTTCTTCATAAGCTTATGGGTTTGGCCACTCTTTGTATTATTTAGCTATAGAAATACATTCTATTATTTTAGCTAGGGAAATACAAACTTGTTAGTCTGTCGAATATGAGGAGTTCCTGCTGATTACAATAACTTAAATAACAAGACTAGTTTGGAGAAACTGGCAAGAACAACCTCTGTTAATAAAAACTTACTTTAAATTCTACAGAAAGCTAGTTTAGAAAAACAAGAGGTTTTGATGAAACAGAATCCAAGCCTACATAATTTGCATTATGGGAGGACCTGTGATCTGTCTTCTGAGGTGAAATGAAACTGTCTCCCAAGTGATTTTTGCAGCTCTTAAGTCATGTAGCTAACACAACTGATTCTTTTTCCTTCTTCTTAGGATAAACCAGAAACATGGGAAAAACAGTGGAAGTGTTTCAAAACACTCCTCTTCAATCACTTTTTCATTCAGCTTCCTCTGATTTGTGGCACCTATTACTTCACGGAGTATTTTAACATTCCGTATGACTGGGAAGAGATGCCCAGATGGTAGGTAGATTTTTCTGGTATGTTGATGCTAATATGCAGTAATTGTTTTGTGATTAAATCGTGTTTGTTAATCTTGCCTCTGCTGATACTTAACTGCTATAATAGCTAATTAGAAATCTCTGTATTGCTCTGTTACTCAGAAGGGGGGTATTAGGAGGGAGTTTATATGGAAGCAAAGCAAGTTTCATGATGGCATTGGTTAAATATTGAATTTCTGTTTGTTTTTTTAAATCTAACATTCTGTGATTCCTCCTAAGTGTTTCTTCCTTCCACCTTTTATATCATAGCAGAAGTGTGCTTCTCAAAGTAGAGAATGCTTCACATTTTCCTTTTTTGCACTAAGTTGGTAGACTTTTAAACAAAACCGGCTTGATTATAAAGATATTTTAATATTGTGGTGCTTTTTAACTTCTGATAGCTGTTCTTTGCAACAGAAGCTCAGATTTCTCAAAAATTTATTTTGTCTGGTTAAGATAGCTAATGCAAATCTCATGTTTTGATACTTACATCTTATAGAGTCTATAGATGTTTTTATAGACTGTAATATTGAAATGTCAATTTGTTACACTGCATCATAATTCACTTCAGCATATCAGCAGGTGGCCTGGTAGGTAGAAGGAGTAATATGCTTGGCAGTTCTTCTTTGAAGCACATTAAAATGGTGATATCAGTGCACTGTTACTCCATCAGTAATATACTTAAACATTTCCCACCCTTACTAGCATCTAGTTCTTCTGTCTTTCAAGGTTGTGCATCTGCTGTTATGTTCTATAACTAAAAGCTTTTCTTCTTTCTAAAGGTATGTTCTGGTTGCCCAGTGTTTTGGATGTGCAGTGATTGAGGATACCTGGCACTATTTTCTGCATCGACTGCTGCATCACAAGAGAATATACAAGTATATTCATAAGGTTCACCATGAGTTTGCTGTAAGTATTCATTGTTTATTATTTTAAAGTTGTATTTTGGAATAATGTGGTTTCACCCAACATATTGAAAGGTCTTATTTGAAAGACTTAAGAACTTTGAATCTGACAGTGGGCTGTATGTCCTCTCTTTAGGTCTTTGTAAAGAACAGTCATCTGTTTTATTTCTGAAAACACTTCTGTAACTTTATTTTGTTTAATGAGAATGAAAGGTGGCACTCAACTCTTTGGAAATTTGATCGTATCTGTTGAGCTAGGCAAAATCAAGTTTTTAGAGGTGTGTGTTACATGCTTGACTGATTGCTAAGGGAGAGGGGAAACGGTGGGGTTCTGGTTTGGATTGTTCTGTTCTCTGCCACCTAGGGTGTTATCCAGAGTGTACCAATGCCCAGAACATGATTCAGATGCTCTTGCATGGCCTGGGTGTGTGCATGATATGTGTCAGATATATGATTCAGGGCATATATTGGATGTAGGCCTCTGGAAGCAGTACAGTCTGTTGGGTGATGCTGCATTGTGAGCACAGTGCAGTACAGAGATGTTTTGGGTTCTATATTTTTAGCATTGTTGGAATTGACATTGAGTAGAAGGTAATGAGCCATGCTTGGCTGGAGGTGGCACTATTCTGAGCCAGGTATGGCCCAGCAGTGCTTACACCTTATGGTTGGTATAGCTATGTTAAGATGGGGTTGTCCTTGGATCATAGAAACCTGTGCTACTGTGATTGTCTACTGCAGTATTTCAGTGTAGAACCCATGCTGTGCCTAAGGTAAACAGCAAGATACCGTGTCAGAGGGGTGCTTTGTACAGGCTGTGATAATAGAGAAGCTTGGTATTCCTTGATGCATGCATGTGTATGCACAGCAGCAGCAGCAGCTCTTCTCTTGCTCTTGGCAGCCCCTCAGGTTTCTAGCAGCAGCAGCTTCCTGCCATTAGTTGAGTGGTTAGCAGTTCACACAAAAGTGGTCTGTAGGCTAATTGTGTCTTCATAAAAACTTTCCCTGATAGAAAAAGTTATGATTTTAAAACCTCTCAAGCTAAATCAGACTTTATTTTCATCTGATAATCAAACTTACAACCTTAAGCACTAGGTTACTTTAAAAAAAACAAACAGCAAAACAACTTTCTATGGTGGTCTACTTTTGAAAACTCTATGGAAATTCTTCTGAAAACCAAATATAGGAATGACCAGAGGGCGGTGCATGTGTATTTGTATTAAAAAATACACATACATAAATAAAAGGGTTTATGTCAATCTTGCAATAGTATTTGAACACTAAGAATTTATCTTAGAAATCCATTTTTAAAATAGTTAAAAGCCTTCTCTTATCTTTTGCAATTTTTAAGTGAATCCTGACTCTGAAAGTATTTTGGCTCCTTTCTTTTTGCTTCCAAGACTCGGTGTATAGCAAATATGATAAGAGCTTCCCAAACACTTCACATATTCCTGAAATAATGCTATAAGCTTGGGTAAGGGTAAGCCTAAATAAAAGATTTCATCTTTGCTATTTTGTAATACTGTTTTCCCAATGAGGAGCTGAACATCCAGGTTAAGGCCCTTACGTAGGCAGACCATTTCCTTTACCCACAACATCATTATCTTTGTCCTGTTACAGCCCTGTAGGGTAATGGGGAGAATACTACAAAATTATGATTCTGATTCAAGGGTATAGAAAATTGGTTACTGTTTTCCTGTCTGTTAACTCTTTCTAGTCACCATTTGGAATGCAAGCAGAATATGCGCATCCTCTGGAAACACTTATCCTTGGAGCTGGCTTTTTTATTGGAATTGTTATTTTCTGTAACCACGTGATTCTGCTGTGGGCATGGGTGATATGTCGCTTGATGGAAACCATTGATGTACACAGGTGAAATCTTTATTGCTTTTAATAATTGCTTTTTCTCTTCTCCTTAAGCCTGTCTTAACCTTACCTGTTTCTTTCACGGAGCTTCACTGTTTATTTTGTGCTGAAATGCTTTTATACATCTTATATATAAAAGAATGAAACATCTTGAACAGTTACACTGTTTTCTGTTTTGAGATAGTGTTAGCAAAGTATTGATGGTTAAAAGTGTGTAGGCTGTAGCTAAAGAATCTCGAGGAGAGTTCCAGAAGGTAGGTGCCTCATTAGGATGTCTGGCTCTTGGTATTGGTGTACAAGTGACCTTATGCATGTTAGAAAACTAATAATCAATTACAAAATATGATATGCCATCCAAGAGTTCTTTCTGCTTAATACTTTTAGTCGCTTTTTCCTGAAACTTCAGGCTATACAATTAAAGATTGTCTTAAATAAATACATAGTTTAATTTTTTTTTGTTTTGTGGTAGATACAAAGGGCAAGACTTCTTGTTTCTGTAGTATATCTGTTTTCAAATTTTGCTCTGAAATGCCAGTGCCAATCCCAGTAGGGTTACGTGGGTTCATCTGCAAATGAATGATCTTTTCTTTCCTGGATTCAAGAGGAAGGGCAAAGTTAGATTTCGTTTTTTGAAATACTAGTATTACACTTGACCTTGTACCTGTAAATATATTATGAAGCATATGGTGCATAACTATATGTAGTTATACATATGAGTGTCAAGTGTTATAGTGGAACATGAACTCATCATACTACGTAGGAGTTACATACATGTAACTCATCACACACACGATTGCTGGTTTACTTTGTATTTTGTAAACTGAGATATGTGTTATGACATATCATAAATTGATGCAAAATATGAATATTCCTTACTATTACCTTACTTATTATTACTATTATCTTACTGTTCTTTGTTCGCATGAAGTGTATATAATGAATTACCTGTCAGTGTCCCCACTAGGTGGTGGTAAGATGCTTTACAGTACTACTAAGCAAGAGTTGAAATCCCTCTGAAGCATACTACTCTGGTTTTCATATTACTTGAATCATATCTTTTGAGTTTTAAATATTTGAAGAACTTGCAATATGTTGAAAGTAAGAGTAGAATTACAACTTTAGCAGATTTGAGATGCCGAGCTGATACTCATAGCTTGTCACTAAAAGACATTATTCCAAGTTCTTCCTTCCTAACATCACTCTTGAGTAAGTTAAAGCTGCTAAGCCAACAGAAAGTCAGCCACTGTGTTGTGGTTTGTTTGTTTGTTTGTTTTTGGGGTTTTTTGGGCGATTTGTTTAAATATTTTTTGTGTTGCCTAATAAACTTAGCTGAACATTTCAGGAAGTGGCACAGGCCATTGTGGAATAGTTAACAGAAGTCTTTGGGTAGGACTGGGTGGATCTTCTGATTACCACAGGGCCTTGTAATACCAAAAAATCTTTTGATTTTATAAAAACAAGTTAATGCTTATATTTTGTGGTTTATATCTGGGAAAAAAATCCTTAATATGGTTGCTTATTTTTTCCCCCTCCCTTGCAGTGGCTATGATGTTCCGCTGAATCCTCTTCATTTGGTGCCTTTCTATGCTGGGGCCCGTTTTCATGATTTCCATCACATGAACTTTATCGGCAATTACGCTTCAACCTTCACGTGGTGGGACAGAATCTTTGGTACAGACTCTCAATTCATTGCCTATAAAGAAAAAGAGAACAAGCAACAACTCATAACAAAGAAGAAGGCTAACTAAATTTCAAGTGTAAAAATTCTGATGCTAATACTGGTAGTCAATTTTGCTTTTCTGTAAAGCAAAATTAGTAATGAAGTGTTAAGCATGAATCTTGTTCCTTGGCTACTGAGTGGTAGGGAAAAATGGCTAATTACACTGCAGTATCTTCCTAATGGGAATGCTTTCTATTTTCTATGTAAGTACTGCATATATTTTAACTACAGATTTAAGGATGATGCAAAAATAAAACCCTGAGATGATGTGTGTCTATCCCTTTTTTTAATGGGAAAAAAAAATCAATTTTATCTTTAATGTTCTTCACTTTGGATCCAGGTAGAATTGTATATGTACACTGAAATTGGACTTAGTTTTTTTAAATATATATTCTTAAATTTGTAATATCCAATAGCAGGACATATTAACTAGTATCATCACTATGTTATTTAAATATTGAGTAAAGGTTGTTTAAAACCAAAATATCTGTTAATGGGAAGCTTGGAAAGGCCTTTTGCACACTGGATAATGTAAACTGTTAATAACAGAATACTTGGCTAACCGTGAATTAGCAGAGACATTCCTGATCTAGATTTATTATGTTATTTTAGATTACAGGTAAAAATAGTAAAAGTTTTTATTTGAAGAAACTGTTTTTTGCTGCTCTCTTGAAGTTGGTCTGTCAGTGTACTTAGCATTTACATTACATTCTTCTGTATGTGTTGTAATTTGCTGAACTGACTTGTTGCTATATTTGCACTTATGACTGAAGAAATAAATGTGGTTTGGTTTCATGCATTTGTTACCTTTCTTACGTTTTTTAATACAAAGCTGTGATAAAAAACAAGTAGGTTATAGCATCTTACTCTGTTTCTCTCTTTAATGAAGTAGTGTTTTTCTTTTACTGTGGTCTATAAAAGTTCTATCTACTTACAGAGACAGCAGTAAGGAATGGAAATGGAGAATGTGGTAAATTCTGATGGTTTGTGTTTTGAAGGTCTTGGATACATAGCTACTCAGTATAGCAACACCTTTTTAGCCAAGTGCATTCTCACATTGTTTCACAAACTAGA
Organism: Florisuga fusca; assembly: GCA_038090715.1. NCBI lineage: Eukaryota > Metazoa > Chordata > Aves > Apodiformes > Trochilidae > Florisuga > Florisuga fusca. The sequence goes on from JAAWXA010000023.1 coordinate 14,249,240, forward strand.
ATCTCAAAGTCTGATACTTGAGATGTATTATAATAGGAGCAGTTGTTTATATAATATAGTTGAATCTACTGAACTATTTGTGTGCTACACAGGAAATAACAGTAGAAGCATTTAAGAAGGGCTTAAACCCTTATAAAGATCATGCACTGTATATTTCAATGGCAGCTGCTCTTCAGACTTCGAATGCCATCTACCCTTTTAAGTCCTTTAGAGATGATTGCAATGTTTTGCTTACTCAAGACCACTTGAATTTTCATGCTGCTTCACCTAAAGTCTGTTGTTATACTCCAAACAAACACTCTTGTGAAAATGCAGATAAGATCAGGCTCCTAACAAAAACCCCAAAGTATTAATGATATTCAGAGTGATTAAATTATTGAGGCATGGGGGTGTTTCACATTTCTTTCCTGGATGCTGTTTGTAGAAGCTTTTACTTTATCTATATCCCTGTTGAAATTCTGTTCTCTTCCTCTTCCGCTTCCCTCTAAAAAGAGGTGAAAATACTTACTATGGCAGTGAATGGAAGCTGAAATCCCTGTATTGTTCATTCCTTCAGCTGGGACTGTGCTTCAGACTTCCTGAATCCGTATGTACTGCCAGCCTGAACTCTCCATGATGGAAGCGACCTCTTTAATCAGATTTCAGAGATGGCCATTATCCTCTTTGCTTTGTCAGCTCCCACTCTCATCCTGCAGCTGCAGCTATACTTGGCTTTGTTTTAATGAACCCCTAGTCTAAAAATACAAGGAGATTTCAGTGCTTCAGATTGTCCCTGGGTACACAATTCTATTCACTGTTTCTCATTGTGCAAAATTATCTGCAACTGTGAGTCAATTGCTTAATTACTCCAGTAATGATATTTTTTAAGGCTTGGTGTCTCCCCAGCTATTGGAGAGCTCAGACATGGCACTAAAATCTGTGTAAGATGACTTACAAAGTAGCAATATGTAGTCCATTTTTCAAGAGGTTTTGGAAATGAGTAACGTAATTTTAACAAGTTACTTATGCTAGCTTTTTAAATAGTGTGCATGGAGATTTTTTGTTCTTTGTTCATTCCTTGAATCCACATTTTTCTGAAACCCATTGCTGTTTCATTTTTTGGGTTATTTTATGTATATGCTTAGTGTACAATGGGATCACGTAATTGCTTTTGAACCTCTTTCTTTAAAAAATCCCTAAGGAATGAGGCAAGCTGAGTTAAATAAATTTATTTTTGCTGAAAAGATACGCTCACTGGACCTCACTTAATATAGGGACTTGCATTTGAAGACCACAGGCTTTGGTTTTACCATCACCCCACCACCTTTTCAACTGCAGAGCTTTATGAACATCGTGCTGGCTAGTAAATGACATACCTCATTGCTATGTATCCTTTATGCATACTAAGATCTATGTTAGGTGATAATGTTTTTGAGCTTTGAGGTCTTTATTTGCTGCTTTCTTTTTTTTCCTCTCATTTAGTGAGAGAGACTGAGGAGTATGTGTAGTTCTGAAAACTGGGAGGTTTTTGTACAGAAACGAGAGCAGTATACTGGTGGACAATTTTTGCCTCTTGGCAAGGAGCAGGAAAACATACAATCTGTTGTCCTTTATCCTGTTTAGCAAGGGGAGATATTTAACTCTTAAAACTGGTAGGATAGTGTTGCTGATAATCCTTTCCTGGACATGGTGTTTTGAGGTCCAGTAGGTGTCCTTGCACCTTGGCAAGAACACCTATTGGACCTCAAAACACCATGGTCCAGGAAAGGATTGTCTGCAAGAGGATAGGGCAATAAGTGGGGGGAGCAACATTTTCCACAAATTAATCTTTTTCTGAGAAGTCCAATTTAGTTTAAGTAAGGCTCATCTGTGGGAAATAACAGCTTGTACTGTCCCTTAGTATATGAAAATCATTAAGGCCTATGGAAACTTCAAAAGTATAATAAATTTTTATGATTAGGATTGCAAAATAATCATCTGGTTTTGGCTGCTGATGTGAAATACTAAGTAAGGGGGTTTATATTACACTACAGCACAGCTTGCCAGAAAATATTTATGATTGATACTATTGCATTTGTAGATTAAATGGCTTCATTTCCTCAGAGTTCATAATAAATGACTGAGTTTTAAGATAATTTTGAAGTGTGATATGTTTTTAGACTTTGAACATTAATTTTTATTGAGAAATAATATTTTTGAAACCTACATTATGGCTACAGATAGTTATTGCTAACTACAGTGTCTAGTTTGTTGTCTCCAAACCTCCATCCTATTACTGCTGTCTCTCTGTCAGCTGCAGCCTTCTGATAAATCGCAGCCATTGAAACCTGTAAGGGGCACTTCCAGGGAGAAGGTGACTTTTTGCCATTGCTTCTTGCTATCATTTTCTTTCTGTGAAGGTAAAAACCGCAGTAATTAGCATTTCAATTGTATTTTTTACTATCATGTCCTCTGCAGTAAGGCATATCCTCTTTTTGAGGTCACTTCTGTGACTTGTCTCTTGACTTCCTGATGTCTTGTTTCAGCTATAGATATCAGAAGAGTGTGTGCAGGTAATTTTTTCTAATACCACCTTGGTGGTATAATCACATCCTTTACCACTGTCCTTCTGTCTAAACATTAAAATACAAAATCAGCTGTTATGCAGCATTGTACTGGAAAATACGGCCAAGTGTCCCATCTGTTGTCATCTCTTGATGCTTCTTGCAATTGTGCTTGCCAGGCTGTTACGTGTGCTTTATATTTCTTGCTCTTAAGTGTAATTTGCAATATGCTCTGAAATACTTAAATGTGCTTGACTTACCAAGTAATCTGTCACATTCCAGAGTTGCTATATCTATGTTAGTTAACTGTTCTTGAATCAGTTTTGATTCATATGCAATCACTGAATAAATTAACCCCCCAGACTTGAAATACCAGTCCCTGGGGAAGACCAAAAAACCACCCCTGTTAGCTAGTGATTCATCCCTTTTAAAAGGCCTGTCAGCTAGCCTTGCAGACTCTCAAATTGCTTCTGAGCTCTGTATGAGAGTGTTTGGGGGCTAGAGCTATAATGTCTCTTAAAAACAGCATTGGAGTCCAGTGTCCAAGACCTAGTATCACCCCAGGAGCAGTGATGTCTCCTGTAGTCTGAAATAAGACACTGTCATTTGTGTAGGCATTCAGTGTGTAAGTCAGGTAGGTTTTTTAATGAAATTTAAACTGTAGTCTTTAAAAAGACTGTGTGCAGAATTGTTACGTGTATAGGATGTTCACCACCCCAAGGAGAGCACAGGGATTTTTACAGGGCTTGAAAATGCTATATAACTATGGCAGGACAAAGATAGCTGTCCTAAGAGGAGTGCTTAAAGACCAGCTTGTGATTTGGTCTTGCTGATCTGAACATGTTACGTTTGGCATCCTACTTGCTTATTTGTATGCTAGAAAACACTGTCTTCTTATTGTAGTATAGTGCACCCTCACACTTCTTTCCAACTAAAAACCGGAGTTTTCTAAGTATTTTCATGGTGTGATTTTGAACAGTACTTTGTAATTAACAATGTATTTGATCTTCATCAGAGAGAGTTTTTAACATTTTTTTTTCTGATTTACTTCTGTTGTTTCTAATGAGCATAGCTTTAGGGTTTTTGATTTGGATTATAAAAGAAAATAACTCCCTCAGCCTTCTTGTCTTGCCACACAAATGAAACAAGGGCAGAGTTACTCAAGTCTTTTAAGCAGAAATCTGTGAGTATGAGGGCTGGGGCTGTTTTTTTTAAGATTTATTTATATACTTGCTGGTGAGTCATTAATTGCTGAAAAAGACAGATTTGAGCAAGTAGAGAAATATTTAGAAAATCTGAATCGTATTCTGCAAATAGTTTTGATGAAAAGAATTGAATTATATGTAAATATATATGTTTGTGTCTATATATGTTTGTCTAGAAATAAGTATTTTTGTAAATGTGAAGTTTTCTTCACCATTACAAAATTGCTTAAGCTGCATCTTATAGTAAAATACAACCTACCATTCAGTGTCATATACAGACATAAGAGAGATGTAAAACAGATTTGAAATCTGCTAGTCAGGACGTTTTCTGGACAGAGAGCACTTGAGGTCTACTACATGCTCTAATTAGTATTATTAGCTTAGGCCATGCCCAGAAGTTATGCCTATAACCCAGGAATGCCCTTGGGGTACTTTATGCCTTTGAGACTAAGGCAAAATCTTTTTTCACTTTGTGAGGAAATTTGGCCTTTCCCTGTAATGAAATTCATTATGTCTGAACTATGGAAAATAGGAGGAGGGGCTGGATAGAAAGGAAGCCAGTGATTTATTCCTCCTCAGTTCTGTGAATGCTTCTAAGGTCTCTGGAAATCTAATAGTTGTTTCTCAATCCCTTCTTAAAAAGTAATTAGTATATAGGAACTTTAAATATTTCAAAGAATATAAGACACCATGTTTTACACAAGATGTGTATGTGCATGTACATTTTGCAAGTGCTCATTTTAAGAATTCTTTTAGGAGTAGGGGGCTAATAAGTATGGAAATTAATGTAAATCCATTCAGATCTAGTTGTGAGACTAATTTTCTGTACTGAAATAATAATGGCCTACTTCAAAAGATGAAAAGAAACAGATTATTTCTGAGCCTACCAGCATCTTTTAGTGGCATTGAATTTTGGTGAAATGGATTTGAAGGGCAGCCAATGAGAGCTGCTACACTGCACAAAGGTTTTTTTAACCAATCAGAATGTTCTCCCAGAAAATTATACTGAAGTCTAAAATCACAGCATCAGCAGATTTGTTTACTTTGTGTGTTAGTCACAAGGGAAAGTGATGAAAAAAACAGGGGATATTTAGCTTGTCATGAGTGAAGCCAACAAAAGTGATAAAGAATGAGAATCGTTTGAATATAAATAGATTTGCAAATAAAGGTCATCTACCTTTGTTTTAACTTCATTTTGGAGCTTGGAGAGTATTGCACATTATGCACATGATTCTAAAGCTGTGTGAAGTCATGCACAAATTCATAACACAATTTATGCTCTTTGGGAGGAGAGAAGTGAGAGGGATGGCTCTTCTGTGACCCTGACTCTGAACAGTGATCTGGTAAAACTACGTTACCAGGAAGTCTCAGTACAACCAATTCTTGCAAAATGCTTAGAGCAAATTTGCATTTGCATTGTCTTAACCTCAGAGCTAATGTAACACGGTAAGGTAGGCACATCTCAAAGTTTTCTAGCAGTGAGTGGAGACTTGAAGGCTCCAGAAAGTGCTCAAAAGGTGCCTTTGCAGACGGAATTATACTGGGAGGAGAAGTTTCTGAATGCAGTTAGCTTTTTAAGATGGTAAGGACTGGCTGAGCTGACCTTTGGTTCTTGATGTGAAGAAACATATCAAATAATCCAGGACTGACCATCAGGACAGTTAAAGATAACATGTATGGGTGAATATAGACAAATAGATACATGAGTATTTATGTATAATACGTGCATTTTCAGGTCTGAAATTCGTGTGCTGAATGAATTTCCAAGCTGGTACCCACAAAGATTTTCTCCTAGAAGATGCTATTTCCATTATATTCTTGGTCGCAACTAGACCAAGAAAAACCTATAGGATCACAAGGGATTATTAACAAGACTTCCTGAAATTTGATTTAGGATGTATTGGTGATACAAGGGTCTGTTACACCAGCTGTGCCCTTTAGATTGGAAGATCAGTGTATAATATGTATTTTATTTGTGGGGAGAAGATTCTGTTTGTAGGAGGAGGACCTGGATGTGTTATTTTTCAAAGTTTTGAAAATTTTGAACTTCTCAAAAATTCCAGTGAACCTTAGTGTCCTTTAAAAATAATTAAAAAAACAAAAACAAAAAAACCCAACAACAACCTGATAGGTAAGTTGTTCTTCAGATTTTTAGCCTTAAAGTTGTTCTTAACTGTCTGTTATATGAAGTATAAACACCTATGCCTAGAAAGCAGGTTGGAAAAGGCTTACTTCAGAAAGCCTGTAGTATCTGTAGTCTAGAAGAGACTGTGATTTATTAATATCATGTGAACAGTTCCGGACACGAACATTCCCATTGAACACAATAGGTCTTGCTCTCCCAGTAAGTATTCTCAGTATGAGGAAGGAAGTCTTGCCTTATCCTTTGCTTTCTGTGATGCAGCAAAGCTACCTTATAGATGATTGTTTACAGTATTCCCTGTGAGGTCAAATACATTTGTGTTAACTGAATCTTTCAGAGCACCTGTCTCTCCCTAGCTGTTTAATGTATTTATCATTATTAATGTATTTATCTAGATGAGTGGATTTAGTGCTTCTTCAGTAATTTGCAGATGACACCAAATTAGATGGGAGTGTTGATCTGATTGAGAGTAGAAAGGCTCTCCAGAGGGGACTGGATAGATGGACTGAGGCCAGTTCTATGAGGTTTAACAAGGCCAAGTGTCAGTTCCTGCACTTGGGTCACAACAACCCTATTCAATGCTACAGGCTTGGGAAAGAGTGGCTGGAAAGCTGTATGTTGGAAGAGGACCTGGCACTGTTGGGTGACATCTGCCTGAACATGAGCCAGCAGTGTGCCCTGGTGTCCAAGAAGGCCAACAGCATCCTGGCTTGTATCAGGAATAGTGTGGCCAGCAGAAGGGAAGTGATTGTGCCCCTGTATTCAGCACTGGTGAGGCTGCACTTCAAATACTGTGTTCAGTTTTGGACCTCTTTCTACAATAAGGACACTGACGTACTGGAGTGTGTCCCGAGAAGGGCAACCAAGCTGGTGAAGGATCTGGAGAACAAACTTTAAGAGTAGCAGCTGAGGGAACTGGGGATGTTCAAGCTGGAGGAGGCAGAGGGGGAGACCTTTTTGCTCTCTATAACTGTCTGAAAGGAGGTTGTAGGGAGGTGGGGTCTGGTCTCCCAAATAAAAAGTAATGGGATGAGAGGAAATGGCCTCAATTTGCACCAGGGGAGGCTTCAACTGGATTTTAGGAACAATTTCTTTACTGAAAGGGTTGTCAGGCCCAGGCACAGGTAGCCCAGGGAACTGGCTGTCACCGTTTCTGGAGGTATTTAAAAGATGTGGTGCTTAGGGAAATGGGTTAGTGGTGGCCTTTGCACTACTAGGTGAAGGGTTGGACTTGATGTTCTTAAAAGTTTTTTTTCAACAAGAATGATTCTATGATTCTATTCATTTGGGTCTTTGCAGTGGTTTAACTCGGTGGGACCACGTGCATGCCATGCGTGATAGAAGTATTTCACCAAATACAATAAAAAAAGCAACGTACGAAGAGTCACGCTTGATTTCTCCGGTGCTTTTCTGCAACTGGTCGATGACGACAGCTTCAGTAGCCCCCACCCACATCTCGCCGCTCCGGGCACACCCCGCCAACCTCCACGGGCAGCTCTGGCTCCTCCCGCCGCCGGGACGCGGGGAGCGGCCGGTCCCACCCCTCCGCCCTCCCCCCG